>CM065671.1:5026540-5184040 GCA_033220385.1 Triplophysa yarkandensis | reverse complement strand
CGACAGGCTCCTACCCACACCAGCAAACCAAACAATGAGTCTCCTTCCTTCAAACATACACGCTCTAACACTTTTTCTTGTTTCACAGGTCCCAGTTGTTGGTTTCTTCCTCAAGATGTTGATGGCTACGACGTTAAATGGTGGAGACTTTATAAAATATTTAAGCAAAGCTTTGTTTCGGTGAATGCTTGACTCTGGAGCCACATGACCGTCCAGGCTGGAAGGATGGAGGTGGCACTAGTTGACTTTGAGAATGTGGAGAATATCGGCAACAGCATGGACAACTTCAATGATCCAGATTATCCCAACGAGATGACTGCTTTGACGCTAGACATGCCCGAATTCACCCCTGGCTGCACTTATACTTCAAAAATACCGCAGTGTAAAGAGAAAATCTCTCCGAATCCAGAGGTATCACCACAATCGCCAGTCATGCCCCATGGCACCAGAAGGGGACGGGCTAGCTGTGCTAGTATCATTTCTAATTGGAAATTACTTATGAACACTGAAGGGACACAGAGCGAGTCCATCTTAAGTCGGTTGGCCAAGGAATGCTATGAGGACTTGTTTGTGGACAAGCGAGGTATTGATGATGGAGATCAGAAGGTCATCATTAACATCGCTGGACTTCGTTTCGAAACCCGCCTTAAGACCCTCGACCAGTTCCCAGAGACCCTGCTAGGGGACCCTATGAAGCGAATGGGCTATTTTGACCCGATGAGAAACGAGTATTTCTTTGACCGCAATCGTCCGAGCTTCGACGGGATCTTGTACTACTATCAGTCGGGTGGCAAAATCCGACGTCCCGCCAACGTACCTTTGGACGTCTTTGCGGATGAGATCATTTTCTATGAGTTAGGACAGGAGGCCATGGAGCAGTTCCGTGAGGAGGAGGGCTTCATCAAAGACATTGAGGTTCCTCTGCCCACCAATGAGTTCCACAGGCAGTTCTGGCTGCTTTTTGAATACCCCGAGAGCTCGAACGCAGCCCGAGGGGTGGCACTAGTCTCCATCTTTGTCATTGTCATCTCCATTGTCATATTCTGCATGGAGACGCTTCCGGAATTCCGCGAGGACTTGGACATTTTTCCCACCACTGGTCTTTCCTTAAACAAGACACACGGACGCCCCTCGGGCCCTCCTCCTAGCATCACTCCCAAAACCATCACCAGCACCATCTCTGACCCGTTCTTCATCATCGAGACAGCTTGTATCATCTGGTTTTTCTTCGAGCTCTGTGTGCGCTTTCTGGTCTGCCCCAGCAAAAGAGAATTTTTCAACAACATCATGAACATGATCGACATTGTCTCCATCATTCCCTATTTTGTTACTCTGATAACCGAAACAGTGACCACGGCCGATAAGTCCAACACGGGGCAGAACATGTCCCTAGCCATCCTACGAATCATTCGACTGGTGCGAGTCTTCAGGATATTTAAGCTCTCTAGACACTCCAAAGGCCTGCAGATCCTGGGCCAGACGCTCAAGGCCAGCATGAGGGAACTTGGTCTGCTCATCTTCTTTCTCTTCATTGGAGTCATACTATTCTCCAGCGCCATCTATTTCGCTGAGGTGGACGATCCTAACACCCAGTTTGTTAGCATCCCTGATGGATTCTGGTGGGCGGTTGTTACCATGACCACAGTGGGTTATGGAGACATGTGTCCCATTACTCTTGGTGGTAAGATTGTGGGCACACTGTGTGCCATCGCTGGGGTGCTGACCATCGCCCTGCCCGTGCCTGTAATAGTCTCAAATTTTAACTATTTTTATCATAGGGAGACCGAGCAGGAGGAGAAGAAGCCCACAGCGGATGCTACTGATCCCAATATAAAGTTAGGAAACACTGGAAAACATGCGAGTACTTCCTCTCTGAACAAGGCAAATGGTAGCTGGCTGACAGACAAATCAAAGTATTAAAAACATGTTGGATGTATCAAAGAGATTTTTCAAGGTCATGCTTTGCGACAAAATCAAAATAACACTCAACAGATGCATGCGTCAGACCTGAAGTTAACATCCGGATGGTGTTTGTTTACCAGTGTGGATGGAGGATAGTGTATTAACTGTACTGAATAAAGAAGTTGTGTAGGGTTATGTAACTTTGAAGCCAAGTAACGTTTTCTCTCGAGACAGACTGGGATCCAGTTACCCTTTGCTGTTCATTATTCGGTTTCTGAGTTCGACTAAATGAGACACATCCCACCCGAAAATCCCCGATGCTCCACACAGGGCCAAGTTTTGTCCCAAACTTCTACTGGTAACCCCAAAAAATAGTGATATATACATTTGCTAGCTAATGTAAATTTACATTTGCTTATTATTCAATATAATCGTTAGCACATATATCCTCTACAATATGATGTTAATAACTAATACATATATTTTTTTACATAAGAAATGTTCCCCACACAGACTTAGTGAAATTGCCCTAATGATTTTATTATGTAAGCATTTTGGTTTTCTACTTTTAATTTCCAGGAAAATATAATATTCTTCATAAATGCGTATCTTAAATGCTCTAAATGAGATTAAAATTCTACGTAAAGTGCAAGTTATGTGAGATGTTCATCTGTGCTGTATAATCCAACTTTTAAATAATGATAACAATATTTTATAATCTCATAAACCTACGGCACACAAAGTCCACTATCATTAATTAAATTAATCTTTAATCACTCTGGAATTAAATGTGTAGTTTTGACAACTGTTCAAAGTCAAAATATCATGTTTGTTCACATGTGCAGACACCCATAATATTTACCTCTGACAGTAACAGGTTTTACTGTTTAAATGTGCGTGGTTTTGCTTTCATAATAAAAAATTAGACAGTGTACTTCTCAATTAGAAAATTTTGCAGTAGAAATGAAAATGTTTCTGTTTTTTGTGATCATAACAGTGCCTTTAATTCAAATGGTATTAACTTGTTTTTAAAGGTTTTATTATGATATTGATTTCCATTCATCAATGTTAATTATTGTCTAGAGAGAATCAACATGTCAACTTTCTCTGTTGTTATTTCAGGATAGATCGCTGGGGGCTTATGAGTCAAGATCTCATTGTATTATTAAATATGATTCAAATTGTATTGGTTTGCACTTGTGAGAAATCTAACTCCAGATGATGCTCCTCAGGACACAACGTCATACGGCATGAATCAAAGCTTACTTTCAATGCAATAAGTATGTTATAAATACTGTAACTGCTGCTATTTTTTACTTATCTGAAGTTTAGTTGAGATCTTTTAACTATGTATTTGAAGGGCAGTTTGTTTTACAAATGAATAAAGTCTCTGTTTTTCACAGGGTAACTGGTTTGTTATCGATGTTGATATTGTGTATCAGTGCAGGAAATATTACATGATCTGACATTTATTTATGTATCATACCTCTATATGGTTGCCCTTCTCAATATTTAGTGCAAGAGAATATAATTATGGGTGTACAATTTTTGAAACACTGAAAAACTGTATTGTATATATTGTATGAGACTATAAATATATTTGAGAAAATAAAAGTTATTTATTGCAATGGTTACCAATATCCATTTAATATGTATTGAAAATTCAATAATTGTGTCTAGCTACTTCATATTGGTCCGGGCATTCACAGCAATGGAATCGAATAAAATTTACGAAAGATAGAAATATACTGTAATACCTTTCAACCTTAATTTCGAAGTAGCCTAAAAGTAGTAGTTTGCACAAACATGAAAATCTGTTCATCATTTCTTTTCAAGCCTGTATGAATTTCTTCTTAATGCAGATAACAAAATAAGATATATTGAAGAAAGTTGATAAGTAGCACACATTCACCTGCATCGGTTTTGTGTCACTAGAATAGGTTTCACTTCTGTTTGGTTAACAACACTTTTCAAAATATGTTCTAATATATTTTCCAGGCTTTAAATGACGTTTTAATAATACATTTAAAAAAAAATTAAATAAGCCGTACTTTTCTGAAGTTGCAATTTTGAACAATGTTTTATCTAAATTATACTTCTTTCAATTTCGGTGTATGAAATGTATAGAGGGTGGGACTACAATTTGTATGTATATCCTGCTGTTTTGATATTATATATAACCAAATGTTATTTTATGCATTTGTTAAATGATTTCAACCTTCCCTCATGAAGTCAAAAAAAGCTGTTTCTTGAAGTGTACTATTAGTATACTTGTTTTTGAACTTTAAATAAGAAAGTATAGTTTTAGAAACTAGAAAGTTTATATATAGTTTTATAAACTAGAAAGTTTATATATAGTTTTATAAACTAGAAAGTCTAATTTAGTCCGAAAGGCGATTAGTGCATTATCAAGAATACTACTAGTACATTAACATTAGTATAATTACAAACAAGTATACTTTTACATGTACTTGACTTTTATTTAAAAATACTCCTGAATCAAAAAAAATTCTCAAAGAGAAGTGTCAACAATGTGCACATCAGCTATTGTATTTCAATCAATAAACAATAAATGAAACCTAAATGTATACCTCCATGCACCTTTAAATATATTAAAAATAAGTTTTCATTGATGTAACTATGACTGCTACTTAGTCAGCTGACTGCTTACAGGAAAGTAATGAAAGTGTGCCGGGGAGTTATGTGGCGGTCAGGTCTCGGAGGTCTCCCACCTCTCCAGAAACCTCACTGACTCATTCATTTCTTCTGTGTTATATAAGATGTCCTCATTACAGCAGTGTTAGGCTTAGCTTTCACCGTAACATGAGCTCCTCCTCTTTTTCTCCGTCATCAGAGACAGACAATGTGCTTGTTTTCAAACACTGCATTGAGAAATGTGTTAGTGATTTTGTGTCCATAGGGACGTCATCGGGACTCAGTGTTGTTCGGTCACCAACATTCTTCAAAATATCTCCTTTTGTGTTCTGCAAAATAAAAGAAAGTCACGCAGGTTTGGACTGACCAGAGGGGGTGTAAATAACTATTCCTTTAAATGTGTATGCACTGAAAAAATACAGTGTTTTTACATGAAGCAATTTACACCCAAAAAACACATTTTAAAGCTTTAGAAATAAGTATATATACCGTGCTGACTATTTCTGAATATTTCTAAATTTGCAAAAGTATTCGTGTATATTACATATATATTTATAAAATACTAAAATATTTTATTAGTATATTTATTTATTAAATAAATAATAGTCTATAACATAAATAAAAAAACAAGTTTAGAGAAATTAACTGTTGGATCTATTTTTATATTTTCCACTCAAAAATATTGACAGTTTTTTAAAGATTTTTTTAGGTAAATATAACAATTTTTTGTAAAATATTTGTGCTATTTACTTATGAATTACAACAAGTATATACAAATATATAACAAGTAGAAGTACAAGGCCCAGCGTTCCAATAGACTTAGCTTAAATTGACAAAACAAGATCATTTAATATTCTCAGATACACTCAAGACTTAACGTACCAGCACATTCTTTCACCTGTGGGATGCTACACCATGACTACTTTCACCTCCTCCCACTGCACAGACCCACACATCCTCTTTCATAATACCTCTGACATGACATAAGCCGCAGGGGTTATCACTTAAATGTGTAACACAAGCCCAAATGCTGCCGGGCACGATGAAAAAATACATTGACCCCTGGTCAAAAGAAGCGTGTTGGATGGACGCATGAACTGTGACATGTCACTTCTGTGAAAGAAACAGAGCTATGAGCTGGAGATGAAGATGATGAGAGAATCTGTCAACGCATTGCTGCCGTTTTCATGCCTCTTTCATGCAGCTTTTGATGAGTGTCATGATGCTCAGATCTGTTACATAGCAAGCCGTTTGAAACACGGTCTTATGAGGGGATTAGGCCTTTAGTGTGTGTGTCTATGTGTATGTGTGCATGTGCCTATGTGATGAGTTAGTGTTGGTTTTCACAGAAAGTATTAACATGTTCACAGTGTTCATGACATTGGACTCATGCACGCACACACAACTTATGTAAGATTAAACTACTGTAAACAAAGCTAACAGAATGATCCCTTAACACTACATTATGAAAATACTCATGCAAAAATAAACACTTCCAAATTTAAATCTTCAATTTTGCAGCTCAGTGGTGGATCATGGCCCTAGCAACGTCAAGGTCGTGGGTTTGTTCCCGTGGACTGCATATACTCAGAAACGAATGGGTTGTAAGTTATGTAAGTTCCTTTAGACAAAAGTGTCTGCCAAATGGATGAAATAATGTAACTGTGTGATGTAGAAAAATAATCTCATTCTCCTTTGAAGGATAGGAACCAATAAAGTGTGTCTGGTGTCCCAGAGCTTTATGATATTGAGAACAGCATGCTTTCATTAACAGTATGTTTGGGTGTTAAATGATATATGCCCACACATGCTTAAAGGCATAGTTTGGCCAAAAATAAACATTCTGTCATCACTTATTAATCCTCATGTCATTCCAAACCTTTATATGGCACAAAATATATTTTGAGAAACGTGTCATTGGTTTTGTTTTCATACAGTAGGGGTTGTTGTTTAAAATTTCCTCTTTTGTGCTCTGCAAAAAAAGGCATACGGGTTTAAAATGACACAAGAAGATTACTTTGATAAATATAATCACATCACCTTATATCCTTTTTTATTGGATGCAAAGTGTTCCTCATTTACTTTAAATAACTTAAAATGAACAGTTCTGATCCCTCGGTTAACTGTCAGGTTTCTGTAAACCCGCATTGAGTTTCTTTTGGAAATTGAGCTGTCATGTAATACTGCAGTTTACCTTAAAATGACAACTGTGCCATTATTTACTCTCCCACTTGACATTTCAAACCTGTATGACCTTCTTTCTTCTGCGGAAATCAAGAGAGGATGTTTTTGAGAATGTTGGTAACCAAGCAGAAGTGACACCCATTAACGTCTTCTGTACACCATAAAGTCAATGCAGGTGAATGGGTGCCAAATACAGTATAAATAATCTTCAAAGTGTCTTTTTGTTTTTTGTCTTTGAGTCATTGGCTTGTGAGCTTTATTCCTCAGCAGTAAAGGATTTTCTGTTTGTGATTAGTGCTTAGTTTGGAATTAATGTGGTGTTTCATTTAGTTGGAAGATTTGATGGTTTAACTCAGGAATTGACCAAGTGACTGCGATTTATTTTGACAGATAGTCAGATGGAGTATATCTGAATACTTCCATTTCATTAAAATATTTTGAATTTGGATATTTTAAGAACATATCATTGGGCACAAAAATACTTTGTCATGCAATTTGGTTTTTAAAAAATGGACCACGTTAAGCTGAGAAGCCGAAACATTTAGTTAAAGCAGTCAGAATGTACAAAATAGCGTGTTACCACACTTTTAAGTCAGGATTAGGCCTTGGTTAAATGAAGACATTATATCACTGTTCTGAATCTTAATATGAAACAATAATGTGGCAATGTATGCTATATTATGAAAAAGTCATGTAATGTAAAAGGATAAAAAAATATATTGTTTAACTTGTGTTTTAAAACCCTCCACTGTTGTTTGAGCTCTTAGTTTCACTTTTAGTTTTAGCAGCATCTAAAACATTTTTTTTTTCATTTTGACCACAGGGATGTATTACATAACACAATCTTCGAAATATCTTTTACCTCCTTTAATTAGAACCTGAACCAGACAAATGCACGGGTTTATCTGCAGTAAGGCGTACCTTTCCGTCCGAGAGATCTGGTTAAAGATGAAGTAATTCACGTTTAAAAAGCTTCTAAGATGACACGAAGTTACTCTAATTCCGTGAACACATTACAATGACAAACACAATTTATTTGTGTGGATGAGTTGGGTAAAGAAAATCACAAGGACGACTAACTAAAACACAGGAATAGGAATGGATGAGATAGGGTGGAATAAGTCAGACAAAAAGAAAGAGATATAAACAAAGAAAAGACAGATAGAAGACACATGTAAATGTGTTAACTTCAACTGTATCTACTGTAACTATATATCTAAAAATCTCAATTGTGCAATAAAAAGTGAGAATGGAAACGTTCAGAAATGAGGCAACATTTTGTTTACTTTCACGGTTTGCTTCATATCATCAAAAACATCGAAACCTCATCTACAGAGGTTGGAGATCAGTGAAGATCTGTCTGCAAAGATTAACATGAGAAGGTCTGGGCATCAGAGATGACCATCTGGATTTTCTGACAGTGAAGAAAGGCAGGACTTTGGCCTTGACCTTCAGACACTGGAGGCAATATGATACATCATACCCCAAAACACCTCTAAACCTCTGTTGAGGAAAAAGTAAAAGTGGTTGTTCAGAACCAACATTTCTAGATTGAGCAAAAATGTATTGAAACTTATAAACATATTCAGTCCTGTAAGCAGAAATATGGTCAGAGGTCAAATCCTTTGTTTGAAAGTCTCACCTGTTTTCATGTAAACTCAACCAGCAGGGCACATCCGAGGACAGACGCAGTCACGAGTCAAAGCTGCTTAACATTTTATAAAAGCTCTCCACTTTGTCAGTCTTTCTTCACATGATCGCTGCTTGTGTTGGTGTGTTATCGTCCATCTGTTTCCACTGTGTCTGTAGCAGCAGAGGCATCATTCAGCATTCTTAATGCCTCTCCTTTTCTCTGAATTTTATCAGTCCGTTCTTTTTTTCACTTCAGGACAATCAATACAGCTCAATATCTTTCTTTTGTTGTCCTTCCGACCTTATGCCATCCGAACCTACACACTGTACTTTTCTCTTGCCAATGGGAAGCATCTTTAGGTGGTTCAGGTACTTGTATTAAAACAGTTTAAAGGTGCCTTGTGTAATATTCTAATGACAGAAATGCACTATACTAAACATGACTTTGAAGATGTATAAAGACATAGCAAACCGTTACGTTTTTATTATCTTAATATCAGTTTTTTATGTCTACATCCATGGATTTCATTTTTCACTTTTTAAAGGAGTCCTAAACAGACTGCTGAGATAACGTTTCATAAATATCGCACTGTTTAAAGATGCCAACGTTACCTATAAAACGTTATCTATAACAATGACATTTTATGTCTTTTAATGTTGTCCTAAAACCTAAATTGAAATTTAAGCATTTAGTCAGGAAGGTTTATCAAAAAACAAGACGACCGGAAATAGTGTGCTTTAAGGATTGTTCCCTTGAAAGAAAATTCTGTCATCATTTACCCACCTTTGAGTTATTTCAAATCTTTATTCAACCCTTTTTTCAAATTAACACAGAGAAAGATATTTGGAAGAATGTTCATAACCAAACAGTTCTTGTTCCTGAACCAATTGACTACCATAGTAGGAAAATTGACTTACTATTTTTTGTTCTGTTAAATTTTTTTAAGAATGCAGTACAACAAAAAGTTTTAGGGTAGTATTGACTACCATTATAGTTATTTTGGGTCCATGAACAGTTTGGTTACGAGCATCCATTTAAAAATGCACAATGTATAACCAAACAAAGAAATTAAAAAATATTTGCAAGTTGGCAAATAACAAAAGTTATTCATGATCAATTTTTTATTTTGGGTAAACAATCAATTTAATTTTAAATATGACATAAACATAAATGCATATGTTATTCTGACATTATTTTGTTTTGACACACTATTAAACTTAAAAAAAAGTTATTTTACTCTAATGCTACTAACTACATTATATTTGACAAACACATTTCACCTAATTTAATATAAGTATTTAAAATCTAAAATCTAAAATCCCTAATAGAAATTCCCTGTAGATATAAATAACAAAGGCAACGCATTATTTGAGAAGTGGATGAAAATCAAGTTCAATCTTTCGGACTTTTGAAAACCTTGCCAAAGCTGAAAGACTTATCAAACTATAGTACTAAACTTTTTACCAAGTCCACAAGAAAAGAAATACTCATTCATGTCTGCTAAACATTAGGCTTTCAAATACGGAAATAAAAATTGACCCTCAGCATTTAAAATATAGTCCTCCTATTTTAATACCATCACTTGTTATTTTGTTCATACATTTAAATACAAAGGCTAGATGTCACCTTTAGTTTCCTTGTTGACCAACATCAAGCAAATCCAACAATAGTGTTAACCAGCCTCTAAATATTTAAACTGCCGGAGTTGAGTTGAACTTGGGTGAATTATTCACTTGGGTGACTACAGAGTGTTTCCTGACCCATATCTGCTTAAAATACACTATAAAGATTAAGGATAGTTGATTTTGACTTGCTTTAGTCTCTTAAGGAAATTTAAGGTGAATAACTCTTCGGACGGAGTCTGTGTAAACACAGATTATGTTTCTCCAGCCAGATTGAAATCTGATGTGATAGGCTGATGTTCCCATCAACCTGTCAAGTGTTTGGATGTTATCAGAATGGAACAGAATAAGTAAATAAGATGTCCCATTGTTTGTCAGTTTAAGGGTTGGTCGGGAACTAACGAAGCCTAGACTGATGCATGCAGATTACATTGCACATCAATAAGAGATTATTGGAAAATACTGTTAGATCTTATTTGAAAGGAGCTGTGCAATACAGCACACGTTTAACTTTCAACAAATCTTAAGACGGGTTTTTAGAGGGAATTATTACACATACCATGGTTAATCAATGGGTACTGTTGATTAAACTACAGTATCCTTTGTTATTAAATACATTTTAAATAAAATTGCTTTTATTTCAAAAAACTAAAATTAAAGATGTTAAAGACGGTTTCACACATCATGCCTGGTAAGCCTGGGCCAGAGTGAACCTTTGGTCTGTGTTTGTATGGCTTGTGACTATTAATAAAATGTTAAATTATATTTATATTCGTTTTATTTAATGTTTCATTGTTCATTTATTGTTTTAAAATTAGAGACTGAAAACCTGTATGATCCTCTTTCTTTACGAAAAACAAAAGAAGATAGTTTGAAGAATGTTGGTCTCCAAAACTGTGGGTCCCAATTATCGTAACAACAACCCTCCCCAAAAAAACTGTTTACGTATTCCCTCATTCTTTCTTTGAAAAAGTAATTTTTCTCTCTATTAACAGGTCTCACCTTGGGTGTATTGAAAACTCATCGTAGATTTTTTGTGTGTCGCTTTGGATAACTTGCACTTTATGGCCAGGAAAAACCATACGGACTAAGTCAAACAAGAATAATGGCTTTCATTTTGTTTTTCTTCTAAATAAGGTCATACAGGTTCGATATGTCAAAGGTACAGTAAACAATGACAGTTTTTTTCATCACTTCTTTGTATTATTATGACACATGAATTAAGACAACTTTGGATTGGAGGGTCCAAAAGAAAATGTTGCTCTTCTGCCCTCTGCTGCTGCAAAAGTTGCAATAACACTTTTTTGTTAACAAATGTGAAATGAATTGGTGACAAAATGACCAACATTCTTCAAAATATGTATTTTGCATTTTGCAGAAGAAAGAAAGTTGAACAGGTTTGAATTTTTAAAACAGGGAATAAATGCTTACAAAATGTTTAAATAATTTATTGAGCGACTAAATCAAATCAGTTTTAAAGTTTTTCCTTCTTGCCTAAATATTTGTTCAATAGAGCAGCAAATCTACATGAAACATGATAGACAATTTGATGTAAGATGACCTTTCGGTAGAAAAAAATTACTTTTATACTATAACAAAAGCAATATGTTATAGAGCATATATATTTGTCACTAGATCCTGCAATGACTCATTAAACCTTAAACTAGCATGTATACTTTCATATTTCCTTTAAGGGACTGTGTAAGACACAGTTTGCTTACATTAAATATTTACACTAAGCATAAAAGTTTCATATGAGTATGCCGAAAGGAGTTATTTCCTTATTTCGTTTCCTGTTAAGGTTGATTGAGACATGATTTGTTGTAAACGTGCAGTGTGATCATATTTCTATTTCGCAACAGTCACTGTAAACTGAAACTGCTGTGTGTTTCAATGTTAAATGTTACTTGTGTATCTAAAATAATATGTTCATGGTTCACAATAAATGCACAAACAGAACATTTACTGTTTTTAATGCTTCAAAGCTTTTCAAATTTTTTTCTTACCATGTGACAGCACTTAAAATTAAAATGCAAGTACAACCAGCATATGGGTGTTTAAGACGTAAACACATTTCTTAAAACATCCTCAAAGATCTCAAAACAACTTTTCTCTTTAAACGTTATGAAAATGTCACAATGCTTCGTTTATTCATGCTTAACAAGGATTCAAAATGTAATAAATCAATTATCCTTTTCATTTATCTAGATCAGTTTAAGAATTTTCTGTAGACACCATGTGAAGTTATTTGACATGCTCTAGATGGACCTACATGGACCAGATGTTTGTCCTCATGGAGGTAGATGCTGTATCACACGACTCAACAGTAAAGGACTGAGAACATTCTCTTTGGTTCCGCTGTCTTTTTTCTGGAAGACACTTTAGGCTTTCCTTAATCATATTGTGCATCTTCTTTCAAAATGATAATGTTGTTATCAATGGTTGACATTTAATAATGAAATGTGTGCAACTGCATTCTCCACCCCTGACATTTCAGTGCGTCAAATATAAACAGTATATCGAGAACGATTTTCATTTCATCTCATGTGAGTCACAAGTTTGGCTCGATTCAAGTCTTGTGATCTATTAGTTGAACCAGTGAAACAGATGTGAATGATACAGGTGACCCACATTTTATGATCATAGTGTAAATTCATTCGAATACTTTAAATAAAATTTAAATCGACATAAACTATTCATATGGTCGATGTTGAACTGAAACCTTGTACCTTCAAAACTTGCTTTTTATTATAATTACTCTTGTGTCAGTACTGACATGCTCTTCTTAATCAAAAAATATTGGAAAACCCCACAGAAAAACTGAAGCTCATCAGGAAAACATACACACACAGTAATACTTTATGACAAATATAAAAAAGAGGCTTGAAAGTATACTTAAAGATTCCCTGTGAGGAAAATCATGTTTTTAATGTTGTTTATGTGGTATTTTTATAATTTTAAACGGTTCCTAAGTATTTTCCCCACAAAACTGAAAGACAGGTTAAGTTAACTCAAATGCTTGAGGGAAGTGGCCTTAAACAATTTAACTTTTGAAAACACTAGGAACAAAGATTTAGTATATAGTACTGTTACTGGCTTGACTGCAATGTTCTATTTATGTTTTTGTATACATTTATTTTATGTTTTTTTGTATTTTTACCAAAAGTGTTAAGAAAAGATAGCCAACCTAGGTATCATAATTATAAGAAAAGACATATATTTATAATAAAAGTGCTCGGATTACCCCTCCCAATTAAAACAATGTAATAATAACAAGAACAAGAACAAGTACAAAAACAAGAACAAGAACAAGAACAAGAACAAGAACAATAACAAGAACAAGAACAAGAACAAGAACAAGAACAAGAACAAGAACAAGAAGAACAAGATGAAGAAGAAGAACAAGAACAAGATGAAGAAGAAGAAGAACAAGATGAAGAAGAAGAACAACAACAAGAACAAGAACAAGAAGAACAACAAGAAGAAGAACTACAAGAAGAAGAAGAAGAAAAAGAAGAAGAAGAAGAAGAAGAAGAAGAAGAAGAAGAAGAACAAGAACAAGAACAAGAACAAGAACAAGAGCAACAAGAACAATAAGAACAACAAGAAGAAGAACTACAAGAAGAAGAAGAAGAAGAAGAAGAAGAAGAAGAAGAAGAAGAAGAAGAAGAAGAAGAAGAAGAAGAAGAACAAGAACAAGAAGAAGAAGAACAAGAACAAGAACAAGAGCAATAATAACAAAAATAAGAACATGGCATTATAAATATCATTTACCTTAAAGAATTTAAGATGTAGACTTTTATTATTTATGTATTTTGCCATGTGTATATATTTACTTGTGACTTTACTTTGTCATAGATATATTTTATCAAAGTGGGCATTAATGCAAAAGTAATTTCTTGAAAATTACAAGATGAATAGATAAAAGATTAATTTAATTGATTAACTTAGTTCATTAGGGTTGCATTAATTCATATGTTTTAAATAAGCAATTCATAACTTTTTCAGATGAGTTGTGCATAATATAATAAAATATTGAGTTTCTTAACATTTGTTTTAGTTAAGGTACCGTTTAAAAATGTATTTTATTTAGTGAATATTGCCGTTAGGTTTTACAGTGCACAGTTATGTATCTGTGTATACTTCATAAAGTGGTTTGATTATAGTGCTAGTTGATGGCAGAAAAGACATTTTGACATGTCATTTGTAAAATGAAAGATTAGTTTTAAGTGATTTAATTATCAACCACAAGGGGAATTTAATTTCTTTTTGCAGTCACATGCTGCAGGATTTTGTGTTGCACCTCTATTTTGCGTTTTTTCCATTTGCTGTCCATCTCTAGTGACCTCAGAAGTGTGTAGAGGTTTGGGAGAGTCTGCGATATGGAAGAACTCTCCGGAAAAGAGCTAGGGACCGTACCGGTGAACTTAGAAGCATTATTTCTATCGATGAGCTGTCTAGCTTTCTGGTACTCAGCATGAACTTGTGAAGGTACGAAACTGATCAGACCCATCAATCTTAAGAAAAGAAAAACAGGCCATTAGGAATGAAACCATGAAGCACTGTTTTAGTTATTGTGTTCGACTCAGTGAAGAGAATATCTTTGTTTGTGTTCTTACATATCTCTCATGGATTTCCACAGAGTGGACAAGAAAATGTTGAATACAAAGATCATGAACAGTTTAGAGCCCTGCAAGACCCAGTATGTCACAGTCAAAGCGTGTGTGATCCACTTCTGATATCTTCAGAACAACAAAAACAGACATTAGAGACACATTCTTGACAACAATCTTACAATGAAAGTTTTTAGATCAGGACCTGCTTGCAAATGTTGTGGCGCTCCATAATGGCAGTGTGAATAGAAAGAGCAGGAATGAGAGCGTCCGTTGGGATAAAGAGACCTTCGGATCACTCATAATCTCCAGCTGACCCACGATATTACAAAGCAGCACTAGAACAGGAATCTTTTATATTTGCATGTTCAGTTCTCTTTCTATGGATGATGAGAAATATAAATAACACAATACCTTCCTGAACTTTAACTGGGGAGTTCTGATGTTTCTCCTGGCGGGACGGTCCTGTAGGATAGGCTTCTTTAGCGTTTTTTAGAAGTTCCTCTTGCTGGTCTCGGTCCTCTGCAGTTTGTGTTAGCATCCAGTGATCAGAGCTCGTGGAATCAGACGTGCCAGATTCATCAGATGCGTCAGATTCCATTCTCTTGTCAGGATACAACTGCAAAGCTTCTGTTGAAATGTTTGATAGGGACATTAGTAAACATTATAACAGCAAAGGTATGAAAATATTACTAATATACTAATATTACTAATATATTAAACAGAACTATTTTCATGGACTATGGTCATTCATGTATGACATGCTCTAAAAATTCTGTGGAATGTCTTCCCATTTCCACAGTTATATCAAAGGTAATTTTTTAATAAAAAAGATATAAAATGTAAAATATTACAATATTGTAAATATTGATTTCAAATACATTTCAAAAAGGATTTACACTCAACTTATAAATTTGTCTGTTTTTATTATTTTATAATTTTACTGTTTTTAAATAAAACCTGCACTTGTGAGTGTTTTTGCAGAAAATTTTGTGTAAATTAAATCACTTACTGCTCCGCTGCAAAAAGTAAATGGTATCTTGGTATCCGCTGTAGAATGCTTTTTTTAAAATCTACAAATGAACAAAAGATTGAAAATTAAAGAGCTCCATAATATACATACACATCTACATCTCAAACCTAATTAAATTAAATTAAAATTAAATAAAAAAACACCCCGTTGACTTCTAAAGCATGAACACAAAACAACTGATACATTTCTCACAATAACATTTTTTTCTTACTTTTTCTCAATTATATTCAGTTTTACATCGATTTTTGTGTAAACCATCCTTTTACCCGATCTTTTCACTAAACATTCTTCACACAATAGAGAGAGTTTAATCTGTATTTATATAATTAATTCATCTATATATTTAGTGATCTGTTTATTAAGTTAAACAGTATTGGATTGGCTGTGTCACTTTGTCCAAAAATGTTTAGGAAAGTAACGGTTCTTCTACTGGTCACCCAAAATAATACTTGACAAGACTTTTAACTTGATGACTAGATGTGTTATATATTTTCCTTGCTATCAGAAATAATATCCAGGCACTCTATTGTTTGTATTCTAGAAATATGGCCTTTCATGACAATATTTTTGTCAAGACTCACCCTCCAGTCTCGAGGAAACATGGCATCTAACAGTCTGATGAAGTTGGGCATGGAGCAGTGGAAGGACAGCTGTTGGATGATGACATCACAAAGGGTCGTGGAGGTATCAGACGGACAGATGTCCATCTCTCCCGCAAAAGGGGAGATAGTGAGGGTGGGCAACGAGTCTTCAAAGGGCTGAATGTTTGTGAAACCTCCATCCATGTAGTGCTGGAAACAGTTTTTTAGTTCATGTCATGCTGGATGTTGAATAACGTTCGGCAGTTAAAGCTCATGCTTGCTCTGATAGACAAAACTGGTACTCACTTGACCTTTATACTGCGGTGGGATCGTGCCAGAGTATAAAGGAACAAAACAACTGCACAAAAGTGCCTTACAGAGGGAATAGATAGCATAAATTAAATGTATAGAACTATAATATTAATGATTTACATTGATCTAAGATGTACGCTTACTTTTATAAGGTCCGCGTTGGAATGAAATTCCGACACTAGAACATTTTTTCCGTCGGGGATGCGAGTCATGGAGATGTGCAAACGGCCGCTGGCCAGTCTGTGGGCATTATCAGGCAGTGATCGCTGAAGTGTGACCTCCAGCCATCTGTAGACATCAGCTGTGGGACTGAGAAGGCCGAGGGGAAGTTGACGTGTATATCTTGCAAATTCAAGAAGATTGTCTCGGACACGACCTGAAAAAGATGATTTGATGCTTGGGTCATTTACGCTCGGTGAACAACAACAGTGTAAGTGAATATGTGCCAGTTACCAACATTTTCCAAAATATCTTCTTTTGTGTTTTGCTAAAAAATTCAAGTCATTCAGGATTGAAATCACAAGTGGATTGAATGATGCCAAAATTATAATTTTTGAGTAAACTATCACTTTAAAATCCGGACAATCAACATGGACAATACACTTGTTTTTTACTATACTTATGTAAAACTATTTCCATTAAAAATGAGTGAAAATTTAAAAGCATAAAAATTAAGTAGATAACTGTTTAGATGTTGTGTATATGTAAGTAAAAAAATTAAGTAAATCGGATTAACCCCAAATAACAATTGGTATTCACCCAAATTTTTGAATATATAAACTTAAAAAATCTTTGTAAATGAACAAGTTACAATTCAAATGTTGGGTTTTTTGTTATATTTTCCAAGCAATATGAATTGTTTGTTACAGTGTACATCACACTTTAAAATCAGTAATATATTATCTAATATTGCATTATATCATATCTAATATTCATTGAAAAGTGACTTTTATGACCCATCTCCCATATAGGAAACACAGATGTGATGTAATGCCAGAACAACACCAGATATTCAATTACTTTAAAGTAAAAGTCATTTACAGTCCTCCAACTTTAAATGATCAGAAGATTGTTTAACAGTCAAGACATGATCATACAATACCCAAATTTATTCCACAAACAACAGCTGCTGCCACGAGAGAACCTGCAGAAGCGCCGTACACCCTTGGAGCACCTCTTAGGATCCACGGTGCATTATCCAGAAGACTCTGTGCCACACCGAGCTGATAAGTTGCCAGGAAGCCTGAACCACAGAAAGACACTGAGAGATTTTCAGCATTAGATAGAAAGTATAAAGGTGAGGACATGTTTACAGAAAACCCGTCGCTGTATACTGGTAGAGTTTCAGCCCTTTTCACACACTTTTGAGGAGTGCATTTGGCGGAAACAGGCGGTCATGGATATATTAAACCAAAAAATACATGTTACCCCTCTGGCCATTATTAACGAGTCTCAAATCAATTCATCACTGCACGCTGTCTGGAGTTTGCATGACGAATGAATGTCTGCAAAAAATCCAGGACATAGCACAAGTATTATCACTGTCATTCCATCAAGAAAATAACTTAAAAACAAAAAACATATTTTAGGAATCTTTGATAAAAATTACATTTGATGTTATGCAGTTAAACATGACTTTTTTCAAGGCAGTGGTGTAATGTATAGTGCTGGTCTTATAGATACATAAAGCTAAACCATTCTCTTATTCATATGAACATATATTTGGATCTCCTTACTTTAAAATAAATAAAAGACTAAATAACACGATGGGCTCATGAGCCTGTGTCATTCAAGGAAGAGTTTCAATCCACAACCCCTGATCTTACATTATTGTAGGGAACTTTTGCTGGGGTCAGTCTTAGTCTGGTGGTAAGAGGGTTGGAATTGTAAGCAGAAGGTTGTTGGTTTGAATCCCAGTCCCAGCAGACAATGACTGAAGTGTCCTTGAGCAAGACGTCTTACCCCAGTTTGCTCTGCTGTGACAATTGGCAACTGCATAATACTTGTAAGTCGATTTTGCCAAATGAATAAATGCAAATGTAAATGTAACTTAATGTAATTAATTAATCTTTATGATTAATCATGTTCTATGCATTTTATTTGATGATATGCACTCTAAAAACAAACCAGTGGCTTAGTGAATGTCACAAGAATAAAAGGACGTCTTAATTTCATTTAACATTTGAAAGAATTTACCAGATTTATTTTAAGCACAATATAAAAACATTACCTGTATTATTTAAATGTGTTTTGGGCAAAATAAATATAAATATTTAAGTTATTTAGACATACTTTTTTACTGAATTTAAACAGTATATTTGATTGATTTCAAAGCTTCAAAGTGTTGTATTTTTTAGCGTTATTTTTTAAACTAAAAATAAGAGTATTCAACTTTTTTTGAAGTTTATCTAACATAAAAAAGCGTCAATTTATTTGTCCATAGTTATCAAATCAACAGATTTCAGTATACAGATTATGATTAAAAACAAATGAATGACATACTTAATACAAAACACAATTCGACTGTTAATTTACAACCTGAGAGAGAATAAGATACCTCAAAAGACAATTGCTCATAAAAAAATGGTAGTGTTCTGAACTCCAAACATTACGACAGAGACTACAGATAAACCTCTTCACATTTATATGCTGATATCTAAAGGATATGAGGATCTAAAGTCAAGCAGCTCCTGATGGTCTACTATAGTATCTTTACACTAAGATGAGCAAACACTGCTCTGTATTTACGAAGCATCAGAGTATTTTCTAAAGCTCATGTGAGATCAGAATGTGGTCACGGGATTGGTGATATGCTGAAGTTGTGATCAGAGCAGGGACTTAGGGATGTTGGAGATGATTCAGGTGATACTTCCAGAACATCTTCTCTGTTGTAAGGAGACACAGGACTGTCAGGAGACTCTAAAGGTTCTGCTCGGTCTGACCGGCTTTGCAAGATTTCTTCTGGGGTCTTCAGAAACCTGTGGCATGGAAAGATTTGAAGGCCAGAGGAAAAACGTTGGAGCAGTTATGAGCAGGTGAAATGTTTAGAGATTGCTGGGAGTTTTCACATTTTTAATACAAAAATAAATTAGAACAGTGTAGTCTATACAACTTTACAAGAATCTCTCAACTCATTCCACGAGATCCATCCTGGGATTTTTTCAGTAGAGTGAGTTAAACAATTTATCAAATTTATTAGCAACACTAATTTAAATGATTTTATCCTGTTCTTTTTCTACATTCTTTCTTTTGCAAGATATTTTGAAGAATGTTGGACCTCAGTGACTTTAATTGTCATTGTGACCGCAGTATACCAACTTTCTTAAAAATATCTTATCTTAAAAAGTCATACGGGTTTGAATTGTCAAGTAGGTAAATAAATTAAGACAGCTTTTTTTATTTAACTTACCGGAAAAGTAATCTCTGCCCGGTTTCTTTTTTGATAATGTTGAGTTTGTAGTAATGACGGAGTGCTCTCGACATTTTCTCGTAAGTCATGTTGACCCTGTTCTGCCATACCAAACCAAAAATCCAAATATAAGTCACTTAGGCATGGTTTCCTTTATATAAACATGTTGTTGTGGGAAGTGAAACATTAATGCTGGCATCGCTTACGTCAGAGTCCGACTTACTTTGTGATTTCCCCAGAGTCGTGCCAGTCCATTGGGATCTACCACTCTAAAGGTCATGGTGTTTGTGTCCTCCCAGCGAATGTAGGGCTCATACCTGCTGTCTGATAGCAGGTGGTATACGTAGTCCCATAAGAGTTTACAGTCTGATGATAAAATGAAGTGATCAGGTTATGTTGTGGGTTCAGCCCATAAAGTGACAATAAAATTAAATGTCTGTGTTCATTCATTACTCTTTATTTACAGGGATATTAAGCTTGTAGCTTGGTCTGTTATTGGCATTCTTTTATAAATATCATGTGAAACAACCTGTACCTGCAATCTTTCCGTTGACTTCGGATGTGTGGGCCGTGTTTCCAGGTCTTTCCGGTTTACTTGACAGATTTAGTGGTTCATCTTTACTGCGAGGATCTGGGAGTTTCTTCGGGCTTTGTGTCAGTCCCTGCTGGATAGTTTCCTCAAGACAGTGATGAGGATGCCCTGAAACATGTAAACAGATGAAATATTTAAGGGGACTTAGAATAATAGTACACCCATTACAATACATTTCATAAGATAATTGGTGAATGTTTCTAAATGTTTTTCCAAACTTAATCAAAACTTTATTTTAGAATATTCGTTGTAATCATCCATTGCCCAGAATTTGTAAAATAACCGCTCTAAAATACCTATAATGTAAAAATGTAAAAATACTTATGGTAAAACCAAATTGATTAATATGCGCTGAAATAAAATGTAGTAGATTAACAAGACAATACTTTGAATTTAAAATAAAACAGAGCATATTTTTGAAAGCCAAAGTCTAAATTTGCATATATGTCACAGTAAAACTCTTTATAGGGATTAAAGAACATTAAATATCATTGCAAACTTAAATGAGGGCTGGATGATAATTTATCGCTATAAAGCGCATCCAGAATAAAAGTTATGTTGTCCTGTGCATATTAATTGTGTTTTTAATAATACAAAAACAAACATTCACATGTTTAATTTATAATTATATTTAAGTATTTAGGTATTTTTTAAATTATAGTATTAAATTATATTTGTTTAATATATAGTATATGAACATATTATGTAAACACAAACTTTTATTCTATATGCAATCAATCATTATTAATCGTTGCCCATTTATTTAAAAATATTATCGTATTGAAAAGATTTTTTAATGTTATGTAAAACCTACTTCTACTTTTTTAACAATGCAACTTAAGATTGGTGAAGATTGGTACGATGAAGAGATAAAAACAACTCTCAATTGACATCAAACTTTGAGCTTTTTCAACTTAATGAAAAACATTTTCTTAATTCTGGACTTGGACATGCAGAGGAAGAGCTGACCTGTTTGTATGCCCTGTACTTGTCCACTATCAGCGGATAATCTTGTCCTCTCATGGCTATGATTCGTGTTCCAGCCGGCCCCTGGTACTCCAGGGTTCGGGTGTACAGGACAGACGGGGACAGATCTGCTGGAGGGAATACATGGAGCTGTGGGAAAAGAGGTTTATATGATGTCATGTACTTAATTACAGATGTGATTTCAAAGCACTTTCTTTTATAAATGCACATTAATCCTAAACTGATCTTTCTATTCTGCTAAATATGGTTTGTGTATTGTTTTTCCTGTCTTTTGTTCAGAGAAAACAGGTTAGTCTGTTTGGCCTCGCCCACTGGCAACATCTCTAGTTGCTTTGAAACCAGGAAGTCACCTATTGCAAAATAGAACGGGAACCATTTAACCCCGGAGTGTCTATTTATTAGATACATCCATAAAAAACAATAGTTTGCGTTCCGCAATAGTTTGTATGTGTAACTGTTGTATAATAAAATTATTGATAAGAACATTTTTAGATGATACATGAAAGCTAGAACTAACAAAATGCCTGCAAGTTGTGCACCGCTCTCTCTCAAACTGACATTTTAATTTAATTTGACCTTAATGAATAAAAAGAAGATTGAAATGAATAAATAGTTCACCTGCCACCCCGTGTGAACCGGGCACCTGCTGTGTGTTGGAGCTGGACGAAAGGCTGAAGATGGCACATCTTCTCTGTTGTTTTACATATTGAAGAAGTTCGTACAGGACATCACCTGTTCTCAGTCCATCCAAACAATGTATGGTTATTAGGAGAGACATTAACCAAATGAATAGCTGCAGTACCAAAGTGTCACAAACCAGAGCTGGGACAGCGCAGACGGAAGTCCTCTTTGGTGAGAAGGCAAAGTGCTTTTCCATTCATCTCGAATACCTGGTGATCGGAACGACGCAAAGAATATTCCCTGTGAGCCCAACGAAGCCAGAGATTCACATCCTCTTTATTCCACAAGGAGGGATTTATCCCTGCACAAAACAAGAAGATATTCAGAAAAATGTTGGTGAGTGACACCTCTTCTCTTACGTTGGTTTAAATCTCAATGTGTTTTAATAATATTTATGTAGGTTGGATGTGGAATCTTACGTAGTCTTCCAGGTAGCTTGCACAGTTCATCAGAAACAGCTTCACATGGGGAGAGAATGACACTCGGAGGATCAGACAGAACCGGAGGTCCATTTCCATTGGAACTCTGTTGGGGAAGGACATGAACCAACTATTGACTTCAATGAAAACCAATGGGAGATGAACCCATGCCATGTTTGTAATACAACTTTTTTGCTTATTTTATAGTCTGAAAGTATTTAAATCGATGTAGTCATGTTTTTCAAAACTGATACAATACACCTCAATACACACAGCAAAAGTGAAAGTAAATTTGAGCCTCAACAACAGTTTTTATTTTCAATTTTAAAGTGACGCATACGTTCTAAGCAACTCATTCTGTCTTATAACAGACTGAAAAATACAATCCAGAAAAAATACCTTTTTAAATTTGTTAAATTACTGTCTTGTATGGGTTTAATATCATGCAAACTCACTTAGTTTTTGTCTTAAATTTTCATCTGCCGGTATATAAGAATTGCAATGCATTACCTGAACTTACTTTAAATGACTTGGTGGTGTTCACCTTACCATTTCTTACCTTCTTTAAAGGTGGTGGAGAGGAATCGTCACTCATTTTATTCAATCTCAATATAAGACTCTTTGAAATAGTCACAGATCACAAACTCATTGACATCAAGACACATAAGAAAGCTTTTTAAGTCGTGGCAAAATCTAGTTTAACACAGCTGACTTTATTCGCCTGTAATACTTGGAATCCTTCCGGGAAATGAAAACGAAAGTGACCGGATCTGTAAAGGGGTGTGTGCACTTCAAAACTCACAAACACAAGCTACTGTACTTCAGGGAAACCACAGGCACTTTTTAAGGTTGAGTTCATTATTAAGGGAAGTTACACGTCTAAAGTGTGTGGCTCAAGATGTGCATCTTAAATAATAATACAAATTTGGCATATTGTGTGCCTCAAAACCAACACCACCTGAAAGCACTTCCAGATATCTTACACTAACATTGATCAAACATCAGGCTGCTCATCCATCTGTGTCAATGGTGGTCATAGTTTTTAAGAGGGGATGGTAGAATTTACACAAAACGCATGCTCACTATTGCGAAAGATGCCTATAATTGTTGTTAATACAGTTTGTGTATTGTCTTGTATTAATAACTTGACATGAATTACAATATACATGCATTGTTGTGAACAAATAACACGCCGAGCCGTCGCTTTTTTTACAGTAACTAAAATTAAGTAAATTTGCTTATAAGCATTAAGTAAATTAGCTTAAAATATATTATGTTCTGAGTTAAACAAACAGGCCGTTTTTAAACTGATAAAACAAACTGTGGAGGATGACAGCAAGTCTGCTAAAAGATCAGTTAAAATTAACTGTACTGTTTAATAGGAATTTTCTGAATTTATTTTTTACAGTCGTGTTACTTGTAGTTTACAGTTTTCAATGCATGTAATGTCTGTAAAATAAACAGTAAGTATACTGGTCTTTATTTTACATCGAGTATATAGGACAGACATTACACCACAAACTGATGCCATTGGCAAAATGAAAAAGAAAAACTTGCAACTTTTACTCATTTCTTCAAGCCAAGTTGTTGCACTTCTATTTTGTTCCTTCCACTCCTGGTGCTCATTTTCTTTCAGTTTCTCTTTGGTTCCACCCACTCTTGATGCTCTTTTAGATGTTTCCAAAGTTTTGAAACATGATTTCTTTGGTTTGTTTAAACCACAATGTGACACACACACCATGATATCTTTCTGTGACAGTAGATTATTTTATTTCGTCTTCATGATGGATAGAAAGTTCAATTATTTGATATTTTAATATTGATCTGGTGCAATTAATTGTGCAATTTTTGAAGCAGAATTATTTTCCCGATCTTTTTCCTCAAACGTGACCATTAAATGGATAAAAGGGTGAATTTCTTTCGAAACAGGAATGCTATTTGACAGCTGTGGATGTATATATGTGTGGATGTCAGTAAAAGCAGTGCATTACAGCAGACAGTATTTACATGGCTCAAACAGCGGCCTTGACTGGTTTGAGATGTCGTGCAAGTGTCAAAATCAACGTTGTTATAAAAGTAATTAACACTCCAGTTAGTGGAACATTTTAATTACGTCACTACATTTAAAATTCATCTGGCATGTGTAACCATTGGCACTGATGACATATTCAAATCCAATATTCAAAATCTTGTTTGTGGACATCAATACATAATAGATTGATATTTTTTCATTTGAATACATCTACGTGAAAATTAGAGAAGGAAAAAATGGTAAAAAAAATGAAAGAGCTAGAAAGACACTCTTGTGTGTCAAGCACACTCACTTGATTTGTTGAGGTGGGTGTGGTTTAGGAACACAGTGCACGTCAATCAAATATGACATGTGGACGTATGGAATGAAATGCAAAACAGTAAAGGAATTTAAATAACTTTCTGAATAACATTCCTATAACCAAAAAGAGCGTTGTTTTTCTAAACAACTGGACACTTAGAACGTAAAATACACGTACAATGTTTTGATAACCAAATGGTAATGTTAGGGGAACGTTCTTGCAACATAAAACTTTCTGCTGGGATAATGCGTGTAAAAAAGACTGAGGGCAACACTTGTATTTCCTTTCCTTTGTGGAAAGCCAAATTTGTAATAATAAACCCACATCTATCAGTAACATACACCCGCATACAACCACAATAAAATCATATTGTACACGTCTGATCAGAATATTAAGATGGAATATTTTATGCAGATAGAGAGAGATTGTTTTTATTCATCACGGTTTGTTGATTTTTGCTTATTTCTGTTTTTTACTCCATATTTTTCATCATTTGCAGTGTCCCTTAAATAAAAATACTTCATTATAACAAACTCTTCTCTTGTCAGCATTAGAAAAATTAAACTGTACTCTTTTGTAAGTATATGCAAACATATTTTTTAAGACAAAGCACCTTATATTTGGGGCATGATGGGGCATCAATGACATTTTACTTTTAAAAATAATATTTAAATAAATGGTATATTTATCACACAAGTATACAAGTTAAGTTTATTGTTTTATTTTAAGTTGGATTATAGTGAATAAAAGGATTTTGAGATGTTTTTGTAGTGTTGCAAATACCATTCATACGGATATCAGACGAAACAGCAGTGCTCATTTATACCCATCAGTTAAAAATCAGATAAGTCTTTTTGCTCTTTTTACATCCATGAATCAAATTGCATGTTTAACCAACATGCATTTTTTTCATCTTCTCTACATTCTACATTTTGTGATCATGACCAAAATCAGACAGATCTATCAACAGTAACGTGATAGAAATTATGGAGCAATGTGTTATATACAGCATGTGTGATTATAATAATTATAAACCTTGTTTTATTACTCTTTACAATAAATGTGTGCTGTAAATAAAAAAAAAAATCTTGATGAAATTTCTTTTTTTATCTTAGAAGCTTTGCCAGACACAAATTTTAGAAGCTCAGGAAGCACAGAATGAAGAGTAGGAATATTTTATACTTCACATTAACCATTTAGACAGTACGAGAAAATGATGAATATTTAAAAGTCCTTTTATTTTGATCTATTAGATTTTGGTTAGAAGCAATGGTCAGATTTTACTTTTGTTAGGACAACATCATCAGTAATACAAGAATCAAACTTATAACATCTAGTGTCTGCCAATCTTATTCCTTAATACAACTACGAAAACCGCCTTATTTCCCAGTTTTAACAGTCAAATAGTGTTTTTGTCTTGGAAAATAACATTATTTAACTAGACAGAAAATTACTGGTCCAAATGACAGCCACAACTCCTCATCTCAAGGCTCCTGAATGCTTTAACATCTACATTTACACATAAGGTAAACTCTTTTATGCAAAGTGACATACATTGCATTATAATTGACATGTTATTCTAAGTATGCAATCCCTGAGCCACCTTACAACACGAGCAATTTATAGATATTTCTGAATGAAGTCAAAGACAAGTATCAACGCTTACTTTACAATAATTGTAACCCAAGCACCTTTCACACACATTTCAGGTTTCATTTATTGTTTTAATTTAACACTGACGCCAAAAATCATTCTACTATGTTGTTGTGCAATATGTCTTTCATAGAAATTCAATTTTCGACCATATCCTCTGGCATAATGGGCTGCTTTCCAAGGCTTTGAGAAAAACAAAGTGTCAGGGTACAAAGTGTCAAAGGGCCTTTTGATGATGTCTCATGCACGTAAGAGCTCGCAGTACATGTGGATCCTAATCTTCAACAAGGATGTATGTTCCTGTCTATGTAAGGCAGAAAGTATGTGTTGCAACACATACAGTTTTACTGTATGGTACCATGTGACGTAAAATCATACACTCCTTTTTTGACAGTCAGGTATATGCAAATGGAAATCAAGGACTGGACGGCAGTTGCTGTTGAGCATTTTCCCTTCATAAATGCTGGCTAACAAAGTAGGCAAACAACTGGGTCACCCCACCTCATCCATTACTGGATGGCTGGTCACCAAGTTCTTGAAATGGCACAACCATGTGTTGGAGGAAAGTGCGGTGAAGCTGAGCAACATCCAACCTAACGACACGGTACTGGAAGTGGGTCATGGTCCGGGGATTGGTCTGCATGCGGCCTCGCAGCTCCTGACGGGCCCAAAGGGAAAGCTGATCGGGGTCGATTATTCGGAATACATGCATCGGATGGCTACCGAACGCATGAGAGAGCAGATAACTAAAGGAAAGGTCACCTTGTATTTCACTGATTTGGTGACCATGCCGGTGCTGGAAAACAGCATTGATAAGGTGTTTCACTGTAACTGTTATTACTTTTGGCCGGATCTGGAAGCAGGGGCGGGTGCGATTCACAAAGTGATGAAACCAGGTGAGTTATATTGAGATTTACAGTAGTATCTGCAGCTAAGCCATGATTCATGTGATTATTATAGTCACCATTTTTGTTTATATGGTTATTTTTTAAAATACTTAATCTACAGTGTTCTTAACTAATACATGGTGACGCATCAATACGATAACATGTAGAATAAATACACATTCATCCATGTGCTCACAATGTGATTTTGACCGCAGGTTTACTTTGAAGTTTATCATGGTTGGATACTTAAAATTAAAACAAATTTTACACTAAAACTGATTCTTTTCTGATCCAAATAATAATTAAAGATCATTTGTTGCCGGACGCTTGGATTCAGAGATTTTAAGTTTTAGATGGTTTATTTTATAATTTTGTAATAACTTTGTAATAACATAAGACCGTAGCAAAATAAACAAATGTGAAACAAATCTACTTTTGAGTTCTATTGAAAATTACATTAGACGTGCAGTTGAGAAGAGAAAAATGGCTCACAAATGAAGTGAAAGAAGACCAAGCAATGTTAAATAAAGATGGAAGAACCAGGGGTGAAACATGCTAGAAATAATCTGGTCAGATGTTATTGCATAATAATTTAAGGATTAACAGGTCTGAGCTTGAAAAAAATGCACTTGAGTATTACATAATTATAACATAGATTGAAATGACGAAAATTAAATCCTTAAGTGCTTTGAGCGTAGTGTCTTGCACAGTTTTACCAGAATGCAGATAAATTATTTTTGTATGTTCTAGGTGGACTTATGGTCACAACTCTCAGGTTAGATAGTCTGAAGAAAGCCGCTTCCAGGAGTGTGCTAACCGGAGATAAATGGCACCCTGAGGTCTACATGGAAGCCCTGAAGTCCTCTGGATTCACAGATGTCCGCATGGAGAACAGAAGAGAGAAACTCATCCCTTTTCAAGTTATTTTTGCCACTGCTGTTTAAAGAGATGAGTAAGAATGAAATATCAATTTGTAAAAGAAATGTTGACAAAAAAATTAAATAATTTTACTCATGCCAACGTTCTTCGTGGCATTCAGTTACTGCATGCTTTAAGATGCCATCTGCGGATGTAATTCAATGTCTGCCCTTCTGAACTGTATACAGTTTTGTGAAATAAAGATGGATCATATAGGAGTGCATGTTATGGTATACCAGTGTTGAGCTACAAGTCAAGCACATATTGTCAGTTTTATCACATCTCAAGAGTTAAAGTTAAGTATTTATTTAAACTAATGAATCAGCCACTGTTCTGGAAACAGCTCAAGCTCTGGGTGATAATATAGACATATTTACATACAAATAGTAAATAAAAAACATTAAAAACTGCTAGGAAATATTAAGAAAAACTATGTACAGATAATTAAAAAAAATGATATACCAGAAAATATGTTTAATTAATTAATTTTATTAGGAACCTTAATTGATTTATTTACTAAATAGATCATTCCTCATTAGAAAACAAACAAAGGGAAAATACAACAACTTTATTTCATTAATAAATGTTTGGGGGCGTCCATAAAAAGGCCAAATGTTTCCTTAATGTAATTCTTTAATAAAGGATGTGGACAATACATTTTCTTTCATATTATAGAAAAACCCTAAATGTATACGATGTCATCAGAATAAACACAAATTTCCCTAAAATATACATTGTAAAATAATAATTGATTAATTATTTTTATACAATTAACACAATTTCTAATTTAGTGATTTATTAATTTATTGTAATATAATAATTAACAATGTAGTATTATTGAATAATTTGGATTGATCTTTCATCTTTTCTTATATCTTGTGAGTGTTCAATCTTAAACATTGTGAACATGTTACGTTATAAGAAAACAGCGACCTGCAAGACTACAACACCCATAATGCATCAGGACAAACTCCAGGAAGTGACGTAATAAGATTGAGCGGGCAGAATAAAAAGTGTTGTTTGTGTTTCCAGCGGTCAGACCTCGATAAAAAACTACACATGTAAGTAAATATAAGACATTAAATATATTTATAATCTTATATTAATAATACTGCATATATATATATATATATATATATATATATATATATATATATTGCTGTGGAAGCCTGCAGTCCACTTACAGAAACAACACGAAATATTCACTTATAATCACACATGTTAGTAAGTAATGTTAGTAATGTTGCTAATGTTAAATATTAGAATATTATATAAATTATATAAATATTTGTTAGTAATGTTAGTAATGTTGCTAATGTTAAATATTAGAATATTATATAAATTATATAAATATTTGTTAGTAATGTTAGTAATGTTGCTAATGTTAAATATTAGAATATTATATAAATTATATAAATATTTGTTAGTAATGTTAGTAATGTTGCTAATGTTAAATATTAGAATATTATATAAATTATATAAATATTTGTTAGTAATGTTAGTTATGTTGCTAATGTTAAATATTAGAATATTATATAAATTATATAAATATTTGTTAGTAATGTTAGTAATGTTGCTAATGTTAAATATTAGAATATTATATAAATTATATAAATATTTGTTAGTAATGTTAGTAATGTTGCTAATGTTAAATATTAGAATATTATATAAATTATATAAATATTTGTTAGTAATGTTAGTTATGTTGCTAATGTTAAATATTAGAATATTATATAAATTATATAAATATTTGTTAGTAATGTTAGTTATGTTGCTAATGTTAAATATTAGAATATTATATAAATTATATAAATATTTGTTAGTAATGTTAGTAATGTTGCTAATGTTAAATATTAGAATATTATATAAATTATATAAATATTTGTTAGTAATGTTAGTTATGTTGCTAATGTTAAATATTAGAATATTATATAAATTATATAAATATTTGTTAGTAATGTTAGTTATGTTGCTAATGTTAAATATTAGAATATTATATAAATTATATAAATATTTGTTAGTAATGTTAGTAATGTCGCTAATGTTAAATATTAGAATATTATATAAATTATATAAATATTTGTTAGTAATGTTAGTTATGTTAGTAAGTACTGTTAGTAATGTTAGTAATATCAGTAATGTTAGATAGTAATGCTTAATATTATAGTTATGTTAGATATGAAGGTTAAATGTTAGTCATATATGTTATTTCAATTGCTAGTAATTTTAATAATGTTAAATGTTATTAATGTTACTTAGTACTGTTAGCAATGTTTGCAAGTAATGTTAGTAATGTTAAATGTTAGGGAGTAATGTTAGTTAGTAATGTTAAATGTTAGGGAGTAATGTTAGTTAATAATATGAGCAATGCTTGTAAGTAATGTTAGTAATATTAAATGTCAGTAATGTTAGTTTGTAATGTTAGTAATGATAAATGTCAGTAATGTTAGTTTGTAATGTTAGTAATTTTAAATGTTAGGGAGTAATGTTAGTTAGTATTGTTGAATGTTAGTTAATAATATGAGCAGTGCTTGTAAGTAATGTTCGTAATGTTAATAATGTTAAATGTCAGTAATGTTAGTTTGTAATGTTAGTAATGTAAGTTAGTAATGTTAGTAATGTTAAATGTCAGAAATGTTAGTTTGTAATGTTAGTAATGTTAGTTAGTAATGTTAGTAATGATAAATGTCATTATTGTTAGTTCGTAATGTTAGTAATGTTAAATGTCAGAATTGTTAGTTTGTAATGTTAGTAATGTTAGTTTGTAATGTTAGTAATGTTAGTTAGTAATGTTAGTAATGATAAATGTCATGAATGTTAGTTTGTAATGTTAGTAATGTTAAATGTTATTAATGTTAGTAATGTTAAATGTTAGGGAGTAATGTTAGTTAGTAATGTTGAATGTTAGGTAATAATATGAGCAATGCTTGTAAGTAATGTTAGATAGTAATGTGAAATGTCAGTAATGTTAGTTAGTAATGATACATGTCAGTAATGTTAGTAATGTTAGTTAGTAATGTTAAATGTCAATAATGTTAGTAATGTTATTAATGTTAAATGTTAGGCAGTAATGTTAGTCAGTATTGTTAATGTTAGTTAATAATATGAGCAATGCTTGTAAGTAATGTTAGTAATGTTAGATAGTAATGTAAAATGTCAGTAATGTTAGTTTGTAATGTTACAAATGTTAAATGGTAGGGAGTAATGTTAGTTAGTACTGTTAGCAACGTTTGTAAGTAATGTTAGTAATGTTGGATAGTAATGTTGGATAGTAATGTTAAATGTCAGTAATGTTAGTTTGTAATGTTACAAATGTTAAATGGTAGGGAGTAATGTTAGTTAGTACTGTTAGCAACGTTTGTAAGTAATGTTAGTAATGTTAGATAGTAATGTAAAATGTCAGTAGTGTTAGTTTGTAATGTTACAAATGTTAAATGGTAGGGAGTAATGTTAGTTAGTACTGTTAGCAACGTTTGTAAGTAATGTTAGTAATGTTGGATAGTAATGTTAAATGTCAGTAATGTTAGTTAGTAATGTTAGTAATGTTGCATGTTAGGGAGTAATGTTAATTAGTATTGTTGAATGTTAGTTAGTAATGTTGAATGTTAGTTAGTACTGTTAGTAATGTTAAATGTTATTAATGTTAGTGATGTTAAATGTTAGGAAGTAATCCTAGGTAGTATTGTTGAATGCTGGTTAGTAATGTTGAATGTTAGTGATATTACATGTTAACTATGTTAGTGAGTAATGTTAGTTAGTAATGTTGAATGTTAGTGATGTTACATGTTATTTATGTTAGTGAGTAATGTTGGTTACTCATGTTAAATGTTCGTTAGTAATGTTAGTAGTGTTAAATATTAGTTTGTAATGTTAGTAGTGTTAAATGTTAGTTTGTAATATTAGTAATGTTAAATGTTAGTAATGTTAGTTAGTATTGTTAGTAATGTTAAATGTTATTAATGTTAGTAATGTTAAATGTTAGGGAGTAATGTTAGGTAGTATTGTTGAATGTTAGTTAGTAATGTTGAATGTTAGTGATATTACATGTTAACTATGTTAGTGAGTAAAGTTAGTTAGTAATGTTGAATGTTAGTGATGTTACATTGTATTTATGTTGGTGAGTAATGTTGGTTACTCATGTTAAATGTTGGTTAGTAATGTTAGTAGTGTTAAATGTTAGTTTGTAATGTTAGTAGTGTTAAATGTTAGGTTGTAATATTAGTAATGTTTAATGTTAGTTTGTTATGTTAGTAGTGTTAAATGTTAGTTTGTAAATCTAGAAATGTTAAATATAAGTTAGTAATGTTAAATGCAAGTTAGTAGTGTTAAATGTTAGTTTGTAATGCTTGTAATGTTAAATGTACGTTAGTAGTGTTAGTATTGTTAAATGTTAGTTTGTAATGCTAGTGATGTTAAATGTTAGTTAGTAGTGTTAGTAGTGTTAAATGTTAGTTTGTAATGCTAGTGATGTTAAATGTTAGTTAGTAATGTTAGTAGTGTTAAATGTTAGTTTGTAATGCTTGTAATGTTAAATGAAAGTTAGTATTGTTAAATGTTAGTTTGTAATGCTAGTGATGTTAAATGTTAGTTAGTAATGTTAGTATGTTTGTGTTTAGTATGCAGAGGATCAGTCGGCTGAAGCGTGAGCTGCAGCTCCTCAGCTCTGAACCTCCTCCAGGAGCTTCGTGTTGGCAGATGGAGGGACGGCTGGATGAACTACAAGCCCGTCAGTTTTCATTCTCTATCAATTCATACACATACATTATCTAAACTTACCACCAGCCTTATGATGTCCCCTCTCTCTTTTGTTCTCTTGTTTCTTATAGAGATTGTCGGAGGTTCAAGCACTCCATATGAAGGTGGTGTGTTTACACTGGAAATCAAGATTCCGGAGAGGTTATAACAGTCTTATAATCTAAAAACAAAATTCAGTCGAATCAGATGTATTTTTTTACTTGATTCAACTGTTTTAATCTTGTTTAAAGGTATCCTTTTGAGCCCCCAAAGATGCGTTTTCTTACACCCATCTATCACCCCAACATCGACAATGCAGGCCGCATTTGTCTCGATGCTCTGAAGATGCCCCCAAAAGTAAATCATCGAATAGATTTTATTTTGTGAAATTAAGAGTATTTTTTGTGTAGTTTTAATATATGTATTGTCTGTAAAGTTAGATATTAGACTAATGGATAGTCATTGTCTTTAGTATAAAGTGTGAAGATTATTTTACTTAAAGTTATTTTAAGATTAAATTTGAGTTTTTTTTAGAATAACATGTTCTCCAGTTTATATGTGATGTAACATGTCAAAATTTTTTACACTTTTTAAAGGGAGCTTGGAGACCATCACTCAACATTTCAACATTGCTGACCTCCATACAGTTACTGATGGCTGAACCCAACCCTGATGACCCACTCATGGCTGATATTGTGAGTTTGGGTTTCCACAATGTTATCATCATGTATAAGGGATCAATAAAGGAAACACACACAGCCCTGTTCATTTTAATAAAATTATACAGGATCTGATAAATGGGGTAAGGGCTAGAAGAATTACAGATTGATATCGCCAGTTTTTTCCTAATCCTACCCAAAAATATAACCCTAAACATTTCTGCAAACTGTAGCTGCATCTTTTCTAGCCATAACCTATAAATAATGCTCAAGCACTGCTTTTTATAGTGATTATTCACCCAAAAATTAAATTTTTTTGAATAACCCTCTTGATTTTAATAACTGACAATCATTCACTTGCATTGGTTTTTCTGTTCATACAATACTAGGTAACTGATGACACAAGTTTTATATCTGGGTGAACTGTCACTTTAAGGAGTTATGGCGTCACATATATTTGTTTTTCATATTTCAGTCTTCAGAATTTAAATACAACAAACCAATGTATCTGGAGAAGGCAAAGAAATGGACGATTGAACATGCAATCCAGAAAAGCAAGGTAAAATGCACTAAATATTCTTGTCATCTAATGTTCTTAAACTTTAACATTATATGCAATTACATATATCAACCAATGGATGGCGACACTGTTCATTTTAAGCTCATTCTAATTGCACAATTTTCTTGTGTTTGAAGGGTTGTGAAGACAAGAGATCTCTTGAGAATAAAAACAAGAAAACTACACACAAAAGAGAAGCACTTAGTGCACAGGAAAATTTAGAGCAATCTAAGAAAGTATGTATGTAGTGTACTTCACACTGTCTACTGTTGTTCTTTGAGTATATATATTTTTTATTCATACAGTAGTATTTTTGTTTGTTTATTGTTGTATTTAATGTAATAAATTGTATTTTTTCTCAATTTACAATTCATTTTTCCTCCAGTCATACATTTATGAAACTAATAATTTTATTAAATCATTCTTTTATCATGTATACAGAAATATGAAAATATTTACATCCACAATGGTGTCTGTTGTACAAAGATCTTTAAAAATCCAATATAAAAATTACATTTTAATATACAATTGATATAAAAGGAATATAAATCAATCTGGATAAAAAAGGTAATAGCATGCTAGATCAGAGGTAGTTATATTTTACAATACAATAGAATAGCTAGCCTACTTTACAATTTGTAAAAGAACCCACATGTTTTTACCAATTAAATAACTCAAATCTGTTATATCTTCATGAAATGTTTGTAAAATTTCCTTTCATTCAATGTTCTTCCCTAAATTCGGGCTTTAATGTAAAAAACACAATAGGTCCGTGTAGTATTGCTCACTGAAAACAAATACTATTGGGCATAAAACTGAAAAATTTCATGCATCATTATTTGACCGTTTGTGACCTCAGTTCCTGAATAATAAAACATCCAGTTTAATTGCATCGGTTATAAGGATGTTTGGGAATAAATTTACTGTTTCGACAACATACAACATTCCAATTTTTTAATTATAAAAATGAGAAATGACATGTAAATAAATATTTTGGGCTAACTATGGGGATGTTTGTTTTTTTGTTTGTGAAATGCACACAAATGTTTCTCATTTGCCAGGATAAAAAATAAGGAGTCATATAGTATATATATACACACACATTTGGAAATGAATGCATAAAAGATTAAATACATACAGACAAGAAGTGATTTCTGTAGAAACATTTCACATTAAAATATTTAGACACAAAACATCCTCTACATCAGCAAGTACACCTGTGGTATTACCCGAAAAGAAGAAATGCCCCAGAATCTTAAAAAGTAGTAAGACAGCAAAAGTGGCACACTGTTACGAGTTATAGTTGTCAAGCTAACTTTTTGACTGCAAGCACAAAAGAAGATTGTTGGTAGGTAACTAGCACCTTGCATTGGTTTTGTACACTGAATTGAATAGGTGCCACTGCTGTCCGGCGACCAACATTGCTCAAAATATCTTATTTTGTGCTCTGTAGACTTTGTGTACGAGATGATGCGTTAATCATGACCCAATTTTACTTAATCACTTTACTTAGGGCAATAAAAAAGGAATATCATGTTAAATCTGTATATATATATTATAAATGTTTAATGTCAAATAAGATTTGAAATGTCTGTTTATCTCAACAGGTTCCTGATGAAAGTAACAGCATGCCACACTGTCAATAAAGCTCAAATTATACCAATCCTAGAACATCCCTTCAAGATTCATCTCCATTCTGTACACAAAAAAGTAAAAAAATACAAGATGAATTTGTATTTGCGCAAGTTGCTTAAGTTAATGAATGGCCCCCAAGAAGTGTCACAATATGCTATAAAGGTTTCCTTTTTTAAGAACGTCATGTAACAGATGGGACTATAAGTACATATATATTTATATATATGTATATATTGCCCCAGTTCATCCTAACTCATTGTTCCTTAGCTCAAATTGTGTCAGGCTAAAGTCCATACGTGGGCTCACACTTAGAGTCCTTAGAGCTTGAAATAAATCTAAGAATGAGATGAGAGAAGCTGGGAATGGTACACTCTAGAAAAGACCGTTCCTTCATGAGTATCCAGTCCACTGCTTCTTTGAAACTCCTGCTCTTTCGCTGTAGACCTGACCGTGTTTTCTCCAGTGCTTTCCATCGAGAGGTTCATCTGCAGCTGGCACGGGATGAGAGGCACAGAGGCTGGGCGTGAAAACCTAGCAACTGTCTCTTGGTTCAATGCATCTGCTTCGGCCGCCAAAGACACAAGGGCCTGGGTGGAGTCATACGAGCTCTTCTCCGTGTCGACGGACACAAAGGAATCCAGGTTACAGTCGTGGCGCAGATGAGCTCGATTCAGGAGGAGACGCGCATCTTCACGGAAGTGGGGATTGAAGAACAGGTAAAGCAGAGGGTTGATGCTGGCCGGCAAAGGCAAAAGGACCAGGACCACGGATTTGACGACTTCCTCGCTAACCGGGAAGAGTCCCAGGAGGGAGGAGAAGGTGAGGAAGGCCACCGGGCAATAAAGCAGGCAGTTGGTGAAGATAAGCCAGGCCACGTGCTTGACCATAGCACAGTCCCAAATGCTGTCAAAGTCACCCTTCATCAGGTCCCAGTACAGCTTGATATACGTTCCAGTGATCACCAAGAAGCAAAGGGAGTTCATCATGATCAAAGCTACCATGAACCCAAGCGTGGACGCCTCCCCATTCGGCAGCGGTGACGGCATGCACAGCGGGGTCGCCCCGTACTCCCCGACCCCTATCAGGGGCAAGGCCGCGACTGCCAGCGAAAGGGCCAAACAGGCAACCGCTGCAGCTCGCACGCTTCCTAAGGATGGAGACTTTCCATAGGCTCTGGCGCAAGACACCGATACACTACACTGTACTGCGGCCAGGGTGAGGAAGAGTATGGAGCCCTCAGATGCCAGCACTGACAGGAAGCCGGTTGCCTGGCAGCCGGCACCCATTTCCCATTTTGCGCCGTGCCTGGCAAACTCTCCGAATGTACGAGCATCGACCAGCGCCAGGGTACCGGTGCACAGGCCCGTCAGCAGGTTGGTGCTACTGATGCTGCCGATTATAAACTTGACGGGTGAGAGGTAGCTGGGGGAGGCAAACACCGTCACCAGGAGAAGACCGTTGCCCAGCAGCGACACCAGAGAGATAAGCCACATTCCAAGACGTACCACCCAACTGTCAAACAGGTTTTCACATGGTTTAAATGGACCTGAAGGGCATGGAGAAAGAAATTAGAATCAAGATAAAAACATGTAATAGCTGCGAACTTTTACGTTTGCCCTCTGTGAGTTTTAGGGATAAAATGCCAGCTTTTCATTTATACTACGGTAAAAAAATTTGGGATTTGGGACACTTGAGGGAGATGCTGTAAGTATTAATAAAATCTTTTGTATGCTTGAATGTGTGGAATTAGTTTAATAGGCAAAAATATAATCAGCAAACATTAATGTTAAACAATTAACATTAAAAAAATTAATATTGAAAAAAAAATTGTAATTAATAGCACAGAGGGACAAAGTGACAATAAAACATTTCCGCAAAATCCAGAAACAGACTTCACTTTTTTATTTTTTATTTAAAACAATTCTCATAGTTACCTTTTATATTGTATAATTTTTACGAGTTTATTATCATAAAATATTGAAAAAATATGCATGAGGAAATGTCTCAGAACTTTTGACCAGGAATGTACTAAACAGGTACCTGACATTTTCTATGTAATAATCAGACCGTTCAAATTATGAATCATATTTATAATCTTATTATTATTAATCTTAATGTGTTTTTCCTCATTTTTATCCAGAAAAGGAACAGAGTGCAGCTTTATAGACAACACCCCAACATGGAAATTCATCAATACTCCCACTCTTGTCCAACCTGCACAACAGAAAAGAAGGTATTTCGAAGAATGCACGGTGGCGCCCATTCTATTGTATAGACACAAAACCAGTTTATTCAGTAAGTACCACCATGGAACATTTTTCTAAATATCTGCTTTGTGTTCTGCATTTGAAATGACAAACGAAGCGAGTAATTCCAATATTCACACCTGGGACGGGGGTACACTGTATGCTGGTTTGTAGTTTGGACTCCTCAATCGCCAGCTGGAATTCCTCCAGGTCGAGGTCATCTGTAAGTAAAAACAGCACATGATTCATGACAGAACATCCATCATCTCTTGGACATCAAGTCTATTCAAACAAGGGCTTTCGCACTTAGTTCTCATCTGCTTTAATGAGCATTTAACCTCAATCACCGCGCTTTGTTTATGCTCTCGTTCTGTTATTTTACGATAAGCCGACTGGTATTACAATGTTTATGTAATTATGAAAGAGTTCTTTCAAGTCCAAAGCTTGATCACATTGAGGTATGCGTGGGGAAAAGAGACACTTTTATTTAATCTGTGAATACCTGCGGTTACTGTACGGCCTGGACATGTTTCTGCGCAATAATTAAAGATGAAGGGACTGGCAGATAGAAGAGAGAGAGAGTGGATAAAGTAGACACTCTTATTTCTCAAGTTTGGTGTGAAAAACAGCTACAAGTGTTGTTTTTACGTTCCTTTCATCTGAGGAATGTGTTCGTGTGAGGGGATTATCTTTATTTTTTGGCTACTGGGACTGTGAGAGCTTACTGTGCGTGTGTGATATGATATTTGATATCGATGTAGAGGTTTAGTCTAGAAACATGTCACAATGAGCCGTACCAAACAAAAAAGAGGATAACCAAACATCGAATTTACACAAAACACAAAAACCAATGCAGGTAAAACGTCACCATTGTTGGTCGGTATCCTACATTCTTCAAAATATCTTCTTTTGTGTTTTGCAGATAATACAAAGTCACACAGGTTTGGAATGACATGAGACCGAGTAAATAATAAAGAAACGACCATCTGTTGGAGTTGGAACTTACAGTTGTTGTCCGTGTGAATGGGGAACAGAAAAAGAGCTTTCTTCTGAAGGTCTTCTTCCTCACTCCCCATCTGCTCGTCTCCCAGACTGGCCGTTCTGTAGCTGCTACAGGCTCCAAACACACAGCACTGATAGGCATATGGCATCTCAATGACCCTATTTCAACAGAGGAACATTAAGAACTTTAAGAGTGATACTATAATAGAATATAATGGAGAAAAGACTTCTCAGCTTCAGGTTTGAGAAATCGTTACCATGCACAACTGCTAAAAGTAAATGCATAGAATACCAAAAAGGTCAAAAAAGGTCAAAGCCTTTAGGAATCCCTGTCACAGATTGCAGGAAAAAATCTAATTGCATTAGGTGGAAGATATTTCGGAATTTTAACAGCTTTAAACATTATGACAACACAAACCAAAGACAGCATGTTGAATCAGTTTGAGGAAATATGAAGACAATAAGAGATCCAATTTCAGGAAGGAAAGTTCTAAGAGAGAGCGATTCATCAATCTGAAAATGACACGATAAATAAATAACCTCTAAAAACTGTTTTAAAGGTGCTTGGATCACAGCCGAAACCAAGATAGGATTTTTATTTGAATCATATCAGCAACTTCTCTGGACACCTGAAATCTTGCACTTATACGGAGAAAGTCTTGGAGTGTTTCAAGAGCCATGAGCATAATGATTGTGATCATTATAAGAGATCAGTATTTTGGAATTTTGGAATTTTAACATTTATCAGTATTTAAATTGTTAGAATTTTAAAACGATCATATTTATAAACACTTGTTTAGGCTGCTCAAGGTTTGCATTGGGGTTCATAATGACCACAGATACTGGGGAAGTTTCTTTGAACATGAATGTCTGGCAGAAATCTGATTGATATACCTTATGTTGGGGAAGTCCTCTTCTCTGAATGATCGAGACAGTGCTATGTTGTTCTTCAGTTTAAGATGAGTGAGGCTGGATAGACCGGCAAGTGGGAGACTGCTTAACCTGTTCCCGGTCAGATCCCTGGACAGAGGAGATAGAGATTTAGGTCTATTTAATATAAATTATACTGTCAGATCATATTGTGATTTGCAAGCATTTTGCCATTTTTTACGGGCTTATAATGAAAATAAAATAAAACTATTTATTAGTTACATTTTATTAGTAAACTGGTGTATCACACATGTAAAACTGTATGAAATAACCATCCATACAAGGGATGTGGCCATGTCAGATTATCACTCGACTGAAAATGGGTTCCTCTGGAATTATAGACTTAATCTTGAACATCGGTTACACACAAGCTAATTACGTTTCTTTAAAACATTTTTGGTTCAAATTTGAACAAATATCAAGAGAAATTATGTAAAAACTCAATGACATCACATGGCATCCATTTAAACGTGGATAAGGCATTGATCTGTAAATGTCATTTTAAAAGAAAATATAAATAAATGAAAACGCATGTTACAAATAAAATATTAAAACAAGAAGAATCTGCACATAAAGGAACTAGACTTAGGACAAATAAATTGTCAAGTTACCAGTAGTTGCACAAAAGGTACAAAAATAAATATAAAGTTTCAAACAACCTTATAAAGCCGCAAAAAAATTTAAGAGGAATTTTTATTTAATCATATTTTCTAAATATATTGTGGTCAGTTTAGCCCAGTGTCCTAGAAAGGTAATCAAAATCTTTCAACTGCAATACTAAATACTGGAAGCACAACGATAATAATAATCTAAATTATACAACTTTCTTAAAATATTTGTATATTGGTTTCTGTAACATTGCTAAATAATGAGCATAAACTTGTTTCTTTTAATGTTTTGGCCGTAAATATAAACAGCATATTTCCTATTATTTTCTGGAAATACATGCAAATAAAAACAATATTTTGTTTGAAATTAGGGAGGATTATTATTGGAAGTTCTAAAAATAAAACTTTCACTTGTGTAAAACTTTGAACATTGCATGTTCTCCTGTCAAAACTGTATCTGACTTGACCCTCAAACCAACTAAAGCGTCTTATAAATGACAGGAGCACAAAGGTCCAGGTCAAGGAATATCAGTCCGTGTTCAAAGGAGAAAGTCAGTATTAGTGGAAGTCTCCTGTTGTTTACTTTAATGTTAGGAGGGTGAGTTTTGGGACGATTATCTTACACGGCTGTATGGGGAACTGATTTGCATACTCACAATTTAACAAGAGATTGCAGAGAGAAAAATGCGTCTGGGTGGATGCTTTCAATCCTGTTCCAGCTCAGATCCCTGGAAAGACAAATCATTAATTCGGTTATATTGTATATAGATAAAGTAAATTCTTTTTAATTTATATTAAAATTTTTCAACATTTTTATGAAAACAAAAAACATGTGTTTTATATAAATACCTTCATTGTTACAATGATTGAAAAACAAAACTTTATATAATATAATATAATATAATATAAATTAATATAATATAGTTTAATATAATATAATGTTGTTTAGTGTAATGTAATATTTTAATTATTATTTTTATAAATCGTGACACAAAAATACAGATATAAAAAACTATAAAAAAAAAAATAAAATATTTTATAAATATGTCAAGTATATTTGTATTAGTAAATATTTGCTGCATTGGCAGCACTGTCGTCTACTTTAGGTATTAAACCCAAATATTTACTTATATATAATAACAGTATATTAGTATAGACAACATTAGTATAAAAACAGAATATGTTTTCTTACAGCTAATGCTTGTATAATTTGTCACCTATAAAGTTAGTGCATAATGTTTCAAAGGTTTGGTCTGTTTTTTCCCCACCAGTGATTCATGTAATTGATTAAATTTTTAAACTTTGTTTTCTTTGCCGTTTGTCAGTATTTGTAATAATGAATTTAGATCAATAATATCACATTAACATTATAATTCAAATAACCAAGACTTCAAGTGTGAAAGGGAACATTATTAGAAAGTTCAAGCCTGTAGGGGGAGATATTGAAATGCACATTGGCTCTTTTGCCTAGATTATTTCTATGCTGTTGATCCCATATATGATGACATTATAATGGAAAGCTATGACACTAGTTCCTCTCGGAAAAACTGCATGTTCCAAGATTTTCAGTCTTCAAGATTTCTATCAACTTTTCTAGCTCTTATGACAAACAAGTATGAAATTATAGTGCAAGATGACCAGAGAAGGACAGATTATGTCCAATACTCACAGAGAGCGCAGAGAGTTGAGTTGTTGGAATGTGTTCATCTCAATCTGTCTGATGAGATTGTGCTGCAGTCCTCTGCCGAGTGAAAACAAAGAGATGAACTGCTTATACCGCCATCACACACACATACACATATATAAAGACATCACACATGGTGACCGTGAACATGCTCGAAACCATCGAAAGTGTGGACATTGATGGATTGCTTCAATAATGACCATCATTTATCAAATGTGGTCTACTGTAGGGGGTTTGGGGGGCTGGTATTGAAATAACTCACATCTCCTGTAGAGAGGTGCAGTGGTAAAAGCTCGGCAGCTCTTCGATGACATTGTGAGACAGCTCGCTGTAAGACACATAGAGATTAGACTTATACAGGAAGGATTTATGTTCAACTGTACATTATGTAACTGATGTAATGTTTGGCAGGAATCCTGAACCTCACTTTCCACGAAGGCCAAGACATAAGGAAAGCATCATATATTGTGCTTCGAAGATATCACCACAAGTTAGAAGTTCTCAATTTAAATACTGAAAGCTTTCCACCTGCTTATGTTTTGGAGTTTGTGTTCAATGAAGCTGCTAAGAGCATTAAATTCCTCAAGGTGAATTTGAACTCTCTTTGCACGCCTGGAACTTAAGGAATCACGTCGATGTAATTGCAAGGATGTGTTTGTGTGCTGCAGGTGCGTATTTGTGTTTGGAAACTCACAGAACTCTTAATTTAGGCAGCAGGTGGCAGAGATCATATGGCAGGCCGGTCAGTCCAGCTCGGGTCAGGGTGCTGAAGGAATATTAAGGAGAAGGTGGTTTTATTTTAAATGTGTGTATGTGTGCATTTCAGGAGACATGAAAGAACGGCGAATGAGTAAAACATGAAAAAAAAGTTTTAAATTAAATTACAAGTGATGCTTTTGTCAATTGAGCAAAACACTAAATGATAAAATAAATATAATTTATTTTTTATTTATATTTTATATTCATTTGATTTCTGTCTAAAGTTAGTGTCTACATGTATTTTTATTATAAACAAAAACTGTACATAGATATTTACATATTTACTTTCTCTAAAACTTTTTTTCTCTCTAAACGTTTACACATAATACATCATCTTTGTTGTGTAGTTTACTTGTTAAATAATGTTTCAAGTAAAACAAATTATACAAATTAATTGAAATTAATTAAAATCAAATAGTATTCTGTAGTATTGTAAAATATAGTTTTTTATTTCTTGTTAATTATTATTAAACACTTTTTATTAAAGGTAAAAGAACAATCTACATAAGAACAATAATAGCATATAAGTTAAAATAATAATACTGTATAAAATGACATCATGTTAACTTTGGGTAAATCTGTAGCCCCTATTATCAGAACCTTCAGTCAGATGTTCATATCTTCAGTTAACCTGGCAATAATCGTTTTTTTACCTTAAGGAATATAACTAGCCACCAAGGGACATGATAGGCCAGTGAACGCATATCTGTTTTGTCATCCGTTTTTTTGGTCCCCGATGATGTTAAAGAACTTGTAGACGTGAAACTGATCTTGAGTGAAATATAGATATGAATATAGATTGATCACAGACTCACAGAACTTGCAGGCTGGTGGTTCCTTTCAGATCTGGAAACTGTCGGATCTCGGTGGCACCGTTCAGAGAGCTAAAATGAGATCAGATAAGTCATTAGAGAGGATCTTTCTTCTAATGAAGATGTCTTCCAGTCAAAGCACAGGAGAGTCTACTGTTTCCACACACGCTTGTTGTAATCTAGAATAAATATTAGTCCATGAGAGTCTGACGTTTTGATTGCGCTTGTGATACCATCCAAAAACAACAGAACCGTGGATGGTAGACTTCATATCCAAATAATGAACGCTGGATAGACTCTCAGAACAATCTCATGCTTTATCTGTGCAATTACAGAATGATAAATGACTTTCCAGCTCTTTAAAAAAAGCTTAATCTCACTCTCACTTTTGCAAGGTTATAATGGAAAAGTTTTCTTTTTGAAGACAAATGACTAGCTTAAGGTTTTTGATGACAGTCAAAAGTGATGGCAAGATGGGAGCAAGATTACAGCATTCATCAGAATGAAAGCCATGATGAAATGGAAATGATACACATTTGCCAAATGTTGCTTTAAAGATGCTTTATTGGATACGGTTTACTAGAAAGTGTTTAATTATACACGTGCAGGTTATCATTTTTATGCATAAAAAGTGTACTTACAGCGTGTGTAACTTTGGCAAGAACTGGAAGGCCGATCTGCCAACAAACTGAATGGGATTCTCATAGAAATGACTGAAAAGAGAAAAGAAAGATGGTGAATTTTGATTCTTTCAAATGAAAAGAAATCATCTATAATAATTAAATATTAAACAAATGTTACACATTTTAAATAATATGAATGTATCAATGGACAACATTCTTAAAATGTATTAATACAAATAGATACATAAATATTATAAGTTCTATTGTCAAATACCTCCTGTTTTATTGATTGCAAAGTGTATAAAAGGATGTAAATGTAATTCATAAATCATCATAGTAACCTGAAATCTTATATTTCGAACGCAGATGGCGATATAGAGGAAAATTCCAGTGCAGCTTTAATGTTAATTTAAAACAATGTATATCATAATAACACTGTTGCCAATTTAAGACACAAAGTAACATTTACTAGTCAAATTACCTCCCGAGGGATGATTGTTTTGACAGTGGTTTGACAGTTTAATATGCCAGTCATCTATTTCTTATACGGTTATTAATTTTCCATAAACAAATCACATTCTCTGGCATGTTATGTCAACACGGAAAGTTATTTCTGGAGAACCGCACGTGGAGGTTTGGCTTCTTGTGACAAGGCACTCACATGGTCTGCAGAAGTGGGTTCCCAACAAATGCTCTCTCAGGAATGGCCTTGATGTTGTTGTTGTGAAACCCCCTGTAAAATACAGAATCCGATCATGACCATCTGCACACTTGAGCTCTTCGTTTTTTACAATGCATCTGTTCTGTGCGGACCATAAATTGTAGAACCGCAGCGCCAACCGAGGCGGCCACGTTTTTCAGCTTATAATTTGTCATCGTCTGCTGTCGCCGTGAAGAAAACACGGTCAAGTTCATTTATGACACACGTGTTCTAATCCACAAAGTCTAAACACTGGAAAACAATTAACTGTATTACGTAAACAAGGTTGAAAGGTCTTTCGCGAATGAATTCGCCAGCTTTGACGCTTTTAAATTTGTTTCAAAAGCTCTGAATTTCGCTCTAAGCACACATGTGAGCCATTTGGTGACATCAGTTCCCGATGTAAACACCCTTTGTGTCTTTTAGAAACACCTGTCAAGAGGCAATCCCAAAGGCAAAAAACACTTTGGGATACTCGAGAAGGAACGACTCAAGTGTTCCTCTGCGAGCATCTGCTTTTTGTGCTTGAGAACCGCATTCTAGGATCTATCCGGGATTTACAAGGGGCGCGAGAGGCCAGGCCATGGGATCCACTTAAAAGGAAGCACATTGACACATGTATGCCGGCCGGGGTTAGTCTCCGTTACTTACAGTTCCTGAAGCTTGGCCAGCGTGCGAATAGCCATGGGGAACTCTTGAAGGTCGTTGAAATTCAGCTCCCTAGGGACGAGAGATAGATAACAATCACCGTAAGAGCAGAAGTTTGAGGAACTCAAGGAAACCAACAGGACATATTAATTGCATTATATTCATAGTTATGTCATGACATCTTGCACCTTTCAGACAACAGTTAGCCATTGTGTGGCATATTAGGCCAAGTGTTTTGACATTTTAATTTGATCTTTCATTCTACGTGTCTGTAACATAAGCAAACACTTAGGAGAACTGTGGTTCCAATCAGTCAAAAGCCTTCCAGTGACCTTGCGGGTTTTCCGTGTTGGTCGTCCTCAGAGACCTGAGACAGCTGTTCCAAGCTAATCTGACATGATGTGACCTCTTCAATGCATATGTTGTTTTTGTTGTATGCATTTCATTAGCCTTCTAGGAACCTGCGTCAAAAAAGCACGCTTGAACCAAAACACGGATGGTTGCTAAGGCCGAACGGTCTCACGCGCAGGTGCAAGAACAATATGTTTATGGCCATCACTCACGTCCCAGAGACCATTGTTTCTCTTGGATGTTAAAGTTGCTTTTCATGTCGTATTTTACAAGGGTTTTCCTTTAATCGAATTCCAGTCTTTCTTCCATTAAAACTCGCTTTTGGCCAGTCATGTCAGCTGAAAGCAGGATAAATAAATGCAGTTGGTCCCGCATTGCCATCTCAAGGCTGTTACAATACACATAACTGAATGTGTCTCATCATATCATAATTATATGTCTTTTTCCTAAGTGTTAAGTGTTCGCTTTCATAACAGTCCAAATGTTCGTATAATTTACTCGTTTTTTAAAAGGGGAAAAATGTTTTTGGCAGGCGCCCCTGGTGTTTGAAGTGAGCTTGGTTAATGTTTATAAATGGATTTTCTTAAAACTTGTTCTGTCTGCTTTTGTTAAGACAAAAAGGCCAATTTCATTAAAATGTCAACTCATAGTTTGGATTTTATTATTTGCTGAAGCCGTTTTCCATAGGCAGGTAGGCGAGTTCTCGTAAACTTAATTCATATTCTCAATAAATGGATAAAACAAAGCAAAATATTTAAAAAATTGGTATTATGAAGACCTGTTGCTTGTAGTTAGTACATTTAAATTTACAGAAATCCTACAAACTACGTTTTGTCTCAGAAACATGTTTTTGTCACATCCAAAACGCATTAATTTTCCAACTGACATTGTTCAGTGATCTGGACTCTATCAGCAGTGGTTTGGTTGAATATAAACAGATGATTCTGAATATGGGCAATAAATGTATTCCCTGATCTGTAATGTTGGAAAAAAATTTAAAATTTCAACAATGGACATTTTAATTGGCAATATAAGTTTGCATTGATACACAATTTAGTAATAAAGTATTTAATGAAGCATGTTTCCTTGTTTTTTAAGCATTCCTTGGAAGCCGAATGGCTCGCTCTCGATGTGGATTATTAGATTGATAGTGATGCCAGCATGCATTGCAAGTGGACTTGGATTTATTTTTTCGAAATCATCCCGTACAACATCTCTCTGTTTCCTGAAATTCGATGGGGTTGAAGTGAATATACATAGCATGTTATAGGGGAACTATGAATTAAAGCTGACTTTAACACTTATCTCTGCACATTAAACCAGAATATGATTCATTTAGCGGTGCACACAGGAGTTTTAAAGAAAAAATAAAGGCAAACCAACTTTACAGAATATATTGAATAACCAGTTTATGAGCAATTTAGATAAATGATGTGACTGTGAACAGACAGCGTTTAAGTCATTATCTTGTTCACCTCTAGTGAGTCATTTAAGTGTTTAAGTAATTTCGGTCGAAAACTACACAATTTTTTGAATCCACGCACACTTACAACCAATAAAACAGAGAGCATGCGGAGAAACCATTTCTGTGGGTGATTGGCTCTCTCTGAGACGTCTAGATCTTGGATTTGTTAACAAAATCCGTCACTTTTGTTTGGACATTTCACTTTGATATGGCACAGAAGAGTGATGCTTTTCATTTCCTGGGAAGACCTCATTGTTTAGAACAGGAGGAGGTTGGAACCGTCAATTATATTGATTTACAATTTATAAGATCAGGAAGTGCTCTGTTTGAAAGCTAAATCATCATGACAAAACCACTTGTTTAAATGGTCCTGAATGGGTTTTCAATGACAATTACAGTGATGGGGATCATGGGAGCATCAATAAAAATGCCCACAGAAAAACACGGCGAGCGGGTTTCAGGAAGAACACACAGGGCACACATGTGCGGCGGCATTGAGACAGCTGAATTTATGGGACAGAATTTCCTCCAGTGTGTCATGTTACATGTCTTCAGGAGGATTAGTATGTTGCTTAGCCATGCTTGTGACGGTAATTAAAATGTCATTCAATATGAAACACATATAGGAAATATCTGGCCACTGCCAGATCAGATAATAGCTTGAGTATAGTTGCGTTTTTTAATGGATAGTTCTCTGGCACTAAGAATCCAGCCAACAACTTTCTGCTTAAAAGTCACAAGAAGTGAATGTTTGATTACTTTCTTCGAAATATCTTATTTTATGTTTAATATTATATAAGTCATTATAACGTACCGTTTTCCTTTTTTTTTATACATCAAGAAATTTTCTTTTGTAGGTTAAAAGTATTATCATTTATTCAATATCATGACTTTCAAAACCACAGTATGACAATCATCTGCATCATCTGTCATACGAAAAGATCATTCGAGAAACATATTTTTGTGTACATACAAGTTAGTATGAATCAGTGTTTGGTTACCATCATTCTTCAAATATCTACCTTTGCGTTCAGTTGAAGAAAAAACATCCAGAAACTGGTTTCTCACTCATAAATCTTTTCTCGAGAACTTTACATTATCAAGCTGTACAAGTCCCAATGGGAGTTCGGTTCCTTGACATTTGCTCTCAGATGAAGTGTTCGGTTAAGCGTGTGCAACTCTCCAGACTGGAGGATTTCTCGAAAAGGGGAAAACGTCATTTTTAACACTTCAGCAGGCCATTAAAAAGCAGGTGTGAACCTCTCAGCATCCTGGAGACCACCGTGACTTCAGCATATGCTTGTTCTTTTAATGCCAAGCCTTCATAGCACGGTCGATGTAATGTCTTTCATACATAGTTAATATATGTTGGCTGCGGTTCTTAGGTACTTTTCAAAAATTTCCCATGAATTTTAATAGCGTTTCTCTTGTATTTATTAGACTTTTTTAGCATTTCAATTTCAATCTACAGTGGCATGCATGGTGCTGCATAACAGTTTTAATAATACGGCATGAAATAGAGAACGTGTCCAGCAGTAATAACTTATCTTGTTTTAGCTGTCAAATAATAATAATTATTTAGATTTTAGTAAAAAGGGATTTCAAAAGATTAATCGGGATTAATAACATGTAGAAAATAACTTGTTTTTTAATATGTGTCTGTGTACTGTACATAATTGTTTTATATTTATAAACACATACTTTTATTAATAATTAGGTTTATATTGTTTAAAAAATACATGTATGTATTTATAGATATGCTAAGTACAACAATAATATGATATGAACACAAATCTGATAAATAATCTGTTAAATTAATCTGTCATTATATGAAAATATTGTTTGCCCATAACTGGGATAACCAAGAGAGATCGTACGATACAGTAAGCCTTTATACACCAATTTAATTAATTAAATAATTTCTACATTTCATATTCAATTTAATAATTGTATATTCAAAAATGTGTATCAATAACAATTTATTGACTTCTCAAATAAATCCCATTAACATGTTGGCACATGTTACATGTTACATGTTTAATGTTTGCCCCTCAACAGCTGTTGTCTTTGCGTACTTTTACAAAAAGCTTTGCAAGTAGATAGTACTCAGCAACGACTCGATCTTACAAAAATGTGTGTGTGTCAAACCTTATTTCTGACATTGTAACATTATAGCAATGAATGCTCCCTTATGTACTCAGGCGATTATTTATTTACAACTACACCGAGGTCCATCTCAGGACAGTTCTGTTGTTTACACCACACAAAATGAAAGTGGGCCACACATTCATTAATTTTAATAAGACGTCAGAGTGTTTTTAACAAAACAAGGCGCTCCAATTAAAGAGGTATTGATTTTGTTTAAAGTCCATGCAAACCTAAACCACTTATCAGAAGTCAAGCTAGTTTGGTAGTAATTTGGGTTTGAATTTATAGGCACACTCTCTTCCATAATGATTCAATAAAGATGCCAAAATCAAATAACAGAGCAGGGTGTCTTTGCGTTAAAAACAGGAAGTGCTTTTATGTTGTTTATAATCTATCATGAAGAAACGCTCTTACTTACAGAGTCTCTAGGCTGTGCAAGCCTTCAAAGCTGTTCGGTCCGAGAGTCTGGATCATGTTGTTGTGAAGATGCCTGAATGTGAAAACATTTATTAGGATGACGGTAAACATCACAGCAAACCGCAGAAATGATACCTGCGCTTCATATTAATGTTAACCGGTGGCAGATGATAAAAACTTGATCCTGTATCATTTCACAGCTTTGTAATTCAGAGAGGTTCCTGCGGTTCCTGTCAAGTCAATGCATGAGCATTGGAATAAAGAGTTGTTGGAACTACTCAATTTAATCGTTTACATCAGTTCTACACGCTTCTATTAGGCCTTTCTTCAAACATTGTTTCTTGTGGAACTGATGTTCATGATTCAATTGAGTAAACCCAACTATTTCTTCAGCATGTGTTTCCTTGATACATTCCTATCGTAGTTTGCTAAAACAATGATATTCATAATGGTTATACGTAGATTAACGTCTTATCATTTGATCCTGCAACAATATCCCACAATCCTATTTTAGAGTTAGATTTGTGCTAGGGTAGGTAACAGCTCTAACCTCTTTATCACTTGGGTACTGAAAGACGTTAACTGGAATGGGATTGTCTGATAGAGAGGTTTTTTTCTAGGATCAAAGCAAAGTACGTACAGCACAACCAGGTTTGAGAGGTTCCTGAAGGCGAAGTCTGGGATGTGGGTGATGCGGTTTAGGGCAAGAGTCATGGCCTGCAGCAATGAGAGGTCATTCAGTGCATTCACTGGGATCTCCGTCAGTGCGTTGTCATCAAGCCACAGGTGCCTCAAGGACCGCATGCCCGAGAAGGTCCTGGCAGGGACGTCCATGATCAGGTTGGCATCCAGACGCCTGACAAGAAACAGAAGCATGTGCATATGTTTATTCCTGTAAACAGTTTATGCCGTTTGACATTGAAAGCGGCCATGTGTAACAGTCAGCAGGTTGTGGCCGTGATGTTCACCTCAAGCGTGCATTATTGCCATGTCCACTTTGCGAAAACAATTACAGAGATGAAAGCCATCGGGCTTTCACAGGAATTTTATTTGCTGCGTTCTATTATGCCTCTTTCTTTAGATGAATCACTGATGGACGTCTCTGAATCTGTGTCAACAAGACATTCTACCCACCCAACGTTAAAATCTAATTCACGATCTTTACCAACTTTTAGCATTGAGGCCTGGCCTGGCACAGCGCCAGCGGTGGTATTTGCGACCTTCTTTCCTATTAAACTACCACGCCCTACAGGTACAAGAAAAGAAGTGAACAAAAGAGACTGCAACTGTGGCTTAACGAAAAAATATACCCTGCTGTGGTCTGCGGTCGTAACATTTCTGCTGTGACGATAATACGATTAAGGATCGTTGCGTAGCCTTTTGTTCATCTGATCTATGGATTGGCACCACTATCCGGGTGCTTTCGTTTTTCTCCAAGTGATTTATATTGGACTTTTTTACGAAGCTTTATTTGGTTTCTCCAGCATTGACTTGTTTTGGCAGGCCTGCCACTCTGAACATTTACGTCGGGAAGCAGAGAATCTCCAAAGCGAGATGTACCCGGATTTCCGAAGCAAAGATTCCACACTGGGCCCAACCACATGAAGACGTTTTTGAAAATGAGCTAATTCTCCTTCATTTCTTTTCGTGCTCGTGTGGTTCAATAAAGCACCAATTGTTAATTTCATGGTTTTTAGCTTTGCGGCATGAAGAGCTGATTTGGTTCAAGCCCACCAAGTGATTGTTGCACCATGTTGACTGGAAAGCTTTGAGATGCTCTTCCTTTCTGACTTGTTGGCAGTTCCACAAAGAAACCGTGCTAGAGATAAAAGCTGTGAAGAAACAATCAAAGGCTGCTGGAAATAATTGAAAAGGAAGACGGCTGGAATTCTCTCGCAAACTCTAGTTTTTGCGAGCCGGTTGTTCACAGACCTTGACATCTCCACAACCAAGATGAATGTCCTCCCTATGTCAACAAGTTAAGCCTTTGTTCTAATGAATGTTGCCCCCCGGATTCGGCGTGTGGGGGGGATGGGTTGTGCGTGCTGAACCTCCGCGCTCAGCCGAGTCTTGATGTATGATAGCAGCAGAGCACGTGGAGTTAGCCTCAAGCACTTCCTCTGTATTTTTCCACCGTGACCTTTCACACCCATTCATTTTGCATTGGCTTTTCCTAACTTCCCCTTTGGCCTCCTCAACTACCCGAAGAACTTGAACCCGAAGAAGATCTCTCCATATTCTCACACTATGTATGATTTCTTGGGGGTGACCTATGAAAGCGTTTTATTACATGTGATTCAGTAGCTTTAGCTCTTCTTGTGGTTGCTCACTGGTAGGTAGCATATGATCAAGAGGTATTGTATTGCCTCTGATTTAAGGAAGGCGATATTTGTCGCTCAGCTTTGCCTGGATAAACGTCTTTATCAGATCTCTCTTTCATAGACCAAATCCTGGGAGGGTGGTCTTGACATCAAAGGATTCTCTGTGCTGAGCGCAGCAACTATAGCCTACAGTCCTAAACTCTCGTGTAGAAACAAAGATGAGTTTCATCCCCAATAGTCTGTCCTGCCTCAACTCATCTTCCCCAGTCTACATCGGGCGCCAGTGGACTTCAAAACTTACAGCCCCCCCGGTGGTTAACCGATCCCCATCTTATCATTACCCTAAATTACATGTTTGTTGAGATCTAAATGCCTTTCTACTCTTATGGGAACTCAGGATGGAGCACCTATCTGAATCACCGCATATTCTTTGTTATGGAAGATTGAAAGTGAGCGTAAGTTAGCTGGAAGTATGCCAGAGCTCCGTCTCACTACAGGGAGGGCCGGCCCGTACGTCGTCTGCGAGCGTCTGGAACCAGGCACGTCTTCCGTTCGGAAAAACCTCTGTTGGTGGCAAAGGAATTAAATTTGTACGCCATGACTCTAATGAAAACATCCTCGTGAAGGTACAAGGAAATGAGAGCATGGATATTTACATGGAATTATTCATTTGGAAAAAGCGGGGTGTGCAGCTCCGGGACGCCGACTGGCACCGGGAAACCGGAATATTTGTAGGGGTGGATGGGAGCAGAGCAGATGGACAAGGCCAGACAAAATCCCAGACAATATTTAGATTCTGACCTTTTCATGGGGAACCAGTTAGGAAGGGGCGTGATTCCGATTAGGAGGGAAACGACCTAAGGGAAGAAGGAAGAGTAACTGATGGAAAATTGGGCTCTTCACAGCTCATTGAATCTCCCCGTGCTTGCTTAGGAGCCAGAGCACAGTGTCTGGCGGGTTCCTCATGGGTTCCAGATGCGCCAATAGACCTGTAATAGTTCCTCTCCTTGACTCTCTTGATCAGTTTATCTTCCTCAAGCGTCTTGACAGATCTCTGGAATATCATATTTGTGTCTATAAACTAATAGCTCTTTAGGAAACCAACGAACCCATAAGAACTAGATTCTTTTCAATATGTATTTGTTCTGTATGTGTACAGACCACAGAATTTTCTTTGGTTTTTACCACTCAGTTTTTCATCTGGCATAACTGGGCTGTCGTTGATCATGAAGACAATGACATGTACATTCTTGTTTTTGCAAACGGTTGTCCTTAACAGCATCTTAAGGGAGATTTTAACATTCTCAGTCGAGAATCATAGGAATTGTAACTTACAGGTGAATTGTACAATCTGTGTGCCAGACAGCCAGAAAACCAGCTGTTTTAACACTGCCATGTGTGTTTTCATTTGCAATCTTTCTCCTCCCTGATGGGGAGTTCTTGATGAAGGACCTAATAGTCCCAAAGGGCATATAAATAACTGCGCTTTCCTTCATCTCATAAAGAGAAATGAATGAAATACCAGAACTTCTACCTCCAGTAGATTACTGCAAAAGACAACATATTCCTTCTACTAGAGATCTGATCTGAACACCTATTCCCTTACACCTGCTGTTTGTGGTGGAAATAGTTGATATATAAAAGAAATTCATTATGCTATTTCATAGTTATGATGAAAATAAGTTCCAGGCAATAAAGCACAAGAACAAATTATTGAATACAGTCAGCTGTTGTTAAATCTATGATGTCTGTGTTTGGCATGCTGGCCGGTCCAATGTTGCTTGTATACACCAGTGTTCCATGTAATCCTGAACAGCCCAAGTTTGTTTGTGAACATTTATGTTATACTTACAGAGAAAGCAAATTCGGCAAATCCCACGGGTCTCCACTGGGCAGTCTCTCCAACTGGTTATTCTGCAGCATCCTACATAGACACAGGCCATGAAATCATATCAATAATTGGTTGTGTTGTAAATAATATTACGCAACAGTACCGCATTTCAAAACATGAAATGCTCCCTTAGTACATTTTCCAGTAGAAATGTTCACAAGTATACATCAAATACATTTACTTGGGTATTAAAATGACTTAAGAAAAAACTATTAAATTGTCATTTATCAATTTGTTTTATCAGTTTGTTCAACAATTAAATGTTTTGTGATTTAAAGACTCAAAATAATTGTATTAAAAGATAAAAAACCCAAGTAATTTGTTTATTTATTTTAAAACCTACATAGAGAAAATTATTTATTTAAAGTAGTTTTGTTAACAATAAGGTTGTATTTGTTGTTGTTGTTTTTTACTACATTATTCAACTTGAACACATAATCTATGGTTAATAAAACATACATTATTTAACATAAATAATTTATGTATAAGTGGATCCAATAATTAATTAATTCACAACATTTATTAATCTTAAAACATTAGGACAGTTTCGTAAAGGCTTATGGGTCGGTTATGAACGATGTAAAAACAATAACTTTGCTATAATAAAAGTCAGCACGTCTTCATTTACCCACAGCGTCCAGCCTACAGCTGCCTACGAAATACAATGTGATAAATATAACTCATGCAAGTAGCAAATGTCTTCGAATCTTTTATGAAGGAAACACAAACAAGACATCATTACTCACTTCCACATGTGCAATTTGGTGTATGAGAAATGGTTTTACAAAACGCTTGTCCGCATGGCCATAACTCCCAGGGGAAAAGGGGGACCGGCATAAGGCTGAAATTTCACATGCGGTTACCTGACATCAATCAGGTAGAAGGTATGATTTTGGATACCATGTGGTGATCTTTTCAATGGACAAAACCAGAACACGGGAGGGGTGAAACGAGTGAGCGAGAAGAATCAGAACAGGGGGGGGACTGCTTGGGTGGGCCACTGATGTCATGCTCACAGGGCCGGTAGAATAAGAGAGCAAGAGGAGGAGGAAGCGGTAGAACAATGACGCCGAGCTCTTTGAACAAAACAAATTATTCCAACGTGAGAGCATGCAGTCATAGAGACTGGGCTTTAATTACAGGGCAGACAGCTTTATCATGTTCAATCAAATGAAACTCCTGACATTTGACCGAGCTGTGTCTGAGGGAATGAGTATGCCTTTGTGGGCAGGATGCCCTTATCGAGGAAATCATGGTGCCACCACAGCTATTGTGAACTTCGACTTCAAATGTCCAGCAGACATGTTGTATTTCTTTAGTCCTTTAAAGCAACAGAGTATGTCTTCATCTCTCTGAACTTAACCGATGTGTGGGATGGTTGTATTTTGACGAACAACTTTAATAAGAGATTGATAAGAGATTTTCATCTCATTGTGTCCTTTTTTTACTATTAAATGTGAAATCAACTGGCTCACTGTACTTTAAAGAACTAATGTGTAACTTTTCGGAGTATTGGAAATACAATATGTTATCATCTCCTTCGGCAAAGACGCAAAAACGTGATGTTATCTTTGTACACTGACCGCCTCCGTAGTGCTTTATAAGATATGAGTGGTGCCAATTTTGCAATTCTCAACCTCACCGTAGATACTTTCTGAGTAATTTTATCTTTAATTTAAAAATCTTGCTGAGTGATATATAACTTGTCGAAAAATCTAAAATTCCTTTCTTAAAACGACACAGTGAATTCCTTTAAGGCATGTTTTGAACTAAAGTTTCTTTAAAGCGTTTCACCGCCTAATATGTTTAATATATTTAACCTATATATTAAAAATTTGCAATCTGTAAGATTTTTATTTTATTTTATTTACTAAAAATAATAATAATAAGAATATAATAAGAAAAATATTCAAACACATCTCCTTGCCTTACATTGATTCACACCGATAAACTTAAAAAATAATGATTAATATTTTGAGCCACCTGGGATGACTTGTTAAGGTAATAATCAACTCACACATGAAGAAATTTTTAATGTTTCAAAACACATCTATTAATCATTTCTTTGGATTTTTTTATTTGAATCATTATGAACAGAATTTCTTTGCTCGAGCACCATTGTGTGGTTAGACTGGGTCAAACAAAAGGGTGAATTTGGGGCGGGATCATCTGTTTGTCCGACCGATGACAAATGAAGGGAGTGCTTTGAATCAGTTTGAAATCACTATTATTTTTCCCGTTCTGTTTCATTTCACCTTTAAACAAACATTGGGAGGTCATGTACTCGTGCCTCTGACAAGTTTAGTAGTTGAATAGGTTAGTGAACAGCACAAAAGAATACAGAATGGAAAGACATTTTAGTATTGTAATGCCCAACCCAGTCTCTGCCTTACATAATAAGATTTCTGACAACAAACATGTTTTTAGTCTGCTTTGGAAAACATCCAATCGTCTTGTGTACTGTCCTCATTAAGCACTTGAAATGTAGACAAATGAAATGTCAAATTATAGAAAACATCATGGCACATGATGAAAACATTTCAATTCATTACAGAGATATTTTCACTTTTTGGGACATTGAAATTATTTGGTTTGGCAAGACAGTTTTAAAGGTATGAGAATAAAATAGATACAGGGCAAATTCTCCTTTAGAAAAATGTTGGGCTTGATGTTGAATTAGGAATGTTCAAGGGCTGGGCTCCGACAGGATAAAGGAAACAGACACCTGTCCGACTTTCTAGTAATATGTCCAATACAGTTGGCATAAACATTCTTTCTACATGCAATATACTCCAAATCTTTCTGTGACTTTTTCTTTTTGTAACACAAAAGAAGATACTTCGAGAAATGTCCCCACAATGGAAGTCAATGTGGTTCGGTGCTATTCGGTTCCCAACATTCTTTAAAATATCGTTTTTGTTCTGCAAAGGAATGGCAAGGAGGTTAACAGATGATGACAGAATATTAGCTTTTCTCGTCTTTTTACGACCCCTTTAAATTCAACTAAACAGAAAACGTAACTAGTGCACAGCACAACAAACAAACAAAGGAAAGGGACAAGCAAAGATAAAACAAAACAAAACCTGAATCATCACCTGTCACCCGTTCTGTTTCTAATTTTGCTGTGAATGACGTCCCTTTAAAAGTTATTTCAGAATGAATCACCGTGAATATTATTTTCCGTAGGAGTACTGACTAAAACTCTCTTCATCCTGTCTTTTCTTACTTACAGGACTTTAAGGTTGTAGAGGCCTTGAAGAGCAGAGCCAGGGATGTGTCTCAGGTGGTTGCCCGAAAGCCTCCTGTGGAAAGACAAAAGAAGTGCTTTGGTTCATTTGCAGTCCAACACATTGATGAGTTTAACAGAGGGATGACAATCTGGTGAATTCATAAAGGCAAGCGTGCACGAGTGAGCAAATGTGCGTGAGTACGGGAGCTCACGGCAAGAAGGTCTTTGGACTTGTGAGATGCTGCATCTGGGTTTCGAAAAGCTCTCTGATTCTTTGCTTGTGAGTTTACCACTCGCATGCCGCTACTTATTTGTATGTCAAGTCAACAGATTTTGAAAGACAAGCCAGGGTTGAATGGTCTTCAGATGGCCATGTCATGCTATTGAATCAACATTGCATAAGTTCCAATGCCGAGCATCGCCGCAGATAGCTCTGACCTTCCTGGAGTGAGTCTGAATAAATCTCAACCAGCTGTGGACTTACACATCCAGTCCAATCAATTTGTTTATCAAACAAATCGCCTAATAAGTATCCGTGCCGGTTTTGCCTGGGTGGCTCTTCGAGAATAGTTTGTTGAAGTCTCAGACTCATGACAGCCTATACGGGACCACCCGTACCGCCAGAACGACGTGCCTCACGCTTTGCCTCATCCTGCCTGACTAACCATCTCGCCAAGTGGTTCCTCTCAAACCGTGGCCGGTGTTTAGCATGTAAGTCAGATATCTCGACAGATCTGACTGGGAACAAGCATGTTGCATTGAAGCACATTAATGGAAAACAAAACCATGATCCGTTCTGACACCTACGAAACGGATTTGGATAGGCATACAAACTTAAACTGTAGTTTTGCAGGTAAGAAACATCTTTCTCTTTTGAAGGCCATTGAAATTTATTCTGGTGGAATAAAAAAATAACACATAAATCATAAATAATTCATTAGTTAAAAATAAGCCAAATTTAGTATTACAGGTGTAAAACAAACGGTTTATCCAATGCGATACGATGACGATTTCCCCTCCAGTGATACGATATTTGCAGATACCTCTGATATTTCGGCGATACAATTCAATTAATTTGTCGATATTTTGATATAGTATGCCTTGTTAACACAGACAGGTGGGTTTGAATGCATCGTGTCGTTATGTCATCGATTAATCCATCCATACTGATGTATTATTACACTTCTATGTACTGTGTTTACCCTTCAGGTTTACACATTGAAGACTGCTGGCCAGTCCTTAGAAGCCCTTTACCATCTTTCCAAGAACATTCGGACCCTAATCTGATTTTCAAATCCCTAGACACATAAACATAACCATAAAACATATAATGGCTTAAGTTGTGCCAGACCACTTTCTCTTTTACAGACTCCATTTCTGGGACGGCCATATGACGCTACACACTCACAAACACTTGTTTCGCATACACCGGCAAAAAGTGGGAAATGCGGTGAGGGACCGTTTTAAAACAGTGAAAACTACAAGTGTTAGATTTGAAGGCAGCCGAGCTTAGCGGTTCACCCAATGTAAACAGGCCAGTTCACATGTGTGTCGGTTGAGGTTTCAGGCACGTACCACAGCGGGCCGTTCTGCTGAAAGTCCTGGCCAGCTCTGCGGTCTACTTTTAGCCCGAGTGATAATTCAGTTATGTATCTAAACACCACAGATTTATGCTTTTCTGTATGTATTTCCTCACATTACATTTCCTCAAACCGTCTGGTTAATATCTTATGTGTTCATTTGGGAAGTAATGACGGTGATGAATTTGTTGAATGATCGAAGCTCTGATGCTTCGAATTGAAGTTTCTCATCAAGTCCATATTATCCAAGCTATGTTCTCCACATCAGTTTTATAGCCCTGATTTCTTTCCTTTCGATTTATTTTTATGCCAGCGGAATTAATGGTAAAAAGAAACATCTAAGACAGAGTTTATACTTAAATGAGAACTCCACTAATGAAAGATCGACCTCAGCTCATAAAACTGTTCTTTGGGTATATTTGATTAGAGTTTTTAAGCTGTCCTGATTTCTAAATTGAACAGAACCTCTTTTCACTTCTTATATCCCATTCCAGCTCAACTAGTCTCAAGATCCAAACACTGTCCAACGCTTCACTTTAAAAGGTCATTGAATGGTGACCTTATGGGTGTGAATCAGAATAATAGGCCAACCCTATCAAAAGATCAGAAACATTAAGGGTTTTACAATCCAAATGGTGTAAACCTCAAAAAAGCTTCGAGAAACAGAAATCGAAAGTCAATGTTGGGCACAAGTTACACGAGGCGTATTTACCAAAACAGCTTCTCGCAGATGAAGTGTGAACGGAGTCCTTTATACTTCCAGTTTCACCACAGATGTTTGTTGAAATTAAGTGTCGGGGCACATTTGGTTGTGAAAAGAGTAATCACAACCTACTAACAGCTTTATTGTTGCTGTCCTAGTCCGTTTTTAGCATCAGTTGCAAACTCGTAAAGCACCAACCGCATGTTTATTGGGAGAAGTTTACGAGGATCGGCTGCATAGCATATATCTTGCAATAAAAGGTGAAGGCCAAGCATTGCTTTTGGACCACTGAAGGCTGCTCGACAGAACAAGAAGTTCGAGTCAGAGACGGCTGTATAATTATTTCCTCTTGCAAACCATCTGTTCATCTCTTATTTTTCCTTTTCATTTTGTTGGTTAAAAGCTATTGAGTTTGAAGAGAATTCCTAGCAGGGAATTAAGGAGGTGACCGGGCTTTGCGTTGCCGGATCTCTTATGGATGCTCTGTTATCCCCCCAACCTTGGCTGATGAATTGTTTTCCTCATTCACAATTCTAATTGGAATCTTCGGTTACAGAAATCAACAGAAACCTTAAGATTTATCAGATCGCAACATCTGGTATTCACAATAATAATTCCTTTCATCTATTTCCGCATATCCATTTCACATATTGTTCTGCACAGTCAATCCACATGGGACTTTCTTCTGCGAAACACAAACGATATTTTAAAGAAAGTTCATAACTGAACAGCCGTGCAAACCATTCGCTTCTATTGTATGAACACAAAAGCTGGGATGCAAGCAAAGGGGTTACAAACATCCCTAAAAATATCTCCTTTGGTGTTCTGCGTAACAAAGTCATATAGGTTTGAAATGACCATGGGGTGAGTAAATGATGACAATTTTAGGTTAACTATCACTTTAAGAAATGTCAGATTGATGAAAAAAGTGTTTTAGCTGGGTCATGTTGGTTTCACGGTGCTATTGAAAGAAGTTTCCAGGGCCTTATCATTTTTGATTGGTTCCCAGCCTAAGCATCTGTAAATGGAAAACTTTGCGACTGCACTTCCTTGCTTTGAAATCCAAACTGTCGGCAGCTCTCTGAAAGTTAACTCGTCTTCCACAATATGTATTCATCATGACTATAAAGGTTGACCTGTGCGGAAGCAGCCGGCACACGCTTCCTTTTGAATTTCTCGTAAAATGTCGGATTGATTTTATGGCATTTACACAGATCTTTATCGCAGACCTCACTCTCCGTCCCATGAGGGCACTTGTGTGAGAAATAAGATAAAAAATCCTTTGATATGGCGGGCCTGCAATACATCTCTGATAAGAGTAACCAAAAATGAAAATTGCAATAAAACAGATAAGATTAGAGACCTATTTTTCAATTTCAGTCATTATGCCACTAATTTTCGTAACTTCCATTGACAGATTATAATATTGATTTAGTTTTAAAAATAGCAAATTTTTACATTTAAATTCATAGAAAAACTAAAGCGTCTTACGGGGCCCAAAGTGTTCACCAAACTGCATCATTATGCAGGATTTCAAGACACAGTTCACAATAAAATATGTTTCTTCAACCAATTATTCACTGTTATGTTATTTCAACTTACAATTTCTGGAGATCAAAATGATAAACATCGTTGACCGCAATTGACTATTTATTGTATGAACACAGGCCAACATACATTTCTCAAAATATCTTCTTTTGTGTTTCAACATTCATATGCACCTTATGAACGGCACGAGGGTACATAAACAATTAAACTGGATTTTATTTCTAGGCAGCCTATCCCTCTAACTTTCCAGAAATATGTGAGCTTTCTTATCGTGTAATGTCAGACATTTAAGATCAAAAATAATATTTAAAAGAATCAATACGGGAATCAAACCACATGCATCTAATCGGACACAAAGTGTCAGAGATTTCCAGACAGCTGCAGTCACGGTACAATGAGGTTCAGTTTGACACCATGTTTTGGTTACTAGAAAGAATCAAAATGTGGGTAGATGGGGTGCTTTTAAATTCCGTGGCTGTTTGTGAAAGGTGTTGACTGGCTGCATTGCGATCTCCAATCTTTCCACATGGCCATATCCCTGATGAAGAAAAGATGAGAGTCAAGACGAGAAAAGTAGAACAAGTTATCAGTTCATGCAAAGGGTGTGGGCTTTTTACGTAGGATCTGAGCGTGTTTACAGTGTGGATGTAATACTAGACTGCTGTTAAAGGGACAGTTCACCTAATGAGTTCACTTTAAATCTGTATGAGTTTCACTAAAGAAGAAATTTTGAAGAATGCTGTTGACCGAACAGCAATGTGTGCCAATTACCAGAACTATTCAAAATATCTTCTTTCATGTTGTAAAGAAAGTTTGAAATGACAAGAGAGTGAGTAAATGATGACAGGAAAGGATTTTCCTTTCAGGCTAACTATTAAAAAACATTTTATGAGTCTAAGTTAATATGACAAAAGTAACAGTTATACTAACTTAAAGAAATATTTTAAAACATTAAAAATCACATTTTTGGTTTCTTTAAAACTGCTTTATATTTACAAAGATTTTTTTCAAATTGATTAAGTGGAAAAAAAGATTGCATGTGTGTAATATTTTTTGTCAATTTTAATAGAAATATTTAAGTTAATGAGATTTACTTTACCTACAGTTTTACCTAGCTTTATTGTTTTTATTTATATATAGAAAATTTTAAATATTAACTCAATTTCAAAGCTTCTAAATGTAAAATTTTTTTGTGTGTAAATTGTTTCACGTCAAAACAGCGTCATTTTTTTGAGTGTGTGCCTTAAATCAGATGCCTTAAAGATGCGGTACCATTTCATGTGATCATTCATCAATCTCTTTGACATTTTTACAGTTTTGTTTCAATACATAATTTGCATGGGGTATTGTAGTTTGTTTTGGTAGTGCATCAAGTTTTTCTATCTCAAAAGATCAAGGAGAATTTGTTTCATCATGATACGACCCTTTAAGTTCGATGGCGTGTAACTTCATACTCACGGTTCAAACAGTGCATGACTCAAAACTACTCTTTGCCTATAAAATAGAAGTGTGATCTTAATCTCTTTGCTTAATTGTTGCAATTTCCTTACATATTAAAGCACATAAAGCACAGACACTTTTTTAAATATGCTCTCAGAATATGTGTTTCAGCTCATTCTGGATCTGCGTTACTAAATAAACGTAATACTTGTCCTGTAAGACAAGAAAGAAATATGCAGACATTTAGAAATATGTGCTGGTTGAGGTTCGGCACTTAAACTCAATTTATATCAATTATTTACACAATTTACACATAGCAATTGAACAGGATGTCCAACAGGATGGAAATAAAGAGCCAGGTGTTGCATGAATGATTAAATGTCATTTAACTAGTTAAATCGGTCTACTTTTAAAGTTTATTCTGCTTTTATTATACAGTAATGATGCTAATTTCTGTGTTTGTATGATAAAGGATGAAACATTTTAAAGGCCTGTAACCAGCAGGTAAATCATTTTTAAAGGCAGCAGTTTTAATCTCATGTTTATCTTGAAAAACCTTGAACATAAACATACAAATGTGAAAATTAACACAATAATGAAAATTCAAGAATGTGTTAAAAATGTTATCCCTAAAAGTAATTTTTTGACCATAAACGTTACATATTTTACATACATCAGGCATTAAACTTATTGCAGAGTCCACTCGAATTCCATTCAACATATTTCCTGATTACTACTTTATAGTAATATTTCTTTAAATAAATGTCCAATGATTGGTGATTCTTTGTAAGCATTACTAAAGACTTACGTTAGTGTGTTTGAAGGCTGAAGGATGGGGTCAGAATGCCATATAGAGACTCTGGTTCTAAAGTTCTGAAAGGCCATTGTCATACCTCGTCTAAAAACCACCTACTATCTGGCCTTTTTACTCTTAAAAGATAATATTTCAAACCAATATCAAAAGTAAATAGGTAAAATAAATACAAGAACACGCAGTCCTTTTTTGATGCACTGTTTGAGAATGATCATGGTGCCAATATTTACACCAAATGTTTTAAATATTTTAAAGATCTATTTAGGTCTTGTCTCAGACTAAAGCTGACTTGGACTTCAATCTCCCTGGTCTCAGTCTTGAACCAGTCTCGAAATGAATTGGTCTCAACTTCGACACTGTCATCCTTGACTTATAGGGTCAAATAAATTGACCTGGATTGTTGCAGGTTTATGATGTCAGCAAAAGGCGATTTCAAATCCCAACTGTTCTTGGTAAACTTTAGTTTGTGTTTCATACCCAGCAATGGTTTGAAATGCTAAAAGTGCACATGGTTTGTCTTAAAGCACATAAACATAAAAACAACTCAAACTTGTTTTTTACCGAAGGGGGACTTTAATCTAGGAACAAAAATGCAGTGATTGACATACAAATGTATTCTATACCAGAAATGATCCATCTACAGTACAGACTTAAAAAGCCAGCTGTCATCAGTTTACAGTAAACTTCTAACAGTAGTGAGATCACAGTCTCGGAGAAAGGCTCCAGGTACATGAGAGGATACAGTACAGCATGATATTAAACTCCATTATTAGGCAGAAGTTCTAAAAGGCCGACTAGCACACAATCATCATCAGACAAGCCTTCCGTGTCTCTCCTCCGGTCTGAAGACGCTTCAATTATCCTTCATTAATTACAGGATATAAGACAAACCCAGAGCTATAAAGATCATTTAATCACCCATCAGCCTCCAGTGTTAAATGAACGCCTAATGACAGGGATTATAAAAGCGGGGAATTAAAGAGCGAGGAGAGGGGGAGCGGTGCCCCCAGGAGACAATCTGCAGAAATGGATGGGTGGCAACCTTAAGTGTAGTTTCATCGGAGAGTGACCATAGAGATGCATTAGAAACACACATTACAGTAGTTAGTACAGGCCTCAGGGATACAGAGAGAGACGGCTTCATCCAAAACAATAAAGATAATGCATGCTATACTGCTCTAAAAGAAATGCTGGTGTGATTCATTTCAGCTATAACTGAAGCCGTATTTATCGCAACATTCTCACGTGAAATGCATTGCATTAATGTCTTTGGGTTACGTTTACATTGGTGCTACTAAGGTCTGGTTTACATTATAATCCTGTCGACTTGCTCTTTTTTAAAGATTGAAGCGACCAATGAAAAGTGATTTCATTTTCACTTTTGGGAAAAAATTGTGTTTCTAGTGAGACATTAGTATTGTAGTTGTTAAATATATGATTGTTTCTTGCTTAGACGCATTCTGATTTTAAACCAAAAGAGTCTTCATGTAAAACAGCGATAAGGTTAGTTTACGCCCTTGTCAACCCTTTCTTGTCAAAAAAGATGCTAAATATTAAAACGTGCTTATACTGTATATAATTTGATATTCAGAGGCAAAATCAAGTACACTTTAAAAAAAAATTCCCAACAAGTAGAATTAAAAGATTCTTTTATATTTAAGTGATTGTCTGAAAATGCATCAAGTAGTTTGACCATGCAGCAATGTTTCAATTTGTTGGTAAAGATTATTAAGATTATTATCGCTTTAATGTTTGATGTCTATTTGTAATTGTTGCTGTCATCGTAATTAATCTGGGGTTATTTTACTTATAAGTGTTGTTACCATGATTGAGGTTTGTGTGATCATTGTTGAGGTCAATGACACAGTTCTGCCTAATAAAACTGTGTCACACAGAGTCTCTTAAGTAAAGTTTGTATACAAGTATTTATGTATTAAAGTTATGTAAAAAACTTTTTTACGAATCCAATCTTTTGTGTTGGTCCGCTCGGTCCACAGTTGAGAAAACTAATTAGATTGTTGCATGTTTATCGTACGTTAGTTTGTTACAACTTTTTTAAGTTAAGAGTTGTGTAACTTTCCTCTGAATTCTGAGTTTGTGAATACTTTTCCCAAGGTTGAGTAAACTTAAAAATATTCAAGCTGCCTTGAAATTTTAAGTCAATTTTCCATTTCAGTCTTGTAGATCCAAACGGCTAACACTGCATGTGTGAAATAGAAATGTATCCAATTTTTTAAAGACTGCGTTATTGGAAAATGCACAAGGCAACCGGCTGAAAGTCTGGGAATCTTGGGTGTCGGATATAGAAATACAGTAGTTGCTGTTTTGGCTCTGCGCCGACCCCTGCCACAACACGTTTCATTCTGTATGTCTGCTAGGTGTGTTTTAATGGACCTATTTCAGGAGACCGTTTGGTCTGATGTGTGTAAAGGGATCTTAAAAGGCATACCGCTAACTTTTCCAGATATATTCTCCAGCTTATGTTGATCTGTGGCAGCTTTTTGTTTATATTGCTGCCGTGTACTGCAGACGGTGTGTCATACGATTTTTGGCACTTTGCATGCTCTGTGCTTTTTTAAGCGTGTGTCATCGGCCTTCATGTCGAATATATATGAGCAAGTGTTTGCCTTTGCTCATCTGCTCAGCAGAAGCTTGTTGGGATGTGAAGACAGCGCGGTTCTCCGTGTGTGGTTCTCTCCAGCTGTATGTGTGTGTGGGGAGGCGTATATACGGAGCTCATCTCCTCACATCACATAGTGTTGATCTGAGAGCCATCACATTGAACAAGACATGTTACAAATTACTACTCTGTGTGAGTGTGTGTGTGTATGTGTGCGTGCTTGGTGGGGGGTTGTGTATAATTTGCTCCATATGAGTGGGGCTGACGGTTTGGTTCTGGTTTAATATGGCAGGATGAAGCGGGAAAAAGCATCCAGCGCTCTGCGGTAGGTGACTGCAGTGCTGTCATGAGTACTGACAGGTGTCAATCAAAATGATTCACTGCTTTACAGATTTTCATTTCCACGCACTATTTTAAAGTTCCACTTAGGACCTTCACAGCCTGATGCCATGGCAGAACCTTTCAAAGGGATGTTAAAATACTTTCCTCAGCGTAATCCTAAATAAACCGTTCGAGTCGTCCGGAAAGTGTCAACGACAGGCAGAAAAACTGTTTGACAGATGTCTTTCGGTTTGGTGTCCCGGGCGGTGCAAAAATGAAATGCTTTGAATTTAAATTAAGCGAAAATTAATATGAGTGCATTTGAGAAAGATACTACAAAATCTAAACTTTTCCCTGTTTTTGACAAGAACAAGATACTTTTTGGAACCAAAGATGGCACCAAAATTCAAGCAATAATGCTAAATAGCTTTTATTAGCATTTGCTAAATCTTTATACATTTTACTTACAAAATCAAAAGATGTGGTTATAAATAAGAAAGTATAATGATATATCATAAAAAACATTTAAAAAAAGGATACTATTAATCATCTTATTATCTTATCTTATTATATTGACAAATTAAAATTGAACAAACAACACAAATACTATAATAGAAAATACAAAATATATGATTTTATTATTGTTTTGATGGTCAACTGTATACTTTCGAATGTGCCCAAAAAAGAATTTGGAGGCAATGTCCACCTAGAATCTGTTATCCAATATTACTTGTATTACACTGTAAACACTGTAAATACATTTAATTTTATTGCCCCTAATGGTTTTAGCTAATTTAATCTAGTGTAAAATTTCTGTAAAAATTAAGTATAAAAAATGTCTTTATACCATTACAATACTTTGTGCTCTCTGACAAGTGTACAACCAAGTGCTTTATTTTTTAAATATTCAGTATAAATTATAATAGTGGAATTTATTGTTGTTGTATTATTGTATATATTTTCAAAATATATTAAATGATGTAACAAAACTGATTATCGATTTCTAATGATTAGAAAAATAAATTTGAGAATTTGAGTCCACAGAGTTCTGAAAATGATTTATTTATCTCAAACTGTTTCTCATTACCTAGATTTTCACTGTGGCTAAAATGTAAACACAATTTTTTGTGTGAAAATACACAAATTACATGTATAAACATACAGCAAACAGATGTGAATTCCAAACATTGTCAAGAAGTGATTTGTGTGTTTTCGCTGTGATTTGTGTTTTGTAAATTCGCAGAGGACCCCTCTGTATTTCTTGGACCATTACGATACAACATCATTTACTCTGCTTGCGGAAAACTAGGATGTCCTGATGATCTCTCGGTTTTTCTCCAGAACATTTCATCATTTTTTCCATTCTGATAAGAAAACTACCGTTTGTGTGTTCACGAAGCCTTATACCCAAATTTACCTCTGTTTATCTCAATTTATCTGCCTGTCTGTATTGTTGTATCAGTGATTATAGTATCTCTTTAAAACACGTTTTGCATAAAAAAAAAAGCGTTTTGCATTAAAAAGCGTTTTGCATTTCTTCCAGGTTTTGGTCTTCCAGAGACGTGAACTCTTTATTTTGTTATTGGGGCTTATTTTAATAAACTAAAAAAATTTCAATGCATAGAAATTTGTATCTGTTATTTTCAAATAGAAAAATAATCGAAATGTTTTAAGTGTGTTTATCAGTTAATTTTTTTTATTTTGAACCCAACAAAACCTGGATAATAAAAACAACTTTGGTCACTATTATCTTGATATTTGAAATGTTCATACCATCACATCCCAACCGTTAGCTGTCATATTAGCCCAAACTTTAAGACTTTAAAGTTAGCAACAGAAGAGGACATCTGTCACATTCTTCTCTACCATCTGTCATCTTAAGTGCACTACATCTCCCAGAATTCCCCACTGCTCATCACCTGCAACAGATCTGGAATCAGTACACCTGTCGGCCATCTCTTCATCATTTCCACCATATATATATAACCTTTATATAACCTTTTTTACTGTTGTAAGCTTTGTTCTTGTGGATCATTGAAAGGCTCTTGTGTATAACTTACAAGCATGTTTTTAAACTATGATGTCATCACCCCGTTTCTTCACAGCTGTGTGAAGTAAAGGGTTACAATCAATAGCAGTCTTGTGTGCATACTAAAAGGTTTTCAGAGGTTTCTTGAGACAATTTCTTGTCTACAGGATATTTTTGAGAAAAATATCAAAGATCATACAGGACATGGTCTGGTTTCGTGTCCATGTGGCCAAAATCACCAAATCTGAGATTGTCCTGTCTTTGAGTAAATTTGAATGAAAATAAGAAATCATAAATTGGGATACCAAACAGCACCGAAGTCAAATTTTGTTTTCAGTCCAACTTTGATCCACTCGTCCATGAACATCCAGTGCACGCAAACAGTGTGAATGCATTTCCTGACAGCGTGATACATTAACCTTCACCAGAAAAATTGGAGTTTCCCGCTTGCTACAATTCGCAATTAGTAAAGCAAACAACAACAGCAGAGTTTCGAGCCAGCCACCATTCCGTCAGAACTGCTGATTTATGGCCTTCAGACTAGACGTTAACCATTTTCAAATGGGCCAACAACAGAGCCATTAAACCCCATCAGCGGTGACGGTCGGTCCTGTTCATTTCATAGAGATGGAGGTACCCACTGGCCCTCTAATGGCCTAGCATCAGCTTACAATAATAAAGCAACAGGGCAATATGGCCAGGGTTTGTTTGCTTGATGACGAATAGCCGTGAACTGTGATTTCAGCTGAAAGCCATTACAGAAAGGAGAGAGAAAGATGGAAGAGGGTTGCTGGCCGTGGCCTTGCATCTCACACAGGATGAGGAAGATTAGAGCACTTAAGAAAACAGGAGGATGGGTGTGAGACAGGATTCCAGGTCTTTAACACTGGAGTGCACCATTCCTAAGGGCAGGTCAGTTACATCTGAAGCCTGGGAAAGAACGTGTGCTTCAGTGTTATTCTGTTGAGAAACAGAAACTGACTCCATTGGTCTGATCCTGGTGGTTTAAATGGCTTTTCTTGCGAGCTAATCCTGTTTTGACCAAAATGTTGGTTTAAGTAACATTTACACATTTGGCAGATGCTTTTATCCAGAATGAGTTAAGTTTGATGATAGATTACATTTGATTATGGTTATGTGAAAACCCTGGGATTGAACACGTGACTCTGGCCTTGCCTTCTGCCAAACAGTAAATGGTTTATGATTAGTTTTTTTAAGTTTCTTAAGTTAAAAAATTTAAATGCTAAATTATATTTCAGTTATAGCCAATGATTTTAGTTAAAATGGATGAAAATATTTAACTTTGTCGCTGACATTTCCAATGACCGTGTTTATGTACAGTACTCAACTAACAATCTCTTCTCAACAAAAAATACATATTGTAACTTTAGCTCAACATGAAACACTAAAGATTCCTTTGTAATAATTTTTAAATGTATCCTGTTAAGATTAAAAACTTCTTGGGAGTTTCCTGTCTACAGCACACATGTAAGATACTGTAGATGTGCTACGTTTTTGCAACAAGCTCTGTGATCAAGTCTACCTGAGGCTACACAAATAATCTGATTTTCGTGCTTGATCCGAAAAATCCTTTGGATTGAACTTTATCGTTTGGCCAAACCAGAATCAGTCAGGAAATTATTGACGATTCGAGCAGTTTTCCAGCATGGTGTTAGGCAGCTGACAAAGAGCTTCGAGAAGAATGTATGTGTGCTCAATGTAAGACCATCAGATTCAATAAAGCTAAGGTACAGCAGAAAGTCAAAAGGTGAAGTTTGGTAGGAGTAAGACATTCCCGGCTCAGCTTGTGTTTCATCCGTCCCAAAGGCAAACACTGAGACTTCCTCTGCCCTCTTCTGCGCTCACAGACGACCTTGGGGTTGATAGGATAGCATCCAGAATCTGACAGTGGTGGGCCGTGGGAGTATTTTATGCAATGTTGCGGGACTTTGATGGGCTTTTGTGTTACGGATGGTTCGGATTGAACTCTGATTGAAGTGGACACAGACTGCATAACTCAAACACAGGATGCTAAGGGACAGCGATCGGGTAAAAAGCGCCTCACCAATGACCAACAAGTACATTCTTTAAAAGGTTCTTTTCGTTACTCAGCAGAAGACTGTAGGACATTTTCAAGAATGTCAAAAAAAACAAAAAACGCAATCACTTGTATTGGCTTTGTGTCCGTACATTGGAAGTGAATAGGAACCACAATTGTTGATTCTCAGGGAGCATGTTGTCATCCTGAGGGCACAGAAGTGTACGGATAACCTCATGAGTGCAATTAAGACCTGTGAAACTGCTCATCTGAAAGCCTGGTGCCCGTAGGGCAAAAATGAGTAGCATACATAAGGTATACCGCACATATTTCTTATGATCGGCCAAACATCAAAGAGAGCAAAAGTGAAATTTATCCCTCACTAATGTCACTGTAATTTCAGTCAAATTGTTTCTGGGAGTTGTGCACTGTTTATAATGCGGTGTACTGAACAAAGACAAAGGGACCATTATGTTTTATTAGCAATAACTGCAGTCAGAATAATAAAGTCTGTCTCAATGTTAAAAAAAAGACATCAGCTGCAACACAAAACAGTGACTTTAAAATCATTTCTATATAAGTATGTTGTCTTTACGCCAAAAAAGTCCGTATGAAAAGCTTTACTATGTTTGCTCGTTTGTTTGGAATATAACGACATCCCAACATTCCCAGAAGCAGCAGGGACTAACTCGGTCAAGTGGAATGTGGAATTGTGGGATTGCTTTGACAGCCACACCATAAATATTGACTTCCGCCGAAATGCGTTCCCTGCAGCGTCCACATGTTCTGCGACACTTTTTGACAGCCCCGGCCATTCCCAATTTATTGTGTTTGTGTCAGTCAGGTGGCCAAGAGACCCAGTTGCTCTGCAGGCCTGCTTCTGTTGCTCCCGGCACCATGTGCTAACAGCCATAGCAGCCTGGTGCTTTTCATTTCAATGCTAACGCTCTCCAGAGACTCCCTAAGAGGTTACGCTAGCGCTCACCTGAACTAATTGGTCCTTCAGGGGGGAAAGTGTTAGCGGACATGCTACATTACGTTAGGATTTAACTTGGCTTGATCGATGCCTGACATGTAGGCAGGGTGTGTGCATGCTAGATGCTAACATCTATGCTATTTCTCAAACCCAAAGTGGTGACGCTAACACAACTCTGCTTAATGCTTCTAGAAAGATAACATTTTTAGCAGCGCGACAGCTAATCGCTACAGTGCTATTGTGTTTCACACATAGGGAATGGAGAGGGAAAATTTCTAATTTAGTTTCGAATGAAGCAGTTAAAGATTCATTCTAGTGAATCAAGTTGAAATGGTTCTATCAATAGAACGAATAACTAGTTTTGGGTTTATAGAGTTGCCATCCCCTAATAACCATGTTAAAAGTGGTAGTTAGGTAGCTTTATCCGCACGCTGTTCATGCTTTCGTAGCTTTCTCAACCCTGGCATACCTGTGTCTTGGCTTATGTGGAAAATTTGGATAAATTTTTATAAACACACGCCAAAGAATACAAGTTCTGAATGACAAAAGTACAAAAGAATACAAATACGCAACAAGGTCAAAGAATGTTATGGAACAACAATCATGCCTCAAACTGATGACTTCACTTATTTATTCACTCATGATTTTATGATAAACTTCTATCTAGATCTCGTATAACACATCTGGAATTGCGTCAGTCTCCGACGTAACCTTTAATAAACTACAAAACATAAATAAGCACTCATTAACACAACTTTTTCGTGTATGCAGATTCGTCGCACCACCGAGATGAATTCGGCTGAAATACGAGGAGGTTACTTCAGTGTTTGAATGTACTTACAGTTCATTGAGGAAGTGCAGGTTGTGGAAAGCGTTGGGCTGAATCTCACTGATGTTGTTCATGCTCAGATCCCTAAAATCAGAGAGAGGAAACAAAGGGTCAAGGGCAATAATGAAGTTGATATCTGTTACGTAATTCATGATAGTTCATCAAAATTGCATTTTTAAAACACACATTTACTTTTCATTTATTCAATTGGTACACACTTTTATCCAAAGCGACTTACAAGTATGCGGTTTTCAACTATCACTGCACCTCACATGGGGTCAAGGTGCTCTTGCAAATGCTCTTGACTCCATGACTTCAAATAACTCGTTTAATGTGCAAGAACGTCCTCCACCTCCTGATTCTTATTTAGCTTTTTGTGCAATCAAGATGAAAAATTGCACAATATTGATTAAACTCAAACAATTATGAGAAATCCATACAGCCGCTCTCACATTTCAAGCGAACATCTTGCCTGCTCCAGTGGCCTGGCTTCAAGAGCTGAATGACTCTTGATTACAACATATGAAATCTGGCTTTGCTATTTTTTATTATGCATGCCTCTCTCAATTTCCCATTTCATTAATTAACGAACACCAGAGCCAGAGTTTGTGTCAAAATTGTGGTGGACGGACATATCTGGTGTCTGCGGGTGCTTTGTGTTATCGGCAGTGCCGTTTGCGTCTATTTAATCAATAGTCATTTTTATAAAAGCTGCTCTGATCTAGACAGCTCCTTCAGGTGACCTGGACAATCTCCGGGTCAGTCGACGAGAGACTCCTGCTTTGATGGTTTTCAGTCGAGTGAACGCCGCCAAGACCTCTCGGAATGAAACATATGCACTCTCATATCAAAGAAAACACCTGCAGATTTTATCATCCATCAGAGAGGAAGAGTAAAAAACTTTCCACTTTGAGTTATTGTTCAACAGATGCAATTTCCTCCCTGGGTTGTAGTAAGTGTGTCTGTGTGGTGTGTGCTGCATTATGTTCCAGATGTTGCAGCTCCAGACCTAATCAAACCATTTTCACTTGATATATTTCTTAGGGGTCAAATTCATATTTTCGCCTTCATACATCACCCATCATTCCTATGAAAGGCTTTTATAAGCATAATGTCAACATTCACTCTAAAAACATGTACAGTAAACAATTTGCATTTATAATGTAAATTAACTGCTTTAAATATTTTCCATTGAAATGTATTTAGTGTTTTGAAAGGTTTTATTAAGTTCATTTAATTTAGTTTCTTTTTGTGATATTTAATAAACAAAAAAAAAGTGTATGTACAAATTACAGGTTTGCACCAATGTATCGGATGGCAAAATAAATCAGAAAAATATTGGAATGATGTAACATCATCAGTATATTGGCAAAAGCATGGAAAAGATGGTTTATTATTTAACTGTATGGAGGAAATGAGTTGTGAGTCTAAATAATCGAACGGGTTTCTTTGAACAAGATCATTACAAATCAACAGCACTGTGTTTATGCAAGAAATGTGTAATTATAAGTCAAATATGAGTTTGTTGTTAAAAAATAAACATTGGATGGAATATTTTTTTTTAAAACGGTTATTATATTAATATCTTAACCTGGGCATCTCTTGTAATGTGAATGGGTCCAATTCATGCAGTTAAATTCATTACATCCAGAAAAGCAGCCGTACTGTATAAAAGAGTATGCAATTGACCAATATTGGTACGGAATCTTAATTTGTTTTTTTTTAATCTTACAAAAAATTATGTTGGTATATCCCTAGTAATAACGCATTAAAACTATGGGGGCACCCTTTCAGAGGCGCGACACTGGCATGATGTTGTATTATAGTATTTTTACTCTAGTTTTTACTCTAACTTTCCGGCATGGATTTTGTTGCACTTTAAATTCTTTTCCTTGCTCTAGTTGACGTTGATGCAACCAAAGTGCAACATTACTTCATTTGTTGTCCCAGGAGGCCTGGAACAGTCGAAAGGGCAGCTTCTCATAACCGTAGACCACCAGGCTTGAGAGGATAACCGAAATGTCTCAAAATATTCGTCAGAGACACTTTGATATTTGGCTGTTTATTTGTTTTGTCAGTGAGTCAACCATGACAAGGTGAAAAGCTAATTTGCTGTGGACAAGGGCTGGAAAACTTCACAAAGAGAAAGGGAATGAGCTGACTTGCCCGCCGCTGTTTTCCACAGACATGGTGGCATGGAATGCACTCAACACAAACCCGTTAAACCGTAGGGAATATTTGGGATTTGACCGACTCCCAATATCAAAAACTCAGAATGGTATTTCTGTACTGAAGAAAGTGTTTCAAATCGATTTCAATGCATTGCACAATAATTATATATTTTACATTATACATTTTGATTTAGTAAAACATGCCTTCTTAGGTTAGATATTTTTATTAATTTTTTTGTATACAGTAAAAACCCAGATGTTGAAAACACTTCATCATCTGGTAATTCTCTTTCCGCTCTTGAAAAACACATGCTATTTTATTGCAATAATTTAAATAAATGAAAAGTGTGTTTAACATCCAGATGGGCACTGTTTGGTTATGACATTAGAGTGTTTTTAGAGAAAGCCCATCATGTTCTTCACACCGCACATGCAGCTTCTTATTACAACCGTCACATTCGAGAAGATATTGTTTTTTCTTTGTTATTTTTTCCTTTTTTTAATTAGCGAAAGGCAGATGTGACGGCATGGCTCAGTCCCAGTTCACAATGTGCGTTATGCTCAAAGGAAATAGCTGGCAGACATGTGTCGAGGCTCATGACATTTGTAAGAATGGCATTTCTAAGCATCCTATCTCTTCAACATTCCCAGCGGGAAATGGTATATAAAGGCTGTGTTGCAAACTACTGATGTGTGCACATGTGAAGCATGGCCTTCAGAATGATGATACTCATAAACGTCAACACGTGCAAAGACTCTTTTAAGACAGCTGCAGTCTTTCTTTTATCATATTCTCTGTTGCCAGACGACTAAAAATAATATATTACAGAGAGGATCTAAGCCTCAGCTTTGCTTTATTCATGAAAGAGTTTAATGCTTTTTTAATTCTTTTTTTGTTAAGATGGTTTTAGTACCTAGGTGTTGAATCTGTCCCTTTGGTTTTGGGGTCTTTTAAACTTTTTTGTGATGCCTTTATAAACCAGAATTTGGAAAGTTCTGATAAAATATTTTCAACCTCACTTCATTTTAAGCCTGTGATGCTTCCTTCTGTAGAACACAATAAGATGTTTTGAAGATTCTTTATTTTTATTGCTTCACAAAAGAATTATTCATAGGTAGCTTTCAAATACATAATAGTAAAGTAATATGATTGGGAGAACTCTTTAATCCATATAACTGGCATTGCATTAAGTGAGTTATATATAAAATTAATATTATATAAAATAAGCTCTTTAAAGGCTGAAATATATATCAAATTTCTTTTTTTATAGATTTTTTATTTATTTTCATTAAATCCTTGGTTAAGCAATTTCTGAAATGGTGGGGTGAGTACCAAACTAACTTGTAGCAAATAAGCAGTAAGGGGCAGAAAGGGGTAGAAAGAGTGATAACGTTTGAGAGCGAAGTTTTATTTTCGATTTCAAATAACAGCATGCATACCAGAAATCGACTACCCCGCCTTTAAAGGTGCACAAACTCAGAAATCCAGTGCTAAGTAAATGACACAAATGGTTTTAATATTACACGGCTCAGCTGTTCATGTAAAGGCAAAGAACGAGAGAGAAGATCTTTGAAGTGGCTTTTGAGGGTTCGCCCCTTACGCCAGATCTTGGCACAGGTATGCTTTAATCTTCACTTCCTCACACCAGCTCATCATCACAACCTGGCGTGCTATTGACTTTGAAATACAGAATCAACTAGAAGAATTTCCTCCACTCGATGTACTTGCATGGAAAATCATTTTTAAGGGATGTCGAAATTTGACAAGGATAAGGACTGCCATGATGAAGAATTTCAGAAGGGTGATGACTTCTGAGTCAGACCTACCACATCAGCAAAAGCTTTGGGACGAATTCACAGTGAACAGCAAGGAAACTTCTGGAAATTCAGAATGACCTCAGACAAATGCAAAATTCCTTCTTAAGAGCATAAGAATATTTTTAAAGAAGAAGCAAAAGACGGTTTCAGCAAATAGGATCCTGTTTGGGAGAAGTTGATGCAGTCTCCATGACGAGGAACTTCGAGACCTTTTCGGGTGAAATAAAGTACGGAGGTCGGAGCTACGCTTCAATTCCTCATTCACCCCAAGCTGACGTAATGCCGTATCAAGGAGACGAGAAACAACAATCTGTGCTCAGAAATCGTTCCATGTCGTCTTCAAACGTTCCATCTCACACACAACAGACTGCAAACTGATAAGCTGATGCTGTAGCTGGTGCCTCATTGTACGTTGATAAGAACACCGCAGGTGTTCATCAGAGATATTCTGTCTTTCTTCCCCCCCTCAATGACAGCAAGCCAATTATCAGCACTACTGGACATTGTGAGCATTGTCGACAAGTTTCCTGTTTTTTGTTCAACAGATGCTCTCGTGCGTATGACTCGCAAACACTTTCCTGTAGGTCAGGGGCCAAAGCTTCTCAATGAGTTTTTACACTAGCTTCTGAGGAGACCACCCCGGAGAGGAAAAAGTGATTGAAGTTACAGCTTTTCACAACAACTTGAGATAAAGTCAAAAATCATAGTTGCCCTTCATGAGTCACTGTATGGATAGGGGTTCCTCTTTGTACAATGGACCAGCGGGCAATAACAGCTCACAAACAACTCACTGAACAAAACAGACTGCTCTCCATACATCACTTAAGCTTTATAACCGGGTTTACTTTATTCAGTTTTATGAACTATATACAAATAAAGGTTTAAAGGTTCTTCATTGATATCATTGAAGATTTATTTTTGGTTTCACTAGAGAAAACCATCTTATCAAAATTTCCTTCAAGAACCATCTCTATATCATACCTTTTTATATTCTAAAAACATTTCTGCCACCAAAGATATTAATATGTCAAAGGTTTTTTTTTTAACCATTTGAATTATGCTATAATAAACATGCTCCAGGAGGGAATGTTATATTACATTGATACAGGTTAAATATTGGATGTTGATATATGACATTTACATTGATAAGAGTGGGGGTGCGCAATGTTTAGAGTTTATTGTATTGTTATTTACAGCGGGGTAATTTATTTTATATTTCAGTTTTATACTAATTTTATGTTTTGTTTAATTATTTTCTCATTTTGTCATTAAATTGGTTTATTACGTTTGTTGGTTTTATCTCCGTTTTATTTATTTTTATGTTCTTTTCTCAATGGTTTGTTTTTATATTATATTTCTTTTTTTGTATATATTTTTTATTTATTTTCATTAAAACATTGCAGTGCCTCCTCTCAAACTCAGCTCATATTGCTAAGCAACATGGTGTTGGTTCATGTAAACTATATTTATTTATTTTAATTTAAGTAACAGAAAGGAAATCATTGTTTTAGTATTCCAAAACTGTAATACCCTTGTTTCTAAAACATCCTACCTTCAAGGAAAAAACCTCAGTTGTCCATTGATAATATGCCTATGCATTTGCTTTTACCCATTTTCGTATTATTCTCAACTTGTTTTTCTTGGTTTTAGTTTTCATGTATAGCTTCTTTGATGCGATACAAATATTTAAAGCTCTAAAAAAATTTAATATGAAAAATGGAAGATTCTTTTGGAAGACAGTCTCATGAGGGCCAAACTCTGTGCATGTGTATCGGTGACCTTGAAATGGTGTTGGCATTAAAAACATGACCACTACATGCCATGACTCCCTGAAGAGTTGACCAATGCAACAGTTTTAGATGCAGTTCAAGGGGCAATTATTAGGTACAGATTTTTGTGGCTTTCACAAAGTCATGTTTCATTGCTTAACCTCTATGGTAGGTCTGTCTAGACCGTTTTTAACATTATCATTAAAAATCAATTGCTCTGTGGAGAAAATAAATTAAATCTTTACTTCCGAAACCCGCCGCACTGTTAGGAATCATCTGCAATAAATACAAAGTTACATTCACAACATCACCTATGCCAAGATATGTTCTCCCTACTCTAAAAGAGAGAACATAAATGATCTCTACCCTGTCAAATCCAAACTGTTTGACCTTGCTCTCTTTCTCGCTACTTCCCACCCACTGAGCCGCTATAACCCCCCCCCCCCCACCCTTCTCTCTCTCTCTCTCTGTTTCTGTCTCGCAATGTTCTTCAGTATTTTCTGCTCCATTCATACGCTCGTCCTCCTTCAGGCTGGCAGGGCTAATCCTCTCCTTCATCACCCTCCAGCTTTAAAAGCTGACATGTTTAGGTAAACATTACACAGAGCTGTGAATCCCGAGCCACTGGTGGAAAGCCACAAGATAAACAGGCCGTCCTCAGGTGCTGCTGTCGTCTTCAAAGGCCTGGATCTGTTTCAATAGCTCTATCGTTAACACGGCTGCTCTAGACCTTGTTCTTCGGTCAAACCCAAAAAAGAAAAGTAGGCCCTCCAGACATATCTGTCTCATCCTCTTACATTCTCTCACTTCTCGTTTTTCTGCAACAGGTTGTGGCTTTAACTTCTGGTGCCCTTCCATTTTGTTATGTACAAGCTTTAAGATGTGCTTTAGGGTGATAGTTGCCACATTAAATAAAAATTTTTGCACAAAAATAAAACGTTGATCATGCAAATGGAACTTTATTTTTGTTCCGTACAAGGAATGAATGTTAAGACATGCAGTATTTAATTTCTATACGTTTTAGTAAAACGTAACATTTTCTGTAATATTGTTCATTGTAAGTTCTTGTTAAACCAAAAACCTGTAACCTTTAAGTTAAACAAATATAATTTCTTCAGCAAGTACATTACAGTCATTATAAACACATACATTTAAAGGCTTTGTCCTCCAGAGGTCGTATACATCATCTACGTTTATTATTTCAGGCTTTTTTCAGAAATAAAACCATTGCTTTTCAAAATAAGACTGACACAATAATGATAACAACTTACAAGAAAAAAATTAACATTTGGGGTTTTAAACGTATTATGTTTGATGTAATGCGACCTTCTGAGGATGCAGCTTTCAAGTTGAGACACAGCTATGGTCCCTCTCTCTTACCAAGTTTGACCATGATCAGCTAATGAGATGATGATGACACCAAGTTATGGATTGGAGCTTTAACTAATATTAACAAATAGAACTTAATTATGTAGACTGTTGCCAAATCATCCATATGTAAATAAATAGTTTAGTTATATGTGTGAACTATTGATTCATTCACAGCCTTTACCAGCTCACTTGAAAAAAATATATTAAAACACTTCCCATAAAAAAATTACAGCATTAATGTTTGGACCAACATAAAGGAAAAGAAATGCTGGAAGGACTTCAATATTTGGGTGAACATTTCCTTTAAACCCTTCACAACCTCAATAGTCTTAATGACGCAACACAAGTCTAAACACGCATCCAAGCCAATGGCGTCTAATAAATAAAGGACCACGCTAGTGTGAACAGGAACTTGTTAAATTGCTTTGATCATTGAAAGGGCATTTGGAAACATGCACCCGGATGAATTTAAAAGGAAATGTATGCATTGTGACGAGATAAGAAAAACATGCACGGTCCATTATGAAATCGACTGAGAGGAACTCAAGAGGATATGATATGGCGACCCCAATAGATACAAAATTGCGGAAAACTGAATCTTACGAAAACAATATTTGTCTTCCTTGAGCACTCAAAAGCCGTCTGGCTTAGCATTCTCCTCACACAGATTCACATTGACACAGGAAGGAAGAAACAATACCACTTTCCCCTTCTTCTGTTTTCCTACAGACATGTTTTTCTATGACACACTGTCAGGCTTCCTGAGCTAAATATTCTGTCTTTTGTTGAGCCGAGGGCCTCCCTTTCACTCCGGCACAATGAACAAGAGGACACTCTTTCACCTGAGCGAAAAACATAAGAGGAGAGGTAAAAGAAGATGAAGAACAGGGAGGGAACAAGAGAGAAAACGAGGACAGGAAGAATGAGGGTGGAAAGGACAGATTCTCATTGGTCGGCCTTTATTTTCCGTACACCACAAATGCTTAATGGTTTAAAAAGAAGCAGAGAGAGAGCGAGTCAGATGTCTGGGTGGCGAAATTGGATGTTTAGTCTGTGGAATCGTCATGGGAGCTACGCTTTATTCACTTTTTTCCCTCGGGACATTGGAAGGATGTCATTCGATTTAACATACACACAAACATCTATAGTACTACGAATTCCTGTTCACTACAATTCTGAAGCCTTGATCTGATGGTGAAAGACACCTGCACACCATCCTACATCAAGTTTTCAAGTATTTCTGAAATTAATAATAGTTGGTCTTTTTTTAAATCTCTTGACTCTCATAAATGACCCTATGAAAAAGTCCAATCTCCAACATGTTAGCTTTGTAGAATTTGAGAAAGAACAACGCCCCCTGAGGATGTACATGTGCACAAACACAAATTAAATTCAGAGAAATTCAAATGTGATACAAAACATCAGCATCAGAGGGTAAGCCTATACAACACACACATGCACTTCAGCACAGAAGGCCCACTATGTCCCAGAATTCCCTTTACCTCCCACATGCACACAGCCAGAACAGACATTGTTCTGTTTCATAGACCTCTTTTTTGAATATCAACAAAAGATGTAATTTGGACCGGAGGCAAGAGTCAAAGGTCGCCCCGTTTGACAATGCTCACAGGAAGTGGAAGGATATTGCGACTTCCGTCATACAAACATAGCGACATTCACAAAAAGACTGGTCACTCTATACAATAACCGTTAGCCTTTGACCTCCATACATGGCCCATTAGCATTTGTTTGAAGTGGGCATCTACAAGTGGACTACTTCATGCCATCTTTTATTTCTGTAATGCTACATGATTGAGCTGTTGTATTGGACATTAAAGTGTCATCATTTGTCCACCCTTAAATCTGTATGACTGTCTTCCACCGAACATAAAAGAATGACTTAAAAACAGTATTGTGACTTTAAAATAAAAAAAGTTCGGTTACCAACAATGTCCTGAATTCAGTCCTTTGTGTTCTGCAGAATAAAGTGAACCAGCGTTTTTGGTTTTAAACAACTAAAACGCCTTAAGATTTGCATAGTGAAAGTTAAAAGTTCAATCACGGAGTGTCTTTCTTAAACACCACATCTAAAAGCCTAGACCAACGTTGATCCATGCCATCATAAACAAAGCTATTCGAACAATTGTTTTCAATAAAAATCTAATGTAATACCTGGATTACAGGCAGAATTCCATCATTGATTCTTTCAAGAACTTTCAAAGATCATCTTACCCACAAAAGAAAGTCTTTTGAGTCTGAGATGACAGTTTAAGCGCCTCACCTGTGATTTTATATGCGATTCTTACGGATTTGTAACTCAGTAAGACATCACTTCTGGACTTTGCCTGAACTCTTATAGAGCTTGCCAGTTGCGGCTCTCTGAAATGAGAGGATGTGTCTGACACCTAAGCTTTCACTGCTATCCTCAAAGATGACACTATTCAAAGTGCCTGTGTCCTTTAAACAATCTTGGTGTCAGTTTCCTTAATACCGTGTTCTTTCTTTCTTTCTTTCAGGGTTTACGTAAAGATGACTGTGCATCTTCTAATTAAGACATTTTTAAGTATCTTACGCCTCCCTCCCTCTGCCCTATTTTGCCGCCCATTTGATCCGTCCCAGGACCCCTAGACCCAACCCCTTCCCGTCCTCCACCACCCAGACATTCCTCTACGCCCCCGTCGCCAGTGTTAGCACTAAGTGTGGTTGTGATCTCCCGCTCGCCGTTGTCTCGTCACTCCATTCTCCTTTTCTCTGCCGCGTAATCCCCAGCTTCCATAGAATGGGGACTCTTATCGTCTTTGATGCTACTGCAGGGATTTGGGCAAGCATTAAGTGTCATTAACGCCGGGACTATTTATCACCTGCCTGCCAGCGGATCTAGCTGCTGCAGGAGAAAAGCTTTGAGCGGGCTTTACTCACCGCACTTGGCCGCAGATCTGAGCCCAGGACGGGTGGGAGGAGAGTTTGCGGAGAGCTAGGCCCTCAGAGCATGCTGACTATGGTCTGCCACGTCATGCTAAGCATGCTGACAAGTCTTGTGGTCAAGATGAACAGTACCACGATAACTGAGCTTTGGGATTAGAAAAAATAGTTCAGCATTTCACATTTATAATGTCCAGTCATTAGAAATGATGCAACTATGCACAGGACTTAATAGGGCATTCTCATTGAAGGTTTAAAGGAGTTCCTATAAACATCATTCAGTCAACAACTCAAGCTCTCATCTTCCTGTTAATCCTTTTGTTGTAATGAGGCTCACTTTGCCAAACATGATTGGTTCGAGGACAGTCAGCCCGGGTCTGGGACCGAACACAATGACCCCTTTGTGGCGGCACAGAATGGGGGTTGATGACAGGACAGGGGTCCTGCAGATTTCCATGGTGCAGGAGGAATCTCTGCAATGCGAGGACATGCATGGTACTCTGTGAGAGTGACCTCAAAACACACACATCCGCCAGCTCGGAGGAATTCGAGATCAGTTTAGTCCCTGATACCCTTTAAGAGTTGGGGGAAACCATCTTTTGTTCGCTCTTTTGAAATATAAAGAAGCAAACTTAACTTAAATAGGTTGGGCTTCTTCTAAAGAAACTTCTGCAAGTAGAGACTGGAAAAGCCCCAGCGTATCATCAGCTCAAACTTCCTGCCCTCCCATCATCACCTTGTATCAACTCCGCAATCTCAAACCGTGAGCACAAACATTGACACTGACACCTTAGCTCTCTTTATGCCTTTGACAGGAACAGGAAATATCACTGTGGCTGAGCTAAGTCCGCTCTTTGTCTCTTCCCCCCCACCTTTACATAGGCTATTGTTGGCATAATAAGCCTGTCATCTAGCATCTGTCTTTGGGCAATGTACTTTTAAAAGGTGTGGCGAATGAAACCTCATGCCTGCCACCATCTTCCCAGGGAACATTACTGTCCCTTTGTCTTAAGCGGAAGCAACTTTGTGTTGGTTCACAATGCAGATGCGTGTTTGAGACACTCAACTCAGGTCCCTTATGAGTCATGGACTATTTGAACAAGGTTGCTATCCATGAAGTTTAAACACAGTTGTTCAATAACAAAATCAACATTAAGGCTTAAGGATGCTATATATTGTATACTGACCCTCACATGTGCATAAAATACATGATGAAAAGACCGGCATTAGAATATTTACTGCAGGTTGCACTTGCAACAAGTAGTAAGGTGCCAACCATGTCCACCTAAGTTGGATAACAAAGTTCTTGGCTGATAAAGGTACTGTGCAAGCAAGTTTTTGCATTTGTAAGAGGCCTCCAAGAGAATTTGCAGTCCTAATGTTAAATTTTTTGGTGTGTTAATTTCCTTGAAATAACTTCTATGACCTTTGCATCACGAACATAATGTGATAACCAGTTGGGCTGTGGTAAAACTGCAAGACATTCTCACGACTCTTTATGTGTCTTAATTTGTCAAAGACGGTAAATTCTAAACCACAACAATAATGCAGAAGGAAGTTATTAAGTTGCTATGCTATTGTGGAGGTCAATGATATGTTTTTCTCAATCTGTCCTCCTTGGAGACATGGAAAGAGCTGCTGATGAATTGTGCAGTCGTCATAATGTCCTGGGATGAGGGCCATCAACTAATCCAGAGTTTAGAAACCAACACTAATGTTGTCATTTCTATAATAGAATAATGAATTGTATTGCTGGAGCAGATAGAGCTGGTCCTTGTGTTCTTGGTAGCGTCTTGTAAGTTGTGCTTAGCTTTATCATTGACTATAATGATATAATAATGCGTGTTAAATTCTGGGTTTATTGGTCTGTTTTTGGGACAGTATTGGATTACAGATTGTTAAAATCCTCTGCATTTAATTTTCATTTATTAATATGTTGTCTATTACTTCAAAATTATTAACCTTGACTATAATAGCCTAAATGCATTAGGTTAGATCAACCAAAACAAGCTCCATGTGGTAACAATTGTATCATTTCACTGGTGGATGTTGAAAAATTTGTTGTGTTTCTGAGTGCTCTGCATGTCTAGGCATCTCATTGAATTAAACTGATAATAGTACAATTAAAACAATGGCAATATTTGTTACCAATTAATCTGTCATGGAATTTTGTTGTAAAGTTGTAAGTATCTTTTGAACCTAATGCATAAATTGATGATCTGCTGTTTGATAGAAAGACTATAATACTAAACATATAATTGCTTTAAATGTTATTAATATCATATCTATTTTTGAAATTCTTAAAGAGTTCAAATGGGCCCAACTCAACGAATTTTTAAAGTAGATCTGAGAAGATGTTCTATACGTCTGAACCGTGCGAGTTCCTCGATGTACAGTACTGACCCTGAAATAATTACGGGCATCCATCTTTCATTCAGAGCTGCTCCCTAACATCACGCTGGCCTGGAGCCAAACATCAAACCGCACCCCGTCCCGTCAACACACTTCCTGTCACTTCAAACAGAGCCGCTGAATTTCTCAATGTGTACCTGTGTCCAAATCTACAATAAATTTCTATCGGTAATCATCAGACACATTTCAAAGGAGAGGAATAACAAACGTAATGTTTGAAGTTCATAAAGTTCTCAAGGATACACAAAACTACGTCTTCAAAGACAGCAGCCAAAACCCCTACACATCCCGGTAAGATGAGGGATGAGGTGGTCTGTGTGGAGTTCAGGAGCAGTCTGGAGCCAGCGGTCTGATGCTGGGGCTGATAGTGGCCCTGTCCCGTCGTCTGGCTTTCGCGTGGCTCCTCTCTCCGACCGCCCGCCCCACAGCCCTGTTTACAGTGTGTTTTGACCTGGGTCAGAACAGATAGCCATCGCTCTACTGACATAATGGGGAATCCGCATGGAAACTATTTTTGCTGCATTGAGAGGAATGCAATTCGGAAGTGGGGAAACCTAAGAGGAAGAGATTAACGTTCAGAGGAAGTCTTTAAAAGACACAAGACCTTGGAAGGCCAAGATTCATACAAACAAATTAAGTGATACTGGAACTGTGATAAGTGCAGTTCTGTAAACTGATTATATGTGTATTTGTGTTTCATTAAACACAAGTAAATATCATGACTTGTTGTATCTAAAGGATCATGATGAGGTACTTAGTTTTTATGATAGTGTCCATCTGGAGCATCTTGTATTATTCATATTGTCAAAATTCATCGAAAATAGATTTTACACCTTGTAAAATCTGTTTGAAATTCCAGTGACATTAAACTGAAAATATTAATATCAAATATTTTCAGAGTCATCTTTTATAACACACGCCATTTTTTGTTATTTCATTTTTTCTTACCTACATCTCATTTCAAACCTGTATGAATTTCTTTCCTTCTGCAGAACACTAGAGGATATTTTAAGAAATGTTGGGAACTAATTACTACACATAGATACACATTATCTTTATTTGTATGACCACCCGACCACAGAGACATTTCTAAAAATATCTTCTTTTGTGTTCAACATTCAAGAGTTGTGTTCAAGGGTGATATAAAGGTTATGAACCATTTCATGATTTTTGTCATACCATTTTTATTTTTGGGTGAACTATCCCTTTAACTTTACACAAAATAAAGAGATATTAAAGTTTTTGAGCACATAAATAATAAAAAGCATACCAATAAATTGATGGTTCACCCAAAAAGTAATACAGTGTATTCTGTGTAAAACAGTAAAATATTTTTTGGAAAATGTTTGCATCTATTTCACTATGTAGACACAAAACAAATGTCCAATACCAATGTTCTTCTGCAGAAAATAAAAGATATTTTGAAGCAAAGCAATCATATAAGTTTAAAATTACAAGAGGCAAAGTAAATGACAGAATTCTCGATTTGGGTTGACCGGCAACTTTAAGGCGTCCATCTAACACAATAAAATAGTTCTCATGAATTCTTCTACATAGAAGAAACAAATAGATGTAAAATCCAGGGACAAAGATGCAGGATTCACAACAAAGTCGCTCTTGCTTGTGGTCTCACCCTCTGGTTATGAATGTCTGGGTGGTCCAAACACACAAATGCACACGCACACACACATACACACATACACACACGCACACAGGCCTCATTTTCTCTTAATTCGCTTGTCGTGGTTTTCTCCACAGGCCAGACTCTGGTTAGCCATCACCACTGCAATGCATCACATAATGACAGCAATTAGCGGTCATGAAGGGAGAAAACGAGAGAAAAAGTCCGAAAGACACGAGTAACTTGCCTTTCATATCGATGACAGAGCCACAAATATCTGCGAGGGAATGATGAGTAAATCAAGTGCATGCGTTAGAAAGAAACCACATGGAAGAAATCACTGACCCCAGATCTGTCCCTGCGGCCTATTTTCACCATTTTTTGGCATATGGCATTAAAATAAGTCAGCGTGATTGCCGTTCAGAGCTGATGTGTGGATTCAAACTCTGTCAAAGCTGTCAGAGAGCGCGGTTAGATCTAAATTTACCATGTCGAATAGCTGCTCCATGCTAAATGTACTTTTCCTTAGCTTAGCTTGATCATCAAATGCGTCCAAAAATGACAAACCTCCAGCTGGTAGCGAGATGATGATGTTTCAAAGCTACATCCATCGGCAAAACATTGTGGATCGCCACAGAACACTGCCAAAAATCAATGCTTAAAATCAGTTATTCACACCACTCAAACTGATAGTGCTTGCGAAGCATCGTGGAGGCTGTCCGAGGACAAAGATGTTGTCAGGTTTTACGCTTTGTCGCTGAAGGAGCAAACAAATTTATTAAACACTCTGTAGAGCAGTTTGTCTGTTTAGGGCTTCTCTAAAAACATGGCAGTGAATTCCATGTAAGACGACCCATGTTGTATATAGAGAATGTAATGTCTCATTCTAAGACATTAAAAACACAATGATTCAGTATGTAACGTCTTTACACACCTCTGAAAACACAATTACAAAAAGCGAAAATTACAAAACAAAGCCAAATTTAAAGGTATAAATGTAACAACGACACGAAAATAAAATGTTACAATGGTGACATGCCAACTCAACAAAATCAATTCATTTAAAAGATATTTATTCCATACATGGATTAGTTTAAAAGTTAAATTTGCTCTGCATTATACTTTGTTAATTGCTTTGGATAAAAGCGTCTGCCAAATGAATAAATGTCAATGTAACATGACTTGGTATACAAGAACTTTGAACTTGAAGTACATTGCACATTTCACAATGTTTAATTAAAAAAATTCTAATAAAAACTTTTGATAAGGATTTTATGATTTGTATACGGTTTTTTGTTATATATTTATAAGTATTTGTTTTATGATTTTTGTACCGAAAATAGTTCCACTTTATCACTTTAAAATCCACTGATATATGATAATGATAATGATATATTTCGAATAAATATTTCGTTAAACTTCACAACCCTTTCTGCACATTTAAAGTATGATTAGCAGAAATGTATTAAATGTGATCAATAAACGAGTATAATAAAGTATACCAATTTAGTACCACAAATGTTTTTAAACTAAATGATGTAAATGTTTTAACAAGAGTGGTTCTGTGACATGTGCTAGCCATTGAGATCCGACATTGAATATATGCCCCCATTACCCATGTGGTTTGCCAGACCATGCATGTTCTGTCTTACAACTTATCTTAACTTATGCTCAAAATACAATCACAATATTAATTAATGGACTTTTTCAAAAAATTTCACCATTTTTATTCTTCATTAAATCCAGCGCATTAACACCGGAGATTAAAAAAGAATTTATCCAACATCTCTCTACATGTCAAGACTGAATTGTTTCCCTCCTGCCACAAACTTCACTCTCTAATCAAGTATCAAAGAGAATGTCTTTCAAAGCACTTTCAAAGCAGGATTGCGCTATTTAATGTGTTGCCTTGAGAGATGTATTATTGCAATAAATTTCCTGCTGTCCCCAGTGGCGAGCAGCTGAAGCAGCTGCAGGTTGGGTGGAGGATACGCCCTCCGTGTCTCTCCCCATCACCCGTTCCCTAGAGCTCCTCATCTCAGCTGAAGTCTTCAGAGCAGATGTACCGTCAACTCATGTGAAATGATGCTCTATGGTGAAGACTTCATGATTTCTCTAATGAGTTTTGCCGTAAAAGTTTGCTTTCGTGCCACTGTGCAAGAGCGTAAAAACCTATGTCAAAGAAATGTCACATTTTGTTGACTACTCTGACGCATTTTAAATATAAAGTAACCGTGTCCATCCTCAAAGCACATTCAAAGCAGTGGATCATCTCTATTGCCTTTTTCGCTTTGATGTTCTGCAGCAGTTTGGCAAGTAAGAGCATGCCATGGCTTTACAGACCTAAGGTATCCTGCCTCCAAAGAAGTTTATTTATGCCATCATTAAAGTCTGATCACTCTCACCATTAAACTACAATGCCACTTAATCTCATTTAACCTCACATCCAGTTGGATCTCCCCCATCCTTCCGGGAAACCGCTTGTTCCAAAAAACGGCTTTGATTTCAATGCTTCCAGAGTTACTCTTAAAATGCAAACTATGTTTTCTTTGGCGAAGCTTTGCGTATCATAATGTTCAAAGACGTTATTTACAAGGTTCATGATGTCTCGTCTTTGCAAAGGCTCCACCTGCATCCCTGCACAAAAGACTGCAGGTTGACGCACAGTTTATGATGCAGTACGTCAACTGGATTTGTTTGGATTGTAGCTCCTTTGTTTCTTTAAGCTGGAGCTGTGCAGCTGGAGCGATGTGAATCCCGCGTGTCAGGCGTACCTCATGGCTCGCTTCTCAGGCAACCGTTCCCTCGACCCTTCCTGCTAGACACGACGCCCTTTGTGGACCCGAGCCACGAACTCGTCACAAGCTCCAAAACTTCATCTCAACGTCAGACTGACAGACAGAATTCCTTTATGAAATAATCCAGCAACATGCCTGGATGACTTGAGAACGCTTCGTCTCATTAGAGAATGTTTCCAGTTGCTTGTGACGCAAATCTTACGTTGCAACTGAAGTGATTCTCCATTACTAGCATGTCCGATATAACCAGGGTGAGCCAGGAATGATTTTTGACGTGAGACACATCCCTAACTAATTCAGGAAAAATCTCAGTGTGAAATTCCTGCGTGGAAAATGGAATCTGGGATGAGTTGTGCATTCTCAATATGTAAACACATTAGGAGGGATGTGTAATGCGGTAAGCTGTATGCATGAATGCATTCCAAAAAGATTGAGTTTGCCTCTTCATTCAAGAAAACATCCCACATCTGCTTACCCAAACCCACGCTGAATGAAAAGCTAACCGAGCCCACGGTGACGCTGCCCCTTCCCTTGACGGATGAAGGAAATGAATCGGAAATCTGAGCTTCTGTATAAACCATTCCCACTTAACGACAGGATCCCAGCTATCTCCTTTCCCAGCCATTGTCCTCCCTGAAGGTTTTTGCTGGTGTTTGAGGGGGTGAGAATGTGTCACCACCAAACCACAGTTTATAGCTTCTGTCAGATCCCAAGGGCCCGTGGTGAAATGTGGCTAAATACATAACCACAGGTTAAGAGACCCCCACACGGACCCTAACAGAGGCCTTTGATGGATCGACGAGTTTGCCCAGGGGGTGATTTATGAACCTTTCCCATTGAAAAGGGCAGAATCCACACTTGATCTTTTCGAGCATTGAAATATTGTACACGGCAGAAACGACGGGGAGTTTGTTTGCATAGAGGTTGCTTATTTAACAAAAAGACTAAAGCAAAAATCAGGCTCATTATGATTTTTTTCTCAGATGTTCTCCTGAAACCAAATGATCAAAAATGAGATGTTTAATGAAAAAAAGTCACTGCGGGGCTCCCACGCAGAAAAAATGGGTTGTGTTAAAAATACTTAATTTGATCATGTACATCAGTTCCACACAATTAGTGGAACACTGCACTGGGCTCATTCTCCAACTTCTCCCGGATATAATAAGTTGGGTTTTACAGTTTTGAAACCCATTCGCAGGTTCTCCAGTTCCTCAAGTTCACGGCAAAACCCGATTTATTTACCCGGGGGAGCTGGGTTAATAAATTGAGCCAATTTTTTAAAAAAAAGAGTGTTTATTTAAGTAATTCCAACAGTTTATTTTTAGTGCATTCATGAATATGGTTGGATCACAAAGCTGTTGAAATTGTTTACACTATTACACCATAACAAACATTCTTCAGAATATCTCCTTTTGTGTTCAGTGGAAGAGAGGAAGGTTATCTCATCAAAAAGACGACAAAACTTCAATGCTTAATCTCAAAGAACCAGGACTTCAAGAGGAAGCAGATTTAATAATCCGGAAGGAAATTAGCAAATCTTGTTGTTTGCTTTTCTATAATATAGTTGAATATGTGGAACAGCCCCACACACTTTGTATGAATCCAACAAACAGTAAGTTAGCTTCACCAGATTGGCAGTCTGACAGGCAGAAGCGTTTGAGTCGGGTCTTCTGGAGTTCTGGATCTATTTAAAGATGTCCTGGAGATGAGGCAGTCTGCGGTAGGTCCGCTGGTTTATTTATCCTGCATGAGCTCGGACTATTTTCAGGCTGACTTCACAGGGCACTAATTGCTCTCGTTTCACTGTTAGGTAACGGGAAGAACAGGAAATGAGCGATCGCTCTCGTGCCTGCGACTCTTCATGTGTGTGTACCAGCTCGTACACAAATGAAGTTATGTGATAATCTTGAGCAAAAAAAGGCAGCGGCCTGCTGTTTTTTGTTTATTTGTTTTTTGTTTTTCTTTCCATTCAGCCCCTTTTTTATCCGGAATTCGAACAGAGGAACCGAGGAATTTATCAAGGAATGTCATTTTTTCCACAGACTTTTTAAGGGATTTTTATCCTTTCATCGTTACTCACCATTGGGTCATTCCAGATGACTTTCTTTCTATTTTCAGCAAAACACAAAAAAGATCATTTCAAGAATGCTGGTTATATTAGACCCCGTTGACATTTCTCGAAATATCGCCACAAAAACATCTTACAATGGTGACACACTGGTGAACATTGGACAAGGAGTACGCACAAAGAGCCGTAACCCTCTCGGGTGTAGACAGACCTCAAGCTGGAGGGTCTACATTCTGACCCCTCTCACTCACTCACTACATTGCACATCAGCGTGACAGATTCCTATGTCTGTTTGAATACACCAATGCTGTGAATAGATCAATAGTTGAACTACCGTTGCCTTTCCATGACCTATCCTGACACAGAAAGCAGATCCAGACGCAGGTAAACAGGTCACTGGGGTACCGTGATCCGAGGTCAACAGTCACTTTGAGAGTCTGAGCTGTCTTTGCATTTCCATTTGGCAGACGCTTTTACTCAAGGTCACTTAAAGTGCGTCCAAGGCACACACTTGATCAGTTCGCGTTCCCTTGGAATTAAACTTACGACCCGCGCTTCAGAAACATCCATGTTTCTGCTTTACCATTACGTAAAACAATATGACACATTGCATTACGTTGTTGCACAACATGACGCAATACTTTACATTCGTTTATTTAATCCCGAGGTGAGATCTTGTACGACGAGAGCTCTGTAAGCTGTAAACTCCATCAGCTGGAGGTTTTATTAAATTTCCCGTTCCAGATACCCCGTCGATATTTGGAGGCTCATTTAAAGAATGCTTTTTTCTCTCTCCCAGCTTGGCCAAATTCGTCCATGTGTTTCATATATTTGTTAACGCTCGACTATTACTTCCCAGAGACTCTGGGTTTTGGTAATGGGCTGTTGATGGGGCCGTGCGTGGAGCGATATAAATTCACTGCCGCACCTCAGCAGTGATGTTACATCTCGGCCCTCGGCACATCATGAGTCCTGCTGGGTTGCTTTGCGGAGGAAGCGTAAGCATCAAAGCTGTGAAGGATCGTCCGTGCAGTTTGTCTGCAAGCACCTCTTAAGGGATCGGCCTACAAACTTACCACATTATAAAGCTCAAAGTGTTTGGCACTGCCAGGATGAAAAGACCATTATCACCCTGTTTCACTGAAGAGCTTAAGGTGCTTTAACACGGGGAACTTTAGAGCTCTTACAGCCGTTTAATGATGCAGGCGGCCTGGGTTCAAACTCAAAAGTTAAGAAGCAAAGGAATAATCTGAGATCTTTCACAATGCCAACATCAGTGTTTACTTTTGAAATGTATAAGTTTTCCATGTTTTAATTTTGAACCTTTTTTGCTGTCAATTGGGAGGTAGGCCATAACAACCATTAAGAAAATGTACGATGATTACCATATATCATATACCATAATTTGCCAGAGAAACAATGTTTCTTTACTTTTACTAGGGTAAAATATTAGTTAATTTACTTTAGAAATAAATGGTGACATGTAATATTATATGAGTAGGGTTTGACTTGAATCATTTTTCAGTAAAGATTTAATGTGTCATTGTTTGGAGGATCTATTGACAAAAATGCAATATGCACTACTGGTCAAACGTTTCAACACTTAAATGAAATACTTCTCTTTATTAAAATGTTCTGAAGGTGTGTGCATACATGTATAAAGTTTATAGACAAAAAATGTATTTCGTTTGATTTAATAAAATGATTTAAAATTGGACTTTAACGGAATATTGATGAAAGATGAGAGCGCAGAATAGATGGGGTCTCCTTTCAAATTCTTTTAAATGCATCTCAAGGTGGGACCTTAAGAAGATGTTTCGTCCATAATGAATCATTGTGTTTTCATTGCCTTAGAATGAGATATTTCAATCTACGTACAGCCCGATCTTCTTACATGGATTTCTTCTGCTGTGTTCCTACAGTAGCCTTAAACAGACAAACCTGTCTGTAGAATGAATTTCGTCAATATTTTATCTGCTTTGGCACCAAAGCGAAACCTGACATCCAATGAAAGCCTCCGTAGTTCTTGAAAAGTGTGGGGTGGAGTGAGCCGTTTGTTGCAACTCACGACTTTACCACTAAATTTCAATGGCCAGTCTTTCAAATTGCGATAACTTGCTCTTTGTCTGATATTCCCGTCACATTTGGCTGGATAATAAATCTAATCCAACCAAATCAACCAGAATTCCAAAACTCCCTTTCAATCGAAACCTCAAGAGTAAAATGAGAATTTCATGGTCATTTCAAATCTATTAGCTAAGCTAAACCTTTAAACAACAATAACATCCTGAGTGAAATTTGGGGCGGCTTTGAGGTTATTTGACATAATTGATATGTGGATCTCAAATTCGTTCCAGCTGTTTGTAATATCTGTTACATCATGATTGAGGTGTTAGCTTTGCCCGTGTGACCCCCAGAAGCGTAAATCAGTGGCGAAAAGAGCCGCAAATAGATTTATGGTCTTCAAATCAGATAACACAACACGCTTCGGAACTTCAAGCGTCTTTCACACACTCTCTGGTGTTGTTTCTCTTTGACTCTAAAAGGTTTCAAGGCCAAAGCTCTGGAAGTCCAGGCCGGTCGGTAAGCGAAACCATGTGTCTGTAGCCCTCAGCTCAAACTCAACATTAATTTGTGTTTGTGTTGAAAATTGCCTTGAGAGAGGTGAAAATATATGGACCTTGTCTTCAGGAGTTCATGTCTTTGAGGTTCGAGTTTGTGGTATGTTGGTCATGCTCATCTTTAGTCAAGTTACACTCCTAAAGAGATTTTTTGATCCATTTGATTACGAGCTTGTTATCTTTCTGTTAGAAATGCTGAATTAGATATTTTATTCAAATCTATACATTCCTGCGTTTTCCTCCGAAAATGTACTCACCCTTATCTCATTCACTCACCCTAATGTTTCTTTTCAGTGGAACACAAAGGAAAATACTCGGAAAAATGTTTACACTGTGTAACTTTCTATACAATGAAAGTGAATGGTGACTGAGTCTGTCAGTCGCTATTGTGTTTAATCCCTTTGTGTTAGTTCGCTCATGTTTCAAGGATGAATAAATGATGGCAGACATTATATTAGTGAGTAAATTAAAGGTGAAAGTTAACCCAAAGTTAAACAGACTTTACTAGAAGATATTTTGCAGAAAGTCTTTAACCAAACAGCGGTGGCACTCATTCAATTCAAATCATACAAATGAGTGCCAGTGACAAACCTTCATCAAAATATCTTCGTTTCGAAACTGACAAACATCTACAACATGAAATCAAACAATATATTTAGAAAAGAGTGTGTGTGTTTTTGTTGTTCTTGTTAGTGTACAGTACAGAACAGCGAACTCTAAACTTTTCCTGCTCGGATGGACCTCGGCGCCCACTCCTGTTGAAATCAACAGAAACAAACAAAACCAGTGCAAACACAGACTCGCTTGGTGACAGACTTTTTCCGTGCCCCAGGGCACCTGTTGTCCCATATGGGCGAGACAAGCATTTAACACTGGCAGACTGTCCAGCACTGCTGCCTGCTTCCAGTTTCTTCAGTAGCGTGTTCACAGAGCCAACACTTGTGCCTTCACTCTCAACACTGAGGGCTCTTTTACCTGGATTTCTCAATTCACTCAAAAATTACTTATTATTTCCCGTAGAACACGAAAGAAGGTATTTGAATGAACTGCGTAACTGGACTTGTTGTCTCCAACATTCTTCAAAATATCTTCGTTTGTTATGTGTAGAAAGCCATACAGGCTGGAAATGACAAATTAGTGGTAAATGATGAAACAGTTTTCATTTTTGGGTGAATTATCATCTTTAAGAGTCATTTCGCACATGTTTACTGATAACAGAACTTACTTTGAGAAATGGGTTTTTTTTTTTAGAAATTTTGTGCTCACACAAAAGAAGTTCACAAACATTTGTCAAATGTTATTTAAGTGTTCTGAAAAACAAAGTGATACAACTTTGTAAAGGCATGATGGAGACAAAAAAATTTTTTTTGAATAATTCATGCGAGCCTTTAAACCCAGCTACTTTATTTGGGGTAACTTTTTAAATAAATCATTCTATATAATGTTAAAAACTTTTTTTGAGATTACCATATTGAAATGTTTAATATTTGGATGAGTAAGCATTAAGTACTTTGATTATTTTTTGCCTTGGACTGCTTACACCTAGTGACATTCTCAACCAAACTTTTATATTACATATTCTAAATAAATTTGCTATTTAAAGAACTAAAACAAATAAATCTAATTTATCTTTTTAGCTATTTTATCTTAATTTAGCAAGTTCGTATGCATCATCCCATAGTTAAAAATTTTGAACGACACTCTTATCATGTCAAACTTGTGTAAGTTTCTTGCTTCTGCAGAGCACAAAATAAGATATTCTGAAGAATGTTGGTAACTGACACTCATTCAATTGCACTGGTTTTGTATTCATACAGTAAAAGTAAAAAAGTGCCACTGCTGCTTTGTTATCAACTTTCTTTAAAATATCTTCTTTTGTGTTCAGCGAATAAAGTCATACATTCCAAAATGCAACAAATCTATACTGCTAGAAATATGGCTGGAAAAAGTTGGAAAAAATAAATAATAATAATAATTCCAGAACAAAATCAATAGAAATTCTTGGTTAAATAGACAGAAACGGCATGTTCTGTACATGTCCACTTCACACTCTTACCCTGGCTTGTCTAAAGCTCGACATATAAATGATGAGAAGTGAATAAGCACTTGGATTGAATAACTTCAGAGGAGCCGAATTCTCCTGCGTAGCGGCACGTCCTCATCATACCTAAACACACACTCTGACATCTCGACAATGACACGCACATGAAAGCTCGGTCAATATTTACAACCATTTGCTCTCCTTCAGTAAAGAAAGAAACTAGATGTGGTGTTACATTTCAACCTTTTCTTCTGGACTCATCTATACATTTCCAAACGATATTAAAAGACTCATTTTTTGACGGTGTAGGCAATCCAGAATCTGTGCAAACCTGGCCTCGAAACGTCAATAAAAATGCTCAGCACTGTTTAATAAACCCTCAAGCCATGCAACACATTACACTTGGCAATAAAACCTCAGCCTTAAAACGGAGATGGGATCTCGCGCATGCAAATGTCTAGAGGACGCCTCTCAAGATGTTTCAATATGTTTCGAAAGGTTGGGAGACATGTGTTTGCAATCCAAAGCCTGAAACACAACTCTCCCCGGTTATTGATTCACGTGAGCCGTGCGACATTTTATGAGCGAACATTTGAGTCCTTCCCTGCGTCATCATTCACAATCAGGGGACATATGGCATGCCTTAGCGATTAACGTGGACTTAAACCCAACGGGCTTCCAGCTGACATAGAGAAACCCAATACTGTACGGAGCGCCTCACTGCATCACTCTCTACACACGTTCCCATCAGATACCGCCGTACTAAGAACTGTCACAGGACACATGGGAAACGTGTGTCGCTCTCGGGTTTGTGTGCTTGCTTATGTGGTGTGTGTGAGAGCACAGATTAAAGGATCCCTCGCATTATCCTGCAAGCCATCAATCAAAACATCTCGCAACTCTCGGAAGACGGCCAAGCAGGTGATCTAAGCATGAGATACTCACAGGTAGGACGTCAAAGCACTCAGGTCGCTCGGCACGGAGGATAATCCTTGTTCGGAGCAGTCCACCAGCAGCAAGATGCCATCCTCTTCGCACTGGCACGCGGACGGACACTGCTTCACGCCAGCGGGCCCGTGGGAATGGGCACCCGAGATGGCATGCAGGATCAGCAACACCACGAACATGTCAATGACTCCAACTTCAGTCTTGATGTGGATGTTCTGTGTGACTCTCTCTCTGTGCTCACAGCTCTGTGAAATGTTATCCCGAGCCTCGTCTCTGTAGATTTATTCTGTCACTTCAAATTCCCATGGGTGTATGAGTCAGTCTGGGGGTTGCCCAGGTCTTCTCTTTCTCTCCCCCGTCTCATCTCGCTTAGAAGACATTCACCTATTGTAGTGGGAGCTTGCAGGCCATCTGCCATTGGAGGGAGCCGTGGGAGGGCGGAGCTGCCCGGTTCGGCACTCCTCCCTGCTCTCTCCCGCGCGGGCTCTCTCTGCCTCGGGCCGCCGGAGTGGATGGTTAGAATGCAGACCTGACAGGCCGAGGCTGCAGAGATGTGTGTTCTTTTGAGGGTACCATATGACTTGCATTGCAGCGAGGCTGCTGGAAGAGAGATCCAGGATTCCTGGAAAGTTCCTCTTTGTTGTCTCTGCTACACAGATTAAGATGTTCAGACCGGTTCTCCTGCTGTTGCCGGTCGTGTAAATCAAAGGTGAATATCGTTTCGCTCCATTGCTCTTGGAGCTACACTTACATGGTGTTTTATAACCCCAACAACAATAATCGAGTTAAGCGGTGGGCTCCCCTTAGCCAAACAAACGGCAGATTTACTGCTTCTTTACTGCAGCCGCTATGAATATCAGATACAGGGTGTATTCAGATGGCTTGTTTAATGGCAAGGGCCGTTTGTTTTTAGAGCCTTAATAGTATTTATTGAAATTTCAAAGGATGATTCTTGATGGATTAATATCCCAAGGGTCTTAACAGTAGCAATCATACAAGTTTATAACAATACACTTTTAAGGGAAGACTGCAGGAGCAAATCTATAAAAGTATCACCTTCACATGAAAAAATAAAAGTTCAAACAAGTCCGGGCTCTCTTGGAGTTTTACATTTGTTTTACTTTTAGTGCATGATTTGTCATGGTCTGGTGAGTGCCGTTTTCAGGATTGACAAAACCAGAACTGCACCAAAAATGGGTTGTTGGAATTACTTTATTTTGTCATGTGGAACCGATGTACATGATTCAATGAAGTTGTTTTAAAATAACTGTTTTTCAAATTTTTGAGAAATTGTAAAAAAAAAACGTTTACTTTATCATTGGTTCCATGTTAAATGAAGAGATTCCAACAACACTGAATAATGGGTGTAGAACCTGAAAAGTTGGGTTAGCTCAAATGATTTGAGGAAGCTGATTGACTTAGAACATTTACGTTTTGAATAAAATTCATGTGAGTCCTGCTATATTATTTTTCCAGTATGCATTTAGACCTATTAAAATACAATATAAATGTCGCTGGCATTCAAATCCTCAGATTTATACCCTTTTAAACCTTTACCTCACAAAATATTTATATTAGTTTGTAATATTTTAAAATTGATATGCTCATAACCTGTTGATTAGTTTAATGAGATATTGACTCATTAATACGCTAGGCACCCGTTCAAAAGTAAAAACAACTAACATTATTTTTTGTCAGCCATAGATATTAGCTAGATTAAATTGATTAATATAACTTAAATCATTAGAGTCAAGGTTATAATAAAGCCATTCAGGATTTATTCAGATGCGTTGTGCTTTTAATACAATACAATATTGAGTTCACCTAACTTTATATTAAATACATTTTTAAAAGTTAGGATTCTAATTTTGTCCTTACTTACAGTTAGTTTTTACTGTGTAGTTTTATTATTTTCTTCCATTCAACATAATTAAAATAAGTTGTAACATAACTTTTCTCAAAAAATTTCACTAGAATTAGTGTTTAAAAAAACATTAAATCATGTGTAACTGCCGTACAAGATTGATTAAAGTAATTCCAACAGCATGTTTTTAAGAGATAAAGAGTTTAATCTCTTCTCAATTTTTTTTTTTTGTAGAATTCTGTAAATGGAAATGCACACACCTGAAGCAAAGTCTGTAAAGCTAAGAGTCCTTTTTCGTCACATCCGTAACATTTCTTTATTTCCCTTTTTTAAACAGAAAGCTTGTGCATGGACTTTTTATTTTTCTTTGTCTAAGGGTTGGGTCAAATACAAACAGATGGTTCAGTATTGGTAAGAAATACAACCTCTAAGGTTTTTTCTGTAACATCCATAACGCAAAATGCTTTTTCCTTTTGTTAGTACGACTCCAAGTGTCTGTAAAACTCTTTAATCGGATAGTTTACCCCGAAATAAAAAATCCCAACCTTCATGTTGTTCCAAACCCATTTGACTTTCTTCCCCAGAACACAAAAAGAGTTGTTGAAGTCTGACAGCCGCCTTAAAACATTCACTTTATTTCTTTTTTCTTACACTGAAAGTGAATGTGACTGCTGCTGTCTGTTATAAACATTCAGCCTTTCAGATTTCACTGAAGAGAGTCAAGAATGATCCCATCCTCGTGATTGTGCTGTCATGCCTTGATTGTTGAACGAGATGTTTGGAAAAGGTCTCATCATCTTGTTGCCAGTGTTATTATTATCGCCATCTACGTTGGCATCCATTTCCTTAAAATCTTCTCTTAACAGTCTTGAGCAGGAGTGGTGAAAACATTATCCCTTCTCGCTCTGCCTACCTCTGAAGGTTTTAAAAGCTTGTTTATGTTTTTATTTTTGTTTTGTTTATGGTCATAACTGTTGCCGTGCACCATTTCTTAAAGATGCAGACAATTTCTGAAAATCAAATAACATTATATGCCATCCATCACACGACCTTACTTTTCTTCAAGAAGTTTGTGCTTGAGGATCTCCGGTCCTGCTCATTGATCTGATGTAAAATCATTCACAATGAGCTCAAATGAATTCCATTAATTCATTAAAATTCCTCAGCTGAGCCCGCTTTCTGTGGAGCCTTTGTTACATTCCCGTAAAGAGCTCGGCTGAACTGCAGTCATCGTATTATCTCTTCATTATCCGCACACACACGCTCCCACACACACACACATATATACGCACACACACACACACGCACGCACGCACACACACACACACACACACACACACACACACAGACAGACACACACATACACACACATCGGATAGCCCGGCCAGCCTCGCACAAAGCGGACACCATCGAGAACTCATGCAATAGCCTGTTTTCACAAAAAACGAGGTTGATTTTTTTATTCGTACTACAGGACAAAGAGTTCCCAATAATGAATTGACTTTCTCACTCAACTTCTGTGTCCTTAAAGTGATAGTTCACGCCAAACAAAAAATTCTTGCATCAACTACTTCCCTCTAGTCATTTTAAATGTGTTTTGTTGTAGAATGCTGAAGAAGATATTTTGAAGAATTTTGGTAACAGGAAATCTTGACCCACCTGCAGATTTTTCTGTTTCTTGGGAACATTCTTCGAAATAGACAGTAATAATGGTTTAAAATGACAAGAAGTAAATGATTTAAATGACAAAATTTTCATTTAATTTTAACAATCACTTTAAAAACAAATAAGACATAGGGAAAAAAGTGGATAGCTCAGACAATTTGGTAGTTTAATAAACTTAATAAGAAAGGTTAAGGTTCATATCACAGAGTGATTTTCTTTTAATCTTGAGACATTCCTTAAGATCTCTTTGTGACTTATTAAAGATCTATTAACAAATTAGTGATTCCTAAGGTATTAAAAAGAAAGTTGAGACTTCTTAAGGTTCATGCATGTCATATTTTGCTTCTGTATAAACTTTTGAAAGGAGTAGCTCACCCCCCCCCCCCAAAAAAAACAACTCATGATGTTCAAAACCTGCACAGCTTCTGTCTGTGACACAGAAGATATTATGAGAAATGAGAGTTATGTGTCCGCACATTGAAATTCCTTATAATTCCAATATTCCTTAAAATATTATGAAGATCATTTTCACACGATGAAATAAAGTATTTGCAACACAACTCTTTATTAATCTCAAGATAAATTATGATGGACAAATTTATTTTATCATGCACATTGGTACCACATAATTAAAATAAGGAGTTCAACCAAAGTATTTCTTCGATGCAAAAGAAAGTCACTCATGCATGTTGGAAATAACATGACGTTGAATAAATATTGACAGAACTTTAATTTTTGGGAGAGCTATCCCTTAAACTTTTATGATAAATAGCTTCATAACGATCTAGACCTTAAATGTATTTTTCCTTTTAGTCCCTTTAGTCACAGCCATAAAAACACAATTCAAAGGTCAACTTTATTTACACACGCAATCGAAGAACAGACTGATGTTTGTGTTTTTTTTTTGCGTGAAAGAAATACTCTTTTTCTCATGAAGAGCGAGAGATTCTGAAAGGCCCGGTGCTGAAAAGCAGGGATTTGCGAACAATGTGCCGAAAGTAAAGAAGTTGAAAGTTAGATGTGCTGTCACCAAACACAGCTCTGCAAACAGTTCCCACCTTTGGGCACCTGCTCACCGAGTCAGAGGCCAAAACGGGGTTGGGTTACCTGTATGGCTTGAGCGGCGGGGACCGCTGGAAGATCTGCCCCCGTCCCCTGCCCCTTAAGATCAAAGGCCTACACTCCCCTCTCCATCTCAAATCCACCCTTGCCTAAACACACTCTCTCCGTCAAGGCATCGGCAATCTTTTAAGGCACAAAAGGAAAGCAGTTACCTGGCTTTCACCTGTCTGAATCTGCCACAGGTTATTCGAGCTCTGTCAAGCGCGGAAGTCCATTCAGCGTCTGCATGATGAGAGGGAGAAACTGGAGACATGGTTCTACCCACTTACAGAGGCTGGGAACAGACAATTACTGATGAACGCACTCATCGCTGGCTGCTGTGACCACCTGCTCTGTTCACTTGAGGAAGACGTCTTGCAAAGCAAAACCTTGAACAACAACAACATCAAAATTTGCTCAGGTTTTGGTCTTTCATAAATAAGAAATCACGTACATTACTGACATATACTTAAAAGTGTAACTTCTATAAAGGAGAAATTGATATTAGGGTTAACACAAAAGAAATTTTGAGAAATGTCTTGGTACGTTTGTGTTCATACAACGGAAGTCCTCGGGTCAAGTATTTCTTGAAAACTAAAGTGATGGTTGAATGAAAATTCAAGATCCATTTGCTCTAGACATTTTAAACCTGCATGGCTTTTCTTCTGCAAAATAGTAGATATTTGGAAGAATATTCGTAACAGAAGAGCAGCTGAACCCATTTACTTATTTTTCATCGACACAAAACCAATGCAAGTGAATGGGTGTTAGTTATCATCATTCTTCCAAATATCTTCTATTGCTTTCTGCCGAAGAAAGAAAGTCAAAGAGGTTTAAAATGTATCGCTTTAAAGTGTCAGTTCAACCAGAAACATCCTCAAACATTTCAAACATACTTTTTTGTGCAGAACACAGAAGAAGACATTTTGAAATATGTTAAAACTGACACGCATTCACTTAGTTTTGTGTCCAGACAGTAAAAAAAGTCAATTGCTAGCGCTGCAAACATTCTTCAAAATATCTACTTTTATGTTTTTGCAGAAGAAACAAAGTCATACGGGTTTAAAAAGTCAAGAGGGTGAATAAACGTTCATAGAATTTTCAATTTTAGGTGAATTATCACTTTAGGAAATATATTAAAATTTGCTGTTGTTTGGTTGTGATATTTGGCATAATCTTTAAGATATTCTGCTCAAAACTAAACATCTGAGAAATATGACACCAAAAGTCATGTTTTCTTTGAACTCAACTCATGTCTAGTAGGATCTCATAAGATGTCTCTATATTGACAATCTTTCTACTATTCCTCTTTTGATTTATTTCAAAAGCATCCAGAGTCTTTACCCCAAAGATAGCAAAGCTGAATTGAAATAGTCATAGTGTGAAATAGTCTGCTGGTATGGACTGTAAAGCATGTGCGAGTCAGAGCCTGCAACAGATATGAGCAGAAATAAAAGAGTCTATTTTTGAATGTGTTTTGTGTCTTGCCATTGGCACTCAATTATAGGAGCTACTGTGAAGGAGGGGAGATGAGTTAAACGGCAATAAATATGATGATAAATTATCCATTGTCTTGTTATCTGATTGCTCCAATTATTTCCAGGTAAGGACTTGCACGTGTTATCTAGGGACAGGTTGCACTCGTCATAGAAGATGATGTTCGGTAATTTATAAATAAGGAAATATTAGAAGGCATTCCAAGATGACAGTCCTTATTCTGTCATACCTTTTGAGATTGAATGGTGTTCGCAATACACACAAATTAGACTTTTTTCAATACGGTTGAGGTCATTTGATCGTGGCATAATGTCAGGATAGTTCATTAAAATAAAAACTGTCATCGCTTTAGATCTTCTGCAGGACCCAAAAAATATTTGGAAAAAGATTGTAAAAACGTTGATCCAATTGACCTGCATGGGTTAAGTGTCCATACAAAAGAAGTCAATGAGGACCGCTATTCATCAAAATATCTTCTTTAGTGTTCTGCTGAAGGAAGAAAGTCCTACAGGTTATACTGCCAAGAGCGTGAGTAAATGGGATCTATTACTTTGAGAGCAGCGATGGAGTTGCTGTTGGTAACACATACATAAATCAGTAAGAGTCAGTTGAATCCTGCACATATGAATGATAAAACAAACATTTGTTCTTTACACGACTGAATTTTATGTCTGGTGGGATGTGTTGATCTGGATTTAAACTCAAAGGCCTCAAAAGGTGTCCTTTGGTGAACTTAAGAGAGTTGACAGTGCACAAGCTGCATGAGATGGCACTTCTTAAGGAGTGGAGCTGTGTTTGGATTCATGGAGCAGATATGTTGATCATAAAGAGAGAGAGAGAGAGAGAGAGAGAGAGAGAGAGAGAGAGAGAGAGAGAGAGAGAGAGAGAGAGACAGGTAAGTGATGATGGTATCTTGCATGCAAGCACGATTAGAGCTCAGCTGGAATGTTAACACTGACTGATAATATTTTACTGTCTCTATTTGATTCTAGCCAGCCAGAACCAAAGAAAAATGATTGACCTGAAAAGCTGAAGATGTTCCCGTGTGAGAGAGCGAGATAAAGACACACTTCACCTCTTTTAACATTACTGTGTTGCCTGAACATATTTGATATAGGTGGAACATATCTGATCAACATTTGTATAGAGATGTTTATAGCACACCGAAATCCAAACTCTAATCCGTCTGTAGTTAATATTGCCATACCATGTTTCTCTTATAGCTAAGCTTGAACTTTTAAGGGGTTCAAAAGTATAACTGGGCCCTGTGGGACTAAACAAGAAGAACAAGAACCCAAATGGAGATATTTGGAATAATGTTAGGAACTTTTGTTTCTGGGACAAAAACTCTATTCTCTAAGCAAGAAAAATCTGCCGAATTCCAAAGATAAACAATTTTCAGTGGGAGGAATATAACATTATGAAATAAATGTTTTTCTATAATACCATAATTATTGATTTCAAAACTTGATGATAATAGACTGAACATTAGTTTGTTTCAGCATCTGAAGTATGAATGATTGTGGAAAAACCGCTGTACAGTAATAATCAGAATTCCATTTTAAGAAACTTTTTAGTTAACATGAATACACGCTCAGCCTCTAAATCACTTTTATTCATCAAGATGTTATTAGTGGTGAAAAAGTTCTTTAGGTTGGAAAAAATCTAAGAAAAAAAGGATTTCTTTAAAAACCTTAGACCAAATGATTTTTGTGGACCACATGTTATACTTCTGCATTGCACCTTTATATTAAAGTATGCATATTCAACCATACACGATATATATCTAATACATATATTATATTCTGGATCTGTTTTGCTACTATCGTCCATGTTATAAAAACTTGATTGAAGATAATCCAGTTTGTGATCAGAGTCCATGTGTCTCACATTAGAAATGTAAGTCTGTCATCTTGTGGTTAAAGGTGGAACTGGAAAATGTGTGGTCAAGCAGAAACAGTTGAACATGTACTTATTATATACATATTATTTAATTTAAATCAATATCTAAATCAAATGGGAGGGTATCCTTTTAAACTTCAGATTTTACCGGGAGATGGATCAAGACAATATATAATTTATACTACTATGCACTTCACAGTCCTAAGTTGGTCTACTATCGCCCAAGTAAACTTCCGAAGAAGAAAAAGAACAATCTAATTGAACTAAATAAATACTAATACAGGAATAAGGAGAAGTATCACAGGTTGTTTCTGTCACTCCTATGTAAATCTTGAGTACCTGTAGTGTAGAATCACATTGTTTATATCTTCAAGAAGTATTCGGTTTTCTCACATTTACAGAAGACATATACAGCTTTGCGAATGTGTCCGGATAAAGCCAAGCTGCAGCAGGCTCTCTAGACTAATCCAATTGCTTGATTAAAGATGGCCAATGATTTCTGTCAACCATTAGTAGTGAATAAAATGCCTCACTTTTATCCCCTTGCATCTCTATCATCATCATCTTCTGGCATGCTCTTGTTCTTCTTGTTCTACCAAAAAGTTTGGCACGTAACTCATCTCGCATCGTTTGACATAGATTCATGAACATTAAGGCTTTCAGTAGACACGTTTATCCAAAGCGACTGACAAAGAATCGTCTTACCCATGGTTATATTTACAAAAGGAAGGAGAAAACCAGTCAGGAGTGAAAAAGGGTTTTTACTGGGTTTGGTAGGGACGGAAAAGATAGAGGCCTATATACACCGGCATATTGAGGACAAGACTGCTCAGACTATAACCTGCAATGGTGGGGTGAGGTGTTTGATGGTGGGTTAAAGAAATCACCCATAAAATCTGATGGATCTTACATTGGGCCCAGCTTTGACAAGTCATATTGCCTGACTCTTGGACTTCTTGGAGTATTCAAGGCAGTACATCACAGAGCAACCATCTTCCTGTATTTTAAACCTTCTCATAACAACAGACACCACATAGGTTCAACTAATCGAAATTGGTGATCCTTATAAACAGTTGACCTGCAATAGGTTTGCAGGTATTTTTAACCATTTATGACACATTCTATAGGTCAGGTTCCCTTTTAATGGCAAGAAAAATAACATGCCAATGCAAACACAAGAGTTAAGTAGATCCATCTGGAAAACATCCTTGACCACACATGGTTTGTGATAGTGTTCTTGTCTCGGCACCCGGCAAGAATCAATAGATTGAGTTTGTCCTCAGAAGGGTTGTCTATTGTGAAATGTGAAAAAACTCTCTAAGACTTTCCTACAGTGATCTACAGTATATTTTCCTACCAATACTTACAAATATACATAAAAGTATAAAACGTATTCATGAAATGTAAACATTGACAAGAGCACTTTGCATTGACTTGGCGTGTCTTACTCACTCTACAAATTACTTAAAAGTATATAAAGTGGGAGGAGACTAGATCTGGATCCAACTTAGACTCCTGGGCCTAAAGTTCTTCATCGAGGACTCTTTGCACCTCAACATCAAACATAAAAAAAAAACGAGACACCAAGTTAGAATCATTCGGTCAAATCTCTTTGACTGTCATGTTACAAAAAGCAGTTATGATTATTTGACTTTTTTGTCTTTCCACCTTCGAAGTCCATCATGAGGTGTGTTTTCTTGGTTAATTTTAAACACTGTTTTAAGAGTGAATATAATATTATTCTGTTAAGTTAGTTTTGTTTCAATATTGGTTGCTGATGAGTTGCAAACAGTTGTATATATTTTGAACGTAACACTTAAAATATATTAAACATGCATGAGTTTAAAGGGGCATTGCATGTCACTTTAATTCATTCATAACTTGAAAATCCTGTGTTGAAGATTTTATGATTTCTATCCCACACAATGTTGAGTTTGGGACTTATTACTTTTTAAAGAATTTTCAGTTTAAAGAATGTTCATGAAAAAAAAAACAATGAACCAAATGCTATTCTGATCTCCACATCAGAAATGTACTTATCATTTATTTTTTATACTGCTAATTTATAACCTGAAAATGGGACAGTTTAATACTGTCATCTAGCGGTAAACTTGCATTACTACATAACACAGAAATGCCAAAGAAAAGATTCATTTAATGAGTTTATTTACTTTGGAGTTTGGAGAATCTGCTTAAAAATAAAAACAAAAATGACTGTTACAAAATGACACAGACATACAGTGACACACACACACACACACACACACAAACACACTTAGAGACACACACTAAGATAAGATACACTTAGACACACATACACACACACACACACACACACACACACACACACACACACACACACACTTAGAAACACTTAGACCCACACACACACACACACACACACACACACACACACACACACACACACACACACACACACACACTTAGACACACATACTTAGACACACACACACTTAGACACACACTTAGACACACACACACACACACACACACACACACACACACACACAGTGTCATTTTGTGATTATCTTATTTCAAAACTCTCGGGGTTTAACAGCACATCTGCTCAGATCCTTCTATTGTTCCTTTTAAGGACTACTAATAAATATGTACTGTATGCACATGTTTCTTATGTAGAGCGTTAAAGGCCTACAACACCAAATATTGGTGTTGTTTAAGATTCTAGAACTTGATTAGTCAAAACTTGAACAAAACACAGAATATCACATATTGAAATCTGACTCACAAAGCCATTGAAACAAAGAGTCAGCTATTTTTCAGTGACATCATACATCCCCCGACAATTTAACCACATTACAACATTTTCTACATTAGAAATAAAGCAAAGACAGATTTTCATTTTCTGATTAACTAGAAATCCCAATGGACAGAAATCGAGTGTGGTTCTCTCTGTCATCCTAAAAGCGGTGCCAGGTTATGGCTTTTCTGTTGCCAGGATACAACCTCATCATACTCAAGAAGCAATGTAAAGCAGACTTTTGTGGGACCAACAATACGGACACAACTGCAAAGACACGGCACTCCATTATTTAGATATCAGATATCATCTCATGTTCCTAAATTGACATCCTTGTTTATATGAACCATATCTGTGAAAGTCAATTGTTAATACAATTAATTTGTTTTTGTCTGAATAAAAAAAAACTTCTTAAATCAAGACACATCTTCTAGCCAAGGGAAACAACCTAAGATCTTGTTTTAGGAATATATATGTGTAGTAAAAAGTAAATGTATGCTTAACAAAGCAAAATAATCTGTGTATTGGTTATTAAATAAACATTAAAATATGATAATGGAAGTCGGAGCTAGACATTGTCTCTGGTATTTGAAATGGAGGGAGACATCTGCGTTTTGGATGATAAATGACAGTTGCGGTGTTATCGGATTAGAACACTGTCTGGTTCTTTTTGTAATGAAGGTAAATGAAGCACCCCCGTGTGCAACCCCCTGCTGCTTTGATCAAAAATAGCGCGCACAGTTGTCTCTGAAGGGTCACAAACGCAGGGTAATCGAATAAAAGATATAATCGAATCGACTCTCAAGTATCCTCCCTCCAACTGTAATGGTGAGCAGTAAACACAATTTCATCCACCTTCCTGGTCAAAAATAAAACATAAATTTTTTTAAATCTTCAACAGAAATGCATCTTAACAAAGTGGTCCTAAGTCGTGCCACCCGGCAGCCATGATTGTAACACCTCTGGGCCCTTATTTCATTATAGCAAAGTCCACAGTCCGTTCTCTTTAAATGGTGTATGGATGGTGAATATTTCTAAGATCATTAGAAAATAATTCACAACTAAATATATATTTCTTCATTTAGATATATCTTGGTTTGTACTTAAAATATTTGGGTAACATGAATTACTGGGTACGGCACATTTTACTTTGAACCAGGGGCGGATCTAGGATCTAACCCAGCCAGATTGACCGCTGGCCCACCAGTGACCCAAAATTATTTTGATTTTATTTATAATTCTACATATAAATTGTTTTTAACAGTGATTTATTTAAAACATCAAGAATGTGCCCATATGAGATCAGTTTAATTATTGCATATTTTTTTGAGCTCACTCTTGATGAAACTCACTTGTCACCAGAGTTTAGTGTTTTGGATTTTTCTTTGCATGACATTTCGAATAGCTCTTTGGCCCTGACTCCCGCCTGGCCCTGACCTCGGTCCGGAACTGTGCACTTCCTGGTGTCATTCGTCCGGTGATTTTCTCTGACTCTGCGTTTTCTTCGGACTGTTTTCTGGTAATGTATCCCTGCCTCAGCCGTGTTGGTGGTATAGGACTTGGTCCAAATGTTTAAAATCAATTTCTTCAAATGCATATTTGATTTTTGGTATACTATACCCTAAAAGTGTTAAAAATCCCAAATACATTAAATGCATTGCAACCTAAGTTAGAAATTAAATTTGATAAAAATTAATAAGTCTAGAATAAAAAGCCAAGTATGTGTATCTGTTTATTTCAAAATGTAGGATCGCATTTCATGGATTTATTTAATTTTTTCTATTATGAAATTAGCAGGTTTAAAATAATTGTGACCCAGCAGGGAAAACCCCGTTAAAGTCGAGTAAAGAACATTCTGTTACAAATTCTTCTTGATATCTTTAACATTGTCTGAGTAGATCCATTTCAAAGGGTTTAGTCTAAGGAAATGATGTTTATAAGAAAATCCGTCTGAGAAACAAACGTAAATTCAAATCTACAATATGCTGAACCATAATGATCACATTTAAATGTCATATACAACATTGAAACTAATATTCTCTAGTTTTTCGTAATATATGATGGGTGTATAGGAAAATTAGTAAAGCGTAAGAAAAAAGATTTGTATTTTTTTTTGTATTATAAAATAAAAAATGTTTCAAATTTGTGGAAGTCGTGTATCTTATTTCAGTCAAAGCAAGAACCACACCTCAAGATCAGAATTATTAAGAAACACATGAGTTTTAAAGTGTATTCAAAATAAGTTTGTTTTGTCAGAAATTCAGCAAAAAAAAAAAAAAACCCGTAATTTATATTTTGGTTGATGATGGGGAAAATATTTGCAGAAAAAGGAAAGCCCGGCTAAAGTCGCAAGTTTCTGGCCTTGTATTTACCTGACCTGAATTACTAATGGTTAATAAAAAAAATTTTTAAAAGTTATATAAGAATTGAGTTCCTAATTCAGTTTTTGTAGATAAATACAATCTAAATGTGTGTTTGTGAGGTCTGGTATTAAAGTGTCTACTTGAATTTGGGTACAAAAAAACAACTTTTATTAAGTAGAGAAATCGGGGTTAGCTTTCTCTTTGTAAATGTCTTTATAAAGCACATCACAATACAGGGATACAATACTTTGTCAATACTTCTCTTTTCTCATTGAAGGGGTAATGCAATTTTTCCTGCCCACCCACAATTTTACAGGCCCACTTCTCATTTATTTATTGCATCTGCCTCTGCTTTGAACCTTGCATTCAAGCAGTGGCACAACTTACTTATAATATCTTAATATCACCCATTAAGAAGTTTACCAGTGCCCTTTTATAATGTGTTTTATGCCATAATTTAGATTCAAGCAGGGTTAAATAGTTACAGCTTCAGGGTTTGTGGATGAAGATGGGCTCGGTTCTGCTTTTCTTTATCTGTGAGATATGTCAAATCATTTCCTTTTTAACAGTAAATCATAGTAAAGAATCAGTCGTTTATTTTCAGACCACCATGACATGCATAACTCATAGGACATGACAGGAATTTCTAGCAAGTTAAATAACTGGACCGGTCGGCCGACTCGGCATCACATAACGTCAGGCGTCTCGATAAGCCGCAGCCAATGAGAGAGCACGGCGTTGGGTTGAGGTCGATGGTGGACATGCTCACAATAGTCAAACTAATAATCACGTAAATTCTAACCATAGGAACAGGAGTCGATCACATAGAGTTAACAGTTAACACTCATCAGTTAACGTTACATCATCATAACTTCCTGTTTTGCATCGTTTCCGTTTTCTCTTCTTCTGTGTTTTCTTTTGACAAAACGTGTTTTGGGTACGGTATAGAGTTGTTGTCAGGTTGTGGAGGGTGTGACCGTCTGTTCAAGATCATTAATGTTGAATCATGTAGTGTTAACAGCACAACGACTTAAATGTCCCCTTCTTCCCGATTTCATATTTCCAACTTGAATAATAAGTGTATATTGTTGTTGTTGTTAGAGTATAAATAGTTCAATGCCAAGAGAGATCTTTTATTGTCTACAAAAAACGGCCGGTTTGAACTACATAACTGCACTTCCTGCATTAGTGACATCACTATCATGGTTAACCTCCGCCCCACAGGGACACACAAAAGGGGCGGGGTCTTGTTGCGCTCTCAAAGAGAAATTGAGGAGAGTTGCGTGAAGAGTTTGCTTGTCACCACGTCTGTTATTTTCATCCCAGAGTCCACACAGATGAATGATTACAATTTATAAACAGTTTAATGCCGGATTATTCTTAAAAGATGGATAGTTTCTGTAAGGGCAACAATATATAGTTTTGTTAACTAGATGATCATGAAACTAATCCAACAAAAAAATTAAAAAGTGTAGTAATTAAACCGGACACTGTCAATTGTTTGTGTTTGTAATGATCAGTTTAAATTATTTGTCGAATATATATATTGTTGAAACACATGCTGGTTTAGAACTGTAAAGTTTAGCTGCAGACACGTGAATCATTGTTCTATGACTAGACGCATGTAAAAGTCGTGCTTGCACAAGTTCTACTCGATCCTCTTCATCTATGTTCTCTGGGTCTGATTCTGGATCAAACTAATAACCGTAAAGACATGTTTACAATAACACTGAACCCATGAATCTCCACCATATGGTAAGAGGCGTGACCTTTCCGGGCAACACGTGCTTAGCTTCTGTGGAATCACAACACAGGAACGGCTGACCCAATCAGAACTCGTTACGTATTTCTGAAGGCGGGAGTTCATCAGCCGTTTTATGACAGTGAAAAAATCAGTAGACAAATAAGGAAAATGTGTGTGAAAAATATGGTTCATTTTAACATTTGAAACATTAACACAGGTTAAATAACACATTCTAAACAAAGCTTTAAAAACGAAGAACAGGACCTTTAAAGAGTCACAATCAAGTCGTGTATTGTGAACAGCACAGAGATCTGTCGATGTTGTAGGTCTATTGGCCATCAGAATGCCCCCTTGAGTTCCCCCCATGAGATTATTTAAAGGGGAGGAACAGAGGTGATCTGCTCCTGTGCTGTCAGTGCAGAAACCTCACAAGAGCTCCTGTGAATCACACACGTGCAGAATAACAACAATGGGGAAACTCGAGGGAGGAATGAAATGCGTGAAATATCTCCTGTTCGTGTTCAACTTGATCTTCTGGGTAAGTCCTTTAAATCTCTTCCATGTTTCTATTTAAAGCCGTTTTTAATCTACAAGCTTTTATCAGAATGTGTTCTGAGGAACTCAAGCCCAGTACATTTAACCTGCAAACCAATTAATTCTGTTAATAAATACTTTTAATAATTCAGTCAATAAATACTTTTAATTATTCAGTCAATAAATACTTTTAATTATTCAGTCAATAAATACTTTTAATTATTCAGTCAATAAATACATTTAATAATACAGTCAATAAATACTTTTAATTATTCAAACAGTAAAAACATTTAATATTTCAATCAGTAAATACATATAATAATTCAATCAGTAAATACAGTTAGAAAAACAATTATTAATTCAGTCATTAAATATATTTGTTATTTCAGTCCGTAAAAATATTAAATAATTAAGTCTTTCAATTAATTTAAATATTTAGTCATTAAATTATTTAATAATTCAGTCAGTAAAATAATTTAATTATTCAGTCATTAAATACATTTAATAATTCAGTCAATAAGTTCATTTAATAATTCTGTTACTAAATACATTTAATAATTCAGTAATTAAAAGCATTTAATAATTCTGTTATTAAATTCATTTAAATTTCAGTCAGTAAAATAATTTATTAATTCAGTCATTAAAATTTATTTAATAAATAAGTCAATAAATACATTTAATTATTCAGTCAATAAATACTTTTAATAATTCTGTCAGTTAAAACAATTATTAATTCAGTCATTAAAAATATTTAATAATTCAGTATTTCAATTAATTTAAATATTTAGTCATTCAATTAATTTACTAATTCAGTCACTAAAGACATTTAGTAATTCAGCAATTAAAATCCATTTTATAATTCAGTCATGAAATTCATTTAATAATTCAGTCAGTGAAAACATTAAATAATTGTGTAATTAAATTAATTAAATAATTCAGTAATTAAATTAATTAAATAATTCAGTAATTAAATTCATTAAATAATACAGTCAGTAAATTCATTAAATAATTCAGTAATTAAATTCATTAAATAATTCTGTTATTAAATTCATTAAATAATACAGTCAGTACATTCATTAAATAATTCAGTCATTAAAAATAATTTAATAATTCAGTCACGAAAATTTATTAAATAATTCAGTCACTAAAATACATTCAATAATTCAGTCATTAAATTCATTCAATAATCAGTCAGTAAATAAGTTTTAGGTGCACGCTGAAAGTGTCACACTTCTTTATTTCTGCTCTCTTTATAATAAAACTGAGACGTAGATCTCGGGGGAAGACTAACTGAGGACTGCTTGTACAACTTCAATCAGATTTTCCACAGGGGAAAAATCCGCCCCTTTTTCCTTTTTCCAGCGTGTGTTTGTTTGGAGAGGATCAGCCGGACACTCTGGTGCACCGCTGCTTAAACCAGAAGAGTATTTCATGACACTCACAAATATATTATCATGAAAATATCGAGTTTTAACAACGGTTTTTAGTATACTTGTAGCACAGATGTCAACATTTGGTGTTTAAATACCCATGCAAGGTCTCTTAAATGTGTATACTATCAACAAGGGTTTTGTATATTATAAACAATTCCTTCACTCTCCTGCTCACCGGAAGCGTTTTAATGTCATATCCATATCGCTGGAAATGTAAGTCACACAGGAACATGATTTTTCTCTAATTTTGGGCTGTGAATTTAAAGAAAGTTTCCCCTAAAATGAAAACGACATCATCGTGTATTTATTCTTCCTTGTCTTTTAAAGTATCCTGTATTGTGTACTTACCTTCTTCTGCAGAACAACATTACATAATTGAATAATGTTAATAACTGGTACATACTGACTTCCATTCGGTTTGGTTATTATGCAATAGAAGTGAATGGGTGACCTGAAGAAAGAAAGTCACACAGGTCTGCCAAAAGGGGAAGTGAATGATGATCGAAATCTCATTTACGGGTGAACGGTCACTTTAAACCACTGCATTGCTAGATAACCATAGCTAGTTTGTCTTTTATATTTTTGATTTACAGTATGGTTAAGCCACAGAAAAGAATTGTATTAATAGTAAATATCGGCTGCATGACTATTATATTATCTAGTCATACTTAACATTGACATTCAATTTATGAATCAATCTACATTTAGATCAGATCAACGAAACCGTTTTGGTTACCATTGACTTCCATAGAAGGAAAAAGGTAATTTGGTCCGTTTAACACAAAATGCGATATTTTGAAGAATGGAGATTTCTGGGGCACTTTAGAAAACAAACACTGTTTGGTTATAAGCATTCGTCCAAAGATATTTCTCTCTGTTCAGCAAAACAAATAATGTTCTTTAGATTTGGAACTAGAGACTAACTCATGAATATAGGTTCATTTTGGGTCGAACTATGCCTTTAAAATAACAGGGTAAGCACCTGCCATTACAAATGCCACATATGGCCACCCTAGCAAAGAAAGTCCCGCCTCGCAATAAACCGAGCCAATCATCACCAAGACTGATGATTTTATGGGCATTTGCTCACTTGGGGCATTTGCCAGCCTGTGCCCGTGAACAGTAAAAAAGAAACCTGGATAAATGTTAAAAATATGATGTGTAAATGTTACTTTGGACTTAAATTTCTAATAACTGCAATAGTTTCAAATAAAAAGAAAATGATTTAGACATTAACAGGCTTAGAGCAAGTCTAAGAAATAAAACACTTACAACTGTGTTTTAGGGACTTTTACCAAAGCTTTATTTGATTTCCATAGTCCATATCTATATTTTTACTATATGATTGTGTTTTTAAACTTGTGTCTTTAGACTGACGTTTTATAGTGCTATAATGCTGTTGTTAGTTACTTTTTTCTACTCAAAAAATTTTAATAACTTGTAAAAATACTTTTTAATGCCCACTATTTAGAACTTTTTATAGCAAATTAGTTAAAAGAAGCTTTTCACTTTTTCCACCACAGTACCAGCATTGTGCATCAGGTTTGAGGGTCCTCAAAGTCCTTATGCTCTGTTGATGCTTCAATGCCTTAGGAAGCCTTCCATATGAGCATAATCTCCATTTATACGCATCCTGTATTCTCTAATAACAGGGTTGTGAATACATGTGAAAGGTTAAGGTCCCAAATTGGTGCATTGATTCTCTGCTGTGGTCTGCAAAGAAGTGTATAGAATTAAAGGATGGAAATATAGGAGTATATAGCCTGGTTTGGTGGCAGGGAAGGAAAATGGGTTAAAGATCGATTGCTGCGCATGTGGCTGTGTAATCCCCATAATTCTGCCCTGATATCTTGGATTAACAACATCTACACAGTCTCTTGAAAATGTATCTGAAAAGCTCCTATCACCATAAAAAATGAATTGAAGTAAAAATGTGAAATCCAGAGAAATCTCTGCACATTCTCTCTTTGCTCCGTGTGACGCAAAACCTAAATAGACCCTACATCGTAAAACCTCACGGTGCCATTTCACGTAATAGGGGTTTATGTTTGGATCAGGCAGAACAGATCAGACACAGAGGAAATCATCATCTCTGACCTATTCATAGACACTCATCTTTGTATTAATGTTATTTAAATGATCTTTTATAGTTTTATTGACTCCATGACAGATATGTGATTAACAGTGTATTTAAAACAACAGTAGCACAATTATAGAACACATAATCTTTCTTTTTGCAAACGTAGAATCGTGATTTTCTTTAGTGATATATACTGAATATACATACTGAATGACAGATATCAATAAAAGTTTAAACATTCCTTTCACATTATAAAAACTGCTTTCATGTTAAACAATACACAATATTACGCATTGGGAAATTGTAAAACTGATAAGTTGACGTGTGCTTTATAATGCCCCATATTTGTTTATCATATATTATTTTGTTTTAATTGTTTAGAACCATGCAGCCGCTTCACAAAATGTATTATAGACAATTATAATCGCTATTACAATATCAAGGTGAATAATGGACAATTATGATATCATAACCGTGCAGCCCTAGTTTTAAAGTGTATTGCTCTGGTCTGACACCTTGTATGTCTCTTAAACATCTATACATTAAACATTATCAATTGTAGAATATTCAATATAGAATATTTCCATTTTTTCCGTGTCAGTTGAACGTGATTCATGTTCTTATAATGCATGTTGAATGGAAGTGCATGATTAATTATTAGGATTGAATTGTTAAGGGCCCAGAAAGACAAAAGTGTCTTAGATCAGAAACAAACAGAGGATGTGACACAATTAGTGTGACATCACATATTTACTGACTTGAGTTACCACGTTTTTAATATTGTATCATTTTTTCTCTTTTCTGAATCCTTCACTGGATTTAGCCACTAGTTAAACCCTCTAATCTCTAACTGGTGTGTTTTTTTTTAAGGATTTTCTTATAGTTTTTGCTATATAGTGTATTCGCTCTGTTAATGTGCAAATGTTTATGCGCAGTTTTGTACCATCATTACTGGAAGTTTGTTACAATTACACAAGTTATCGCTGTTTCAGATTTACAAGCAACTTTGACCTTATTTTATTACTTTTATTTCCCCCCATTCATAATCTTTGCTATACATTAAAACACATATAATGTCATTATTCATTCAAACAATCCCAAATGACCCTGTGTCACATATTTTGAGTTTGTTATAGTGAATTCCTATGGAGAAAAACACTTTGCTGACCCCCAATTGCACTTTTGCGCAGTGCTGTGATGTCATGTGCAAACAAACTACTGTTTTATATGTGGTTGTGAACATCAAAAACAGACATGGTACAACAATTCATCTCACATTCAGTATGAGTTGAATCAAAGAAATTTTATTTCTTATATTGAAGTTTATTCTGTGAAGTTTTATCTCACGCATATTTGTGTCTGAGTAGTGTTTAAGTTAGTATGTATACAAAAATGAGACAAACTTAGGGAGAATATGAAGCTTGGATGTTGCATGTGCTGTGGCTTTTCCGCACACCGGGCATATTTTATTTTATTACATTATATTTAAAAATTATACAATCTTTTACAGATTTTGTTCCCGAAGTTTGTTGAACCTAACAAATCTGAGTAAAACCTAAAATCTACTTTTTTTAAAACATACATTTTTGGAATAACCTCATCTTGACATAAAATTGTTATCATCAAGTAGTCTATACAGTATTCCTGTGTTAAAGTTTTGTTTGTTAAATCCTGTCGATTTTTAGTTGTGTGAGGGTTTGCTGAATCAGGTTTTAGATATCATGTTGTAATATAAGACTGTGTACTCGATAACACAAAGCAGAAATAGCAGGTGGTAGCGTGTATGAATGTCCCTTGATAATCTCTCGCCACACCCCTAAACATCAGACAATAGACCTCTCGCTCTTTTTATTCTCTCTCATAATAAATATCCTAAAATAATGCTAGATTGCTTGCTGAAAAACTTTTAATATACAATATTTTTAGCTTCATATTTACTAGAACTATGGTCTAAAAAATTGTGCCATGGTTCTTTTTTAGTTTGGTTTTACTTTTGGATGGAACTTGAGATCTTCTACAACATTCTCATTTCACATCATACAAAATACATGGAACACTACAACCAAACATTTGGTCAATAATAAGACTTAAGGTGTTTTATATTACCAGCAACAACCTAAAGAAATGTTACCTACCAAAAATTACTTTAGATCGTTTCTGATAACCGGTTACAAACTAACAAATGAATGACATTAGATAGCAAGTTGAATGTGTGTTCATTGGTTAAACAGTAATGGGACACATTCAACACATTTTCAATTAAAATGAATGTATAGCACAATTCAACACATTGTTTATGGAACACAATTAATATACAATAAAACATTAATATGAGTATACATTTCCAAAAAACAAACAGGCAGTTCACTTCTGGTTAGACGTCTGCCTAGACTTAAGAAACACTGTTTTGTTTGCTTTAATTGTCAAATATAAAAATCTGCTTACCTGGCATTCTTTGATTTTTTTTCTAATGTTGATCTGTGAATCTTGATGTGAATTTAAACTATCATTAAAAAGTTTTGTAACACTTTTTCCACATTTTACTAGAGATGGGCAATATATCGGCAGCTTTAATGATAATACTAAAAATTAAATGTATTAGTCAATATCGATATCAGTTCAATTATAAAGTTTAACGAGGTATTATATCTGCTGGTTGAACCACTTCTCATTCTTCTTACCAGCATCACTTCCTTTATTTATGTTTTATTTTTTGTCAAGCAATAAATGTTATGCAAAAAAAGGTTGGCCATACAAATGTATAGTACCTTAAGTTCAGAGATAAGTTCAAACTTTTCTGAAGTTTTAAAATAAAATCAGCTGTTCACTGTATGTGTTTGGCTTTTGTTTCATGCTTAGAATTTTTTTTATTGGGAATTTAAAATAGTTATTGGTTATCGGTCAAAATGTCCATATCAGTGTATACATACATTACTATCTTTTGACTACAATTTGCAGAAATGTTTTTGTGATTTTATCAAGCAGTTTCTTAAGGTCTCTCCCATGAGATGCTTATTATGCTCCAAGCTCAAAGTTTTCCACCGGGAGATTTAATCAGTTTAACCTGAGTTTAAATAGACGTTCTGTTTTTCTTGCCTCTGTATTAAATGTTCAGTGCCTTTTTACCATCCTTTGTTTTCAACATTGGTGTTTTCAGTTTTCCCTGACTCAGAAAATAAACACAACGTTAGAAGAGTTTATATAGTGTGCTAAACTGGCCACTCCGAGCTTTAAAACATCATACGAGTGTCTGCTATTTTAATCAATGACGGGTTTTTTCTTGCCGCAAATAAAAACTCTTGGTTTCAGATATTTACATAAAATGTGCTTAGATTTGGCGTGTTTCGGCATACAACTCCCAATAAACTTCTTTCCATACATATAAAAAACTCCAAAAGTGACCATCAGAGAATTTTAAGAGTGGAAACAGACCTTAACTCTCAAATCTGACTCTCATTAGTTATCTGGCATACAAGATAGTTACTTTATTTTCCAGCATCTAACGAACCTTTATGTTAAGTAGTCTAGCATTATTATGATCTTTATCTTTTAAACATACTCAGTTTTTATTTACTTGCGATGTTGTGTTAAAGAACCACTGTGGTGGAAATTAAGTGTTAATTGTTGTTTATATGTCTATGTGGTGTTTCTAATATGCTTAAAGATACACCATGTTATCATTTTAAAGCAAACTCGGTTTTACTTTCAGTTTAGCTGTCTATGGAGGCGGGGCTAATTTACATATTATACTTAATACATTGAGGTATAAAGCTACTTTTAAGCTATTTTAGGTTAGGAAATAATGTAATAAAAAACTTTTATTATGTCATTTTGCTGGTTAAAGGTTAGTTTTAAGGCATACAATTATCGAACAAAGACTTTCCATTATTTACATCCTGCCAATGGAAGTACAAATAAAATGTCAGTTATTACATTTGACATTTTTTTATTTAATATTTATATTTTTAATATTTTCCTTAGTATAATTTAACATATTTTGCACAAAACACAATATTAGTTATATTTCTGAATTACACGATAACAAATGTACTTGTCGATATATAAAAAAAAAGGAAATTACTCGATTTTCATAGAAAATGACTTGAGTCTACAACACAAACACATTTGCTCATTGTCTTCTTTGCCAGATCTTGTCACATTCAGACAGTTGGTCCTTTGTGACGGCGGGCACAGAAACCCTGATGCCCAGAGGACACGGATGATGATGATGATAATGATAATGATGATGGGGGAGGAGAGTCAGGGTGGGGTCGAGCGCTGATGTCAGGCCGGATGATGTTACAGTGCAGCGGGGTTACTGAGTGGTTGAGGGGTTATATCTCTGGTAGGGGGGTTGTGTTATGTGACAGCTGTTGTAGACAGCCGGCGCTGAGGAAAATCTCACTGCTCTTGCATCATCCACGACGTGTAATAAGATTTTTGTAGCCCTTCAGATGTTCTTTGACCCTCTGACCTGAAATCTATCAGATTTGTTGTTTTAACACGGACTGTAAGTTGATCGAACAATGACATCCAGCTAATGGATATATAGCGGATACAGGGTATAGGTTTTATTTAAGTGTCAGAAAAAAAGGATTTTTAATTTGCTTTAAGTGATAGTTCACCTAAACATTTTGTCATGAACTACTCACTGTCCAGTTGTTCCAAATCTTTATGAATAAATTTTTGTTTGTTTGAACACAATTAAAGATGTTTGGACTGATGCGTGTAACCAAACAGTTCTTTGACATTGTTGACTGCCATAGAATGAAAAATACAGGGGTAGTCCAGAGTACCCTATATACAGTTTGCTGTTCAACCAAAACGCAAATTCTTTAAAAATCACAGAAGAAAATGATCATATAATATAATGTATAAATAATATACAATTTTACATGATACATATTAAAACAACTTTAATTTATTGAAATAATAACATAATATTAAATATTATAAAGCATTAAGTTTCTGTTTGCATTTATTTTGAGAAAATGAAAAGAGGAGAGACCGGTCAAAATGACCTCAAATAGTACAAAGGAGAGTTTAGATTCTCTTTTCTAAGCTATACAACCATAATGTCTGCACATTTGTGTTATCAGTTATACATATGTTGATTTGAACACATTTCCTCAGGAAATGTTTATCACACCACATCAATACTGAAATACATTAGTGTTATGCATTATGGATCGTGGTATGACGCATTACAGAATAAAACCAGCACTGCCACAAAGTAACTATGTTCATGTACTTCCATATTTCATGTATTTCATGCCTTAGGGGGGCAGAGGTCGAGCTATAGGATAGTTATTTATAAATGGAAATCTATTACATTTATGTGACAATTTAAATAAAAGAATCCGTCAAATATTGTTCAGTCTTAGTAAGCACATCCATCTATACTCCAATCTAAGCTCAATTTAGCGTGCAGCTTCTCAGATAGAAGGTTTTTGACAAATGAGAGTCTTCAGAAATATATGTTCATTTACGAATGATAGAGGGTGTTTCCTGCGTGCCTAAGTCTGAATTCTCCAGCCTGCTTTTCCTTTCACAGGTTGGCTTTCATCCATCAATTCTCACTCTGACAAGACTTTAGATTTAAGAGCGAAGGATCCTGCCAGAGTGGAAAAAATTTGTGCCACCTCTCTGTAGTATTATAATAGAAAAAACAGGAGAGAGAGAGAGAGAGAGAGAGAGAGAGAGAGAGAGAGAGAGAGAGAGAGAGAGAGAGAGAGAGAGAGAGAGAGAGAGAGAGAGAGAGAGAGAGAGAGAGAGAGAGAGAGAGAGAGAGAGAGAGAGAGAGAGAGAGAGAGAGAGAGAGAGAGAGAGAGAGAGAGAGAGAGAGAGAGAGAGAGAGAGAGAGAGAGAGAGAGAGAGAGAGAGAGAGAGAGAGAGAGAGAGAGAGAGAGAGAGAGAGAGAGAGAGAGAGAGAGAGAGAGAGAGAGAGAGAGAGAGAGAGAGAGAGAGAGAGAGAGAGAGAGAGAGAGAGAGAGAGAGGTATACGGAAAATCCCCAAAAACGTTTAAAAACTTTGAAAGACAGTATCTGCATTTAAACCCCTATTTCTTTCCTTGTGAATTCTTATTATAATGTCTTTTTTAAAGTCTTTATTCCTAAATTAATCAAGTTTGCAAAAGGAAGTGAATAGCGAACTCAATCTCATGTTCATATTTTAGAAAAATTAATAATGGAAAGAAAATTGATGTACACCTTTAACTCTACTGTTGATGGCCGTAAAGAAACCGTTTCTTTCTCTTTCTCTGACAGCTGATGGGATCAATGGTATTGGCCGTCGGACTCTGGCTGAGACTAGATCCAAACACTGTGTCTCTGTTGGGAGAAGGTGCACCAGTGACCTTCTTCATTGGTAAGAATTTCATGTTGACTAGTTCTCAATAAACATATATTTACATTTGGCGGTATCCAGTTCACAGAGCAGTGCCTGTCTCCTAACACATTCAATAAAATATTGATTCAGTCCAGCACCTTCATATTTAAATGTGCAAAAACACATACATAAAATGAGAGAAGACAGGCTGACTCTTTGTATGTGGTGTGGGTTGGAAATGCCTAAGCTGCAGGGTGGCAAAGTTTCCATGTGCTTCTGCCTATACCGTGTGGGACACAGTAGCAGAAAGTTTAACATTTCAGTGGTCGAGGGATTCTGAAAACAGGAAATGACATTTCGAGGTGTGGGTACATGGAGAAACCCACAAGCCCATTGTACCACCAGCTCAACCTGGATGGAAAAAGTGACAGAAATACTGAGACCCCTTGTGATGTATTTATATCTACAATTAAAGAAGTTACATGCCACTTATTAAAACCGACTTTCTGTAAAACTTCGTGAATCAATGTGTCCTAAATAGCATTGTTTTTACGTTCTGCTCCGCTACACATGACAGAAATAGTTTGTTACCGGCAAAAATAGCTGAACAAGTCACACTCTTGTTGTTTAGGTACTGTGTGTAAAGGACACAACCTCCTCTGTCATCAGAAAATATTCCTAACCTCAAGCAACCTCCTCAAGCTTGCTTTATAGTCAATGACATCACCCTCATTTGTGGGCTTTTAGTGCTTCAAACTGTGAAGAGATGCCAGTGTGAGGGCATGACTTACAGCAGTAGTTCATGAGCAAAGTTGCCATTTTAGGGCATTACAAACGGTCTTGTTCACAGACACACTTAACTTGTGAGCCATATATTTAGATACAACTGAAACCAACATACTGGACAGACCTACTTGCAGATCAATAGAAATCCATATCAGAAATAAGTATACTCCAGCATTTTAGTATTCCATGTATGGTAAGTACAGGGTTTCATTAAATAATGATAATTTATAATATTACTCTAATTAATATTTTCTGTGATTTATTCCTTCTAGGCTGCTTTGAGAACAATTTACCATGGTAAAGTGTGCTATATTAAAAATAAAAGTCCTGTAGTCTTATTAGTCAAACAGTCAAGTGGGCTGTTATTCGTCAACACAACTCTGTTACTGCTTCACCACCAATTACTTGCGTAACAGATCTATGACGACACGTCACGGAAGTAACTGGATGACTATAATCCTGGTGTTTGCTGTAGTTCAAGACATTTGACTTCTGTTAACGATAATAACTAGATTTATTGAATATATAGGTTTACAGGTACTAACACATTCTTGCACACGCGCACGCGAACACACACGCACACACACAAAAGAAATGAAAAATGAGCTTTAGAATCTGAGTAGCACTTAAAGTAAAATTAAAAACATATATTTTGTTTTAAAGAGGAAATGTTCTTTTAACATACTCTATGTAGGATATTGGCTGACTCTTTATTTATCTCTTAATTTATAGAAATGTAGTAAGTATAACAATTGTGAATTTTGTCTGTACTGCTGCTATAAATGAACCTGTAGGTCCAATACTGTAGGTATTTTTTAGTTCATAAAAGTACACTTTCAAGTAGCCTGCTAGTTTTAGAACCAGCATACTAAGATGGAAATGAACATAATACTCTTTGTAGGAAAAAATGCACGTTATATGTCAATCAACTACAAGCCAATTATAATGATAATATTTTAGAAATATTCTTATTATATTTAAGTATACAGTGGTCCGGACATACTTGCAGTCAGTATACAACCATAAGTGTAATTGTAAGTAGACTCTAAACGCATAAAAGTATATTTGAAGTAGACTCTAGGTAAAGTTTCAAAGAAGTATACTTATACTAATTTCTTTTTATCTATTGTAAAGTACATTATCATCATGCATGCAAGCATTTTGTTGGCATCTTGATCTTTCATTTACACCAGGAAGCTTTTTATAAATTCACTTTATTCAGAGGAATTCATTTCTGATAAGTCACAAGTTCAGACTAGTTAGCAACCCCTCCACAACACACAGCATCCAAAAGCCATGACATCTTGTTGGCTCTGTGTGTTCTTTCATATAAATCCAAGTTATGCTGACAGTGAACAGATCAGCCAGCTTTAGTTAAAGAGCATCCTATGTATACACGCACATAAATTTTATAAACTGTCAAATCAGAGCAATGACAAAGAATGGCCTCATCCAAAGCTACTGTGGCAACAGTGTAAATATTGTCAGCGTGTGTGTGACTAGTTTAGTTAGTCTAAGAGAAGACAGAGGATGTGGTCGCTGGTTTAGCCTCATCTTTGTTTTTACAGTTATTTTTAAAAAGCCTTTTAACAAGAGCACCATGAACAGCTGAAGGATCAGTCCTGGAAATGTAAATGTATTTTGAGCTTATACTGTTCTTCACTATTAAATATATGCTTGCTTATTCATATAGGGCCATTTTCATACATGGCCATTTCCATTATTAAATAAATGGTTGTGAATGTGTTGCAAACATGAATAATAGTTTGAAAGCCATATATAAAATCCAAATATGGATGTAACATCACACATGTGAAAGATGGAAAATTATTTTTTGAACATGAACCAAGGGGTCATCTGGGGCAGGGCTGTGGACCAATGGGATCTAAACACACACAAATACAACCTATACCCACAATAACCAGCACTTCACTAGATGCACTACTAAAATTAACAATCGAACACAAAAGAGAAATGTTGCGCTTGCAGTTTACACAGTATATGAACACAGTATAGGTCATAAACTCCGCCTCTTCCTGTTACCTTAGATGATGTAGACCAAACAAAAAAACTGATTGTATGTCAAATGCTTCAGAAAAGTTCTATAGTTTTAGCTCTTAACACACTGATGTAGTCCATGTCTTTGTTCTTCTTTAAGTTGGCTTTCAGTAGAAATGATGATATATATATGATGTCATAAAAGGGCCCTGGGATCACGATTTCTGCATTTGTGATGGAGTCGTCTGGGAATATGGGCGTAACCTTGAAATGTGGGTGGGGCTTGAAATATAGGAGGCGCTTGAAATATAGGTGGGGCTTGAAATATAGGTTGGGCTTGAAATGTGGGTGGGGCTTGAAATTTAGGTGGGGCTTGGAATATGGGCATAACCTTAAAATATGGGTTGGGCTTGAAATGTGAGTGGGGCTTGAAATGTGGGTGAAGCTTGTGCATAGTTCCTGGCCAAATTTTGGCTTCATTTTTACGTATATAGAAGTGAAATTTGACAAATATTGTACAAAACTAGAGAAAGCTATAATCCCAAACATTTCATTCATCAGAAATTAGGTGAATATATAGCCAAATCTTAATATACTGTGTACGAAACACTGATATTTAATATCTCTCTCTCTCTCTCTCTCTCTCTCTCTCTCTCTCTCTCTCTCTCTCTCTCTCTCTCTCTCTCTCTCTCTCTCTCTCTCTCTCTCTCTCTCGCTTTCTTCTGATCTCTTTTCGCATCTGTCTTAGCTCTTTTGGGACCTCATTACACTTGTTGATAAGTCTAAATATTAATGACTAAATCTCTCTTGTCTGACCCTAGTACAGTGTTGCCTTTAGTATTACAGATCAGGATCTTTTCAACTCTGCTTCTCAGTCCCCCTTCTTAGATATTTTAATATTTAACTCATTAAGAGGCTCACTGACTCACTCACTCACTCACTCACTCACTCACTCACTCACTCACAAATTACCATTTACAAAATTCAGAAAATGTTTATATTGCACATTTAGGCTCTTTTTCACCTATTAATCGTTCCTAAATTTCATTTCTGCTATATGAAATGTAAACATTTGAAGCTCAAACTACTCAGAATGCAAAAAGACATTTATTATTCCAATGTGATGACATGCTGTCCTCTTGTGTGTGCTTCTCTCTGCTGGTCACAGCATCACATTACAATCACTTCTCTTTGTTCTTGTGTGTTTTATCAGGAAGATTATGTGTTTAAATTGTCTGTTAACTAAAAGAAGCTTTGGGGTAACTAAAGCTTATGCATTTATTCTAAAAAAACTAATTCTAGTACTTTTGTCTGTCTTGTCCACAGGTGTATATATCCTCATTGCCGCTGGTGGTCTGGTGATGCTGGTGGGATTCTTCGGATGCTGTGGTGCAGTGAGGGAGTCTCAGTGTCTGCTGGGGTTGGTGAGTATGGGAAGAGTGTTTTCCATTTTCAAAACATTGACTATGACCATACACTCTAGAATGTTTTTTATTTGATAAAAAAAAAGTAAGAGATTTGGTCTTACATATTTTTAAGTTTACTCAACTAATGCATTGTAGTAATTGCAACATTTGAGTTTCAGTTTTACTAATTATATCTTAAATCCGAAATGGTTTGTCATTTGTATTAATATTTCTAAAAATGAAATGCACAAAAAATGGAAATGAATGTCTGCTAAGTGATTTCAACATTGTTCATTTTAACACACCAAGATGAATTAACAGGGTATTTTAGCCATTAAAGGAAAAATTTAGTCAAAATTGTAATTGTAAAATAATGTTAATTATTCAAAATTTTATACAACAGCGGTTATAATAAATGATGACCTGTTTGTCCTCTGTATTTCAGTTCTTTGCCTGTCTGCTAACAATCTTTGGTGCAGAAATTGCAGCAGGAGTGTTCGGCTTCCTAAATAAAGACAAGGTATTTCTGTCCAATTTAAATAATCATGATGTTGATTTATACTCAATGAAACCAGTTCAATATAAATGCTGCAACAAAGTTAAGCTTTTTTATTGTAAAAGAATGATTCTGTTTTTTTTTACATGGTTTCTCCAAATATTTGTGATGTATGTATGTTTCATTTCAGATAATTGAGGAAGTAAAGACTTATTACGACAATTCTATGAAAGAGTCTAACAACAACAATACAGCCATCCAATCCTACCACAAAATTGTGAGTTCCACATAAATCTATAGGTTCCATCAAACCTTATGCAGCAAAATGTCAAGAGATACATCTGTCCTCTCGTGTAGTATTCTGTAAGTGCATGAGAGAAAATAAGGTCATATTAAGTCTAGTGACACCCAATGCATGATCGCTGATGGTAACTTATTTACTTAAATACTTAACGTACCTTGAATGGTGAATAATTGAATGATTTTTTGTTATTTTGTCTTCTCTCTTTGGTAGTTAAACTGCTGTGGTTCACCTTCAACAAGCCCTAATTTGTGTCAAGACATTGCATCAAACCAGGTTACATCTTAATGAAACTCAATATGTATTTACCTTCTGTAGTTGCATAAAAATTCACTCAAAAATGAAAATCTTATTTTAATTTCCGTAGTTAAAAACTAAAGTTTAACTGTCAGTCATACATGATCCAAATCACTCCATTGGGTCAAAAAATATCGTCTTAGAAAATGATTCATAATATAAAAAAAACATTTGTGAAATTAAAACCTTACAAATAACTTCAGAAGACACTTATTTAACTTATATTTCACCATTTCGGGACTTAATAAATGGACATTAAGTGCAAGATATTCAAAAAATTTTTTTTTTTAATAAATTCAACATTTTATATATGTAAAATATTTTTATATTTCATTATATTTAGTATATAATATATTAGGAAAAAGCCTTTATATGTCTTGTGTGCAAAGTGTTTGTGGTTTATGGTTTATGCATATAAACATTTAATAATAATAATAATAATTTTTTGTTTTACTATTTGCAGACAGTGAGATGTGACGCGGCCATCGAGGAGTTTTTCAACAGTAAACTTTTCATTGTTGGATATGTAGGAATTGGAATCGCAGGATGCATGGTAAAGGCCATTTATCATACTGATTGTTTGTCTGTCCAACTTTACATCTATAGCACGTGCGTTTAAGAATCATTTATCATAAGACCAGTCCCATATTAGTTATCTTGTCATTTCTCTTCTATTGACAGATTATTGGCATGATCTTTAGTATGGTGCTGTGCTGTGCAGTCCGGAACAGCAGGGAAGTGATTTAACACCTCACCTGGATTTTACCTTTCACCTTTGACACTTAAGCTGGACTTTCACATCTAACAATAACATTCCTAAGTTCAACGATTCATAAACTCAGGAGCAAAAACCTATTCCACTTTCATATGTGATTCACCTCCCGATGGTTAGTCCGGCTCCCATTAGATATCTCACACTGCTGGATTGTATTTATTTATGCCTGCTGGTAAGGTGCATATTCCAAGTCTGATAAAAATAAGTTAAGTCATTTAATTTATTAAAAATCTTTTAATTTAAATGTAGATTGGATTCAAATGTAAGAGCCCCCTGATCAACTTTCTCTCCAAACCAAGAGCTTTTCTGGTATCTCGTGCTATTTTGGTCAGTTGCTGCGTGGCATCACATGTCAGATAAAATATTATGTAATGTGAAGCTTGGGGTACTGTGGCATGCCTACGGCCACACTGCTTACCCAGAGACACAATTTACCGTATGTTTATACACAAGCTTGCATGGATCTTGGCATTTTGGAAAATTGCAAACATATCATAATGTAGGCCTTCTTATACTGTTCTTTTCACCTCATATTTATTCATATTCTTTTAATCACATTCATAAGACTCGACACTTTCACCCAGGTTCACAGTGTTTAGCATTAAGACTCATGATCAAGTTTCTGTTGATCTACAGTTCATCTACATCTTCAACCCCACTGACAATGGTACAGCCCGGTGTGCTCGGGCTTCGTGGATGCAAATCTTATTCATATATGGTATAGGATTGCCTGGTTATTTTACGCATGTAACGTGTCTTCTAGACTTTAGACTAAAGATGCCTTCTGCCATCTCTCTGTGGTTGCGTCCAGGCAGTGGCAAAATGAATTGCGAACATTTTGAAGATTATTCACGTTAAAAAAAGTTAAAACTGTTATTGTTAAAAACTAATTTTATACAAATTAGTCATTTTTTCAGAATTTTACTGTTTTTACAGTTTTTGTGTTACAACAATACATAGACTGAACATTTAATAGACGGGTGTAAAATAACACGAAAAACAAAGGTATGAACACCATTATTTGACTTTAAGGTTCTGCCAGAGAAACTGCAAATTTACAAAAAAACTGTTATTTTATTAAAATTTTAATTTCATTTTTTATAGCACCACATTGTTCAATCTCTTTACAATTGGCTTATTTATTTGTGTACATTACTGTTTTTTAAATTCACAACATAAAATTATCACGAAGTACATGAAAAAAAAGTGTTTCACACTTTATCCTTACTCCAATTCAACATGGCAGATAATGTCAGTTTGATGCCATTAGATTACTGGACGTTTCAAACCAACATATCAATAGAGAGATAAAAGTGGCAGATCTCAGCTTGGAAAAAGAAATGTTTCAACAGAAAACTGCTTACTTCAGCTTAAATCAGGGCTGCTTGTTGACCCAAACTAAAAGCCTAAAAAGAAAACGTCAAGGTTTTGGATAAACGTTATTTAATTAAAATAAACGTGGTTCACCGCTGATCAAGTTCAAGTCGTTTCATGGAACATATTGTGTACATATCTGTTTTTGGCTTTTGAACGTATCATAAATATCTGTAATGTACAGTTAATCTGTACAGCGGCAGCTTTGATTAGTGTACAGGGAATTTTGTTTCATTGTAGATTGAATTGTTACATTAAGTGACAATTTTTTTTGTCCATAAAGATAGCTTCATATTTTGTTGTAAGATGTGTCTTAAGATGTGTTTAGGAAAGGGATATTTTTAACTTATTTGTATCATTGTTAATTTATAGTGCATGGAACAGCTGTTGGTTGGTCAGAGATTTCTGCTGGTGCGTCACTGCTGATGGGTCAAGTTGAAGTGACATTAGAATAGCCATTAGAAGAAACAGTAACACAAGGTTTCTGTAGATCTGTATTGTCACAGTTACACAGTGAATCTGTGGTTGTCGAAACCTTTAAAATGCATGAAACATGTAGTGTAACTCTCTATTACAGCCTGGTGTGTTATTATGACAATTGTGCAAACAATGTAGAGATGTTTTGTACTGTAAACATAACATTTTTTGATGGTCATGTTCATAAATTGTGCTTAATTTATTTTTTGAATTCAAGTTGAGTCAAAACAGCATTCAGGTTTCTCAGGAACATTGCTGCACCAAACAAATAAACTACTTTGAAATTTCTGATTCCTCTGAATTTTTACTTCAATTGTGTCATGGATGTTGCTGCGGTAAACTGTGTTTCTATTTTCCAGGTTCACTATTGTCACATTTATCACTAGTAAAATGCCAGATAAACGCCATCTTAAAAGTTATAGTTCCCTCAAAATTAAAAATTCTTTCATGAATTACTCTTGCTTTCTATAGTTGTTGTTAATGTGAATAAAAGTTCTTGTGGTTGCACGCAGAGAAAGATATTTCAAGACTCTGTTCTAAGACTCTAAGACTCAGTTGAAATAGTCGGAAATGTAAAAGTGGTCTCCCAGAACTTATGGTTGTCCTGCATCCTTCAAAATATCTAATTTCGATGACAACAGAGCAAATAATGAATTATTATTTTTTTCTCGGCAGTAATATTGTTAACTTAAGTTCACATGTTTAGGCTGTTGTTGTCATTTAATCGAATAACATCAGTAATATTAAACATTTGTTAAACAAGAATGTGTTGATAATGGTTAACTATAATAAATATGCACCGGGTTTTGGTTTGGTTTTGTTGCAGAGCAAATGGGGGTATGATGTGTTGCTCAAGGACACTTTAATCATTGTCTTCTAGGTTTCAGATTCAAACCCACAGACTGTTCTGCTTAAAAGTCCAACTCTCTAACAACCAGACCACAACTCACACTAACTTTTATTTCAATGCAGCGTGTATGTGTGCATCTATGCAAGCACTAAAAAAGGGTTAGATTTACTTAATTTAATCAATTACTTAATTTAACTTTACTGAATTTAATCAAATGGATGATGTACATGATAAAAATGTTTTTTCACCATCCTTCTCTTTAGCATCCTTACTGGACTTTTGTATATCGAAACTGAAATGTGTTGATGGTACGTATCCTTTGGCACTGCAAAAAGTACATATTTCCTAGGAGACCAGGTTGTAAATTGAGTCAATATCCAATAAGGAATATAGGATGATATAAAGCGTGCCCTGTTGTGGTTTATATGCAACTAAACCCAAAGCACTGGATGAATGGAAAGAGAACTTTATGTCTTACTGTTATCTTTTGTGGTCATAGCGCGATCATGATTTGTAATTCTCATGGAAGGCACTAGAAGCGACAGAATCTAAATCCATGTATCATATGACAGTGGTTGAGGTCTTGATAGTGTATCAAGCGTTGTGAGCTTGGATCTAGCTTGGCAGTCTACACGAGTAAAGCAGTGCTTTCATTACCCATTCATTCTATATATAGGTTATAGGCTTCTCTGTTTTATCTATGCATGAAATACATGTGTCAGCTGTAACTGAGTCTGTGCAGGAAGATCCCATGACATAGAGCAGAATTCAAAGTGTCAGCCGCCAAACATCTTACCAATCACTAGCTGCATTGCTGTTTTTGTGTGCAATTCCATCGATAGAGACATTATAGAATGAAAGACACCAAAACACAATTTCTTAGTTTTTCACATTCTCTGTTTTACTCCACATAGTTGGTTCAGTACACGTTTCAAGTCTAAATCCCTCTCCAACCACAACTTAAAAAAGACAAGCTTTTTGGAATGGTTCAAGACCAACATGTGCTTTGACTGGGAGAATTAAACAATGTTTGGACAAATCACATTAAATCACAAAATTCAAGTACACAACCATAGTGAATAAATGATGCCCCAGAAATCTCACTTGCTAACTTTCTTCCAAATATCTCCCTTTGTGTTCAACAGAACAATGAACACTACACAAGTTTGGAACAACTTGATGGTGAGTCATTTATGACAATATTCATTTTTGAAAATCGTCTTTGGGTGAACTTTAAAGGACATCAAGCATCCGCATCATCCCTAATATTCTACAACAATGTCCTTGTAGAAATGTTTCCATGCTAGCATTGATCAAGGGTCCCCATAATACTGCACAAAGAACTACAAAATGTCAAGTTGTACAGGGCTGAACTGTAAACGGAAGACATATCATAAATGACGATGTCAAAAAAACTATTAGGATGTTGTTGTAGATGTCTGGCTGTACCGACTCAAACCCTCTTTGAGGATAAATCTGACTCTGGACACATTTCCAAAAGAAAATGAGACGTGGACATTGTTATAGCGTTCTGATTAAGCCAGATGAGCATGCTAAAGAAGCATGTTAAGACAAATTCAAAGCCATCAACAATCCTTCTGATAAATATTTGCAGATATTTAGAATCGCATCAGCTGCCTTGATCTTTAAAGTTTAATTCTGTTTTTTTAAACAGAGTAAAGGTTGAATGGGGTTTGTCCTAAGATGAACTCTCCTACACCAATGAAGTAAACCACTTGAGCAATTCCAAAGAGTGGAGCGATGACAAGAGCCCTGCAGCCGGCACCCTTTAGGAACGCCGCTGGTCCCTCCTTCCGCATTATCTTTCTGCATGAACGAGATAAAAAATCATTGTTTAAATCAAAGACCAACCACGCGGATTCTGTCCTCTTGGAACGCTGTATTCTGTACCTGATACAGTCTGTTACACCATTGTAGGAGTCTTCATTTGCGCTTTTATTGAGCGACTGCAGTCGGGTTTTAACCACTGGGTAAAAACAGGATGAGATTAGTCTTTTAACATAGATAATATATATTAACAAGATGCCCAACTGGCATTTTAATAAACACTGTGCTGTAGGGAGGAAATCCCGGCCTTCAAAGGAAAGATCCAATCATTTAGAAATAGGCCTCGCATACATGGCTGCCCATTGGCCAGACTTTGACATAATCTAACGTTTTGAACACAAATAAGTTGTGCCAAAGTGTAACGGAAACTCACCGTCACAAGGACTGACCGCCACGGCTGCCGTACATCCAGCTACACAACCTGAAATAAAGGACCAATAAAACGGAGCTTTCTCATCCTCCGATGTCTTGCCCAGCTGGTTGACATTGGCAAACAGGGGAAAGTAAACCACAGAGAATGGAATGTCCCTGAAAGATAAGATTCATTATATTTAATTCTACATACTTCAGAAATGAGCCCATTTAGATATTGTTATCAACGAATCAATAATCACATTAAATCCTCCTTAAATTTATAATGAAAAGCTGTCGTTTTTCTATCTTTTAATACTGATGTACTATGAACATTTCTTTTACAAAGTATTTGACGTTTCACTTTTGGACTGAAGCTGCAGCAAATTGTCATCTTTACTTAAAGGTGGGTGCACAAAATTTGGCCGTCTCAGAGACATTTTGAAAGTCCCAAACGATCTTTCAAATCCTAAGGGAAAATCTGTTATCTTCAATCGCTAGTTTGACTGGTTCACGACAGCCGATCAACGCCCATTTTTTCCTCCGATAAGATTCTGACAATGTTGGAAATTTTGAGCCACTAACCTGCAGTGTGGCATCCTCACCCACGACCATCAAAACAGGATTCAATAGGAGCTACAGATTGTTGTGCTGCAACAGAAACTTTTTTGAGCATGTTGTTTTATTCGCTCTACTGTTACGGTCTGATAACATTAACTCCTGACAAACATCTTTTTGTTTGTCAATCATCGAATGGATGTATTACCTTCATGCCGGATGATGAGTGTCAAACAGTCTGTCAAAGTTACAGATAAGATCGCAGAGTTTGACACGTCTTTAACTGGGATTATGATCGTGCTACGTGACAAGCAAACAATCTTGACGATCTTTATAAAATCGCACAATGTGCACCCACCCTAAAACGTAAACTTGTAGGATAGTTTGCTTACTTATCCTTACGTGTAAAGTGTGGTTATCATTTTAAAAGTTTTTGTTAAGTTTAACCCCTCCAATAGGGTATAGATGGAACACATTTTAAACAAGGAATTTGTTTCTTTGATAAAGGAATAAAGTCAGCATCAATGTTTTCATCCAAAGTTGTGAATTTAAGTTGCAAAATTGGAAAAACACATATAATATTTGTAATCCCGTAACTTACAACTGTAAAGTTGGTGCTAGAGAAATGAAAATATATGGCAAGAGAAATCTGACATCTAAAGGTGCTTTTTGATGTCATAGAGGAACCTTTTTTCTAAATGTTCCCATATAGAATCATTTCCATCCAAAGAACTGAAAAAAGTTATTTCTAAAATGTAAGGTTCTTAAGATTATAAAAGTGTAAGAACAAGGTTATTCTTTAAAGAACAAACTCATAAGACATTGTATGAAAATCTTAAGGAGGATGTCCTCTCTGCTCAAGTTTGGTACAGATCCCATTTCACTGGTATTCGGGAAACTGGATTTATGTTTGTTAGATTTTAGAAGTGACAACTGGCATTTGGAAAAAGGAATCTCGACTGGGTTGGAACGGAACACCCTCGCATGCCAAAGTGTTCGTGTTTGCATCACATGATGAAATCTTACCTCATGAGGGTAGCTCCTAGACCTTTGTAAAGTCCCTGGATGCCCTTCGTACGAAGCAGCTCTTGGGTTATCTGAATGGCCGACACTTTCCTGATAGAAGACACGGGACCGGTGCTGTACGAGCAGTTTAAAACCGGACCGGCGGCTCCTAACTTCACAGTGTGTAGGGCCAACTGTCTCTGCTGGGCCACTGAGAGGAACAGGAAATGAAGATGAAGACGTCTTTCGAGAAACCACAAGCAATTACTAAATGTGAAGGCCTATGACTGCAAAACGTGGCAGAAACGATCCTGTACTCTTCTTACCAAGTCGACCTGCATCCTGAAGCTGAATCTTGAGCATTTCCATAGGACAGGTGATGATCACCTGACACATCCCAGCCCCGCATCCAGCCAACATCTCCTGAAATACGCTCAGCTTCAGTCTGCAACACACACGTGTGTCATTCATCTGTGTTTTAGCACTCATGATCACACAAGCCGAGGGAACTTACTCTCCTCTGCTGAGACGCTGGCGAAAGAAATCGTTGGCAGCGAGTTTGATGGCTTTTTCGGGGGTCACCAGGGTCAGGTTGACTGCTGCACCTTCACGAAACAAATGAAGGGATTTGTTGGACTAAATGGCAATGAATACACCAATGATGAATTTTAAATGTAGAAGTGGAATTTTTTGGTGTGTGATGTAATGCAAAGTACATTTGTGAAGGCGTCACGTCCTAACAAGCACCATCGACTTAACGTTTCATTTGCATAAAAACGTTATTTGAATGACTGGTTCTGTCAATCACGTTATATAACTGACTAATTCTGTGTAATTGTTCGTCACTGAAAGGAGGGTCATTGTATTTTATTGGACTTTTCTAAGATAAATGCTTACCTCTGTACATTCCGAAGTATCCCTCGGAGCGGACCGTCTTTATCAAACAGTCCATCCTTAAGAAAAAACAAGGAAACGTTCTTCTTATCTTCACAACATGTTAAATGAGTTTTAAAGAGAAGTAGTTTGCTTTTGAAAGGAATCTGACTCTCTTGAAATTAAAGACATGCTTTGTCTTGCCTTTGGTTGACAGGTTATGGTTCATACAGGTTGGGGTTAAAGATTAGAAGTTCTTTGTGTTTGCTTGGAAAAGGACCAGGGGCGGATCTAAGGTAAGCGGATATTTGGGGCTTAGCCCAAAGACAAGTATGCATGGGATTTAATAGACTTTTCACACAACACAAGAAATGTGAACACACGTTTGAATAATAAGCTTGGGCTTACAAAACATGAAATGGGATTCTTACAGGAAACATTTGCTCCAGCCCCCTTAGTGCACCACCTGTGCCGCCCCCCAAATAAGGACATTGAATGAAACTAATGTTGTACTGAAAAAGTACTGCATCAAAACTTGCATGTTTTTGTAGACCCGTTGGTTTCCTCTTTGGTTTTGGAGTCTTGTCTTGGCCAAATCGATAGGAAACACGCAAGTAACACCCACCAGTCCAGCAACTCCACCATTGATGAGCTTAGCGGGAAGGCTGATGACATACACATGGCATCAATGACAACTTTATACAGATGAATATGACTCAACCAAGCATTTACAGAACCCAAAAAATATCATAACTATAAACTGTTATTGCAAAACTTTTTTTTAATACTCTCATTTGAAGAATGTTGACTGGTGCAGAATATGTTCAGAAAAGCAATAAAGTTTCTTTTTTGCAATATTAGACACAATTTAATGTTAACATGTGATATAATGTGCACAAGCTTCATTTCAGTAGAATAAAGTATTTTCAGAATATTATTGCATCTGTCATGAGCTCACACACAAACACTGACACCTTGTTATATTGGTCTATTATGATATTTCATCTCATTTTGTATAGAATAACTTTTTGTGCACTTTTTAATGTGCATGTCATTCTTTAAAGAGTTTATAGAAAACAAATACAATTCTACCTGATTGGTTGGTGAGTCATGGTGAGGTTGGTTTGGTCTACAGGACTGAGGTATACAGAGGTGCAGTCACTGAGAAAAAGAGTGGAGAGGGTTTATATACACGCACCCCTCCCTAAAGCTTCATTCTACACCGCCTATAAAACCCTCACTGTACGTGATGACTGACGCCACGGCCAATCAGAAGTCAAGGATCTTCTTACAGCCGGCATGCACACACATACTTTAAATACATTTGTATCTGTACACAGGTCATTTCCTTGCTGGCTTTCTCCAAGGTGTTTAGATAATTATGTGAAAGTGTATATAACATAGATATGGCAGAATCTATCATCTAAAGTGACTTACAAATAAATGAGAATTTACATTTGGCATAAAATGTCGTCTTTTTATTTAAATGTGCATTATTATTATGTTAAACAATTGTCAATTTAAAAAATTGTAATTCGTTATTTGTAAACTCGGTAAATTAAATAAACCTTTTACAGTTAAATGAAATGGTTTAATCTGTGAAATAATATCTTATGTTCAGTAGTAATGTAGAGATTTTGTTATGTAGTGAATGAGAGAATTTCTACAAGAAAACTGAACTGATATAAACTATATATATTTTTAAATGTTTTTAAGAAACATGCTTGTAGTATTACCACTATTAAAATATATATCAATTGAAATAAATGTGATTTTTTAATTTTGTTAAATGTTACACCATAACCAAAAGTGTTTCGAGCCAGTAGAAGTAATATAGATATACTACAAATCCCTACCAGGATATAAGTTTTGCTTTTAAATTACAATTTGGTAACTCTTTATGAAAAAACTTGGTATTCCTTTACATTAGTAAATGCATTAAATAACGTTAGCAAACAACAAATAAATAAGCATTTATTAATTCTTGCTAATTTTAGATGCCGTTAAAACAGTTATTCATGTTACTAATAGTTCATGATGTATTAAAAATGTGACAACTGATTTTAAACATGCGTTGGCAAATGTTTAAATTAACTTGAATAAATGCTGCATTAGTATTGTTCATTTTTAGTTAATACTACCTTATTTTAAGTGTTTCATTTTAATTAATTTTTCTGTTGAGAAATAATAACCAAATAACAGTTTAAATGACAGTCTAAATTTATTTACTTTTAACTGTGTCTAAATGCTCTTTACTAACATATTTTGTTTCATTTTCTTGCCTGCAAATTGATCTTAAAATTATATTTATTTAACTGATTAATATTGTTCTGTGCATTATGAAATTAATTTCAAAAATGATAAATAATTGCGCAAACATGGCCTAAAGTTGACAAAGTTCATATTGTGCCCATGATCAAATGACACGCTGTTCTTAAATAACGGTTTTATTTACCATCATTAAATCCACCTAAATGCATTTGTATAGTAAACACTGTTATGATTCATTCTTTCATTTTAATGCTCTTGTCTTGACAAAATCCTGTTCATGTCAATTTTGACACACAGGAGCCTCATTTAACTTATACTTTACAGATTAATTTACTTTGTTGGTACATCCCTTATGTAGGTACTAAATCCAAAGGTCTTTAAAAACTTGTAAATGAGTAAATAAACATTAATTGAATAAACAATTTATAACTAAAAAAGAGCTTATTCATTTTCCCAATGACAACTAATATAGTGTTGCAACATTACTACGATTATATTATTAATAATGATAACAATATATTGTTAAAACACAAAAAAACACTTGATTTGAAATAGTTGCATTAGATGCCAAGTACAATCAGACAAAACTAAAGATTACTTTTGTTGAACGTTTGGAGAACAATACATTTCAATTTGTTGACTTCCAAAAATAATAATAGCATGTGCCACAATATTCATAACTTGTCGACAACAAAAAACATATCTACAGATATCTACGGCATACTTAACTAATATCAACCGATGTATTCAATTACAATTCATTATAAATAAATACTGCATGTTTTAAACTGCTATTGATATTTCACTCACTCAGCCTTAAGGGGAGTATTCTCACATTTTGATATGAACGTTCTTTTGAATTACATCCTGAAAAATTAATGGAATTAAAAACTTTAAATGTGTATGTCTTGTTTGATTTGCCTTTTAATATGTATTGTGGGCTGATAAATAAAAATAAATTCTCGAAAGTATTTGGATGCAATAAAATCCCTTAATTCACACATTTACCAATGTAAGTCACATTTTGTTGATTTTGTAATTTTTGATATAATTATATATTATATTATTGTTAAATGATATTGGTGTAATTTCAAGTTCTCTATGGAGAGTACATATAATCATGGCAAATACTTTAAAATCTTTCAACTGAACGAAGACCTTTCTTTTAGTTTTGTACAGAAACAAAGTGTTTGTTTGAATGTACAAAAAATGTTTATTGTATAGCTAAAGCAGTTTGATGGTTTTTACTCAGATTAGACTGATTCTAATATTGTTCTTTCAGACAGATTCTTGAAAACAATATTTTCATATAAACGTTACTTATAAAGCTTCTAAATGGAAATCAATTCTCAAAAGAGACTGTGTTTGTGACACTTAAAACAGTTTTAATGTTGTCAACAAAAATCACACAGTTTCCCATACTTGCATTCTCTTTGCATGATAGAACAGATATAAGAATGGATTTTATTCAGTTTCAGAAGCAAACAAACAGACCAGACCACCAGACCACGCTCTCCCACCAGCAACCTTATTTATATAATGATCGAATAATTATAAAATGTTCTTAAAATAGTTATATGTCATTTCTGTATATATAGCAGCACTTTATAAAACCATTAGCTTTTGTTTCTTTTGTTAAACCTCACTCTTTGTTAAAGACCATTTTGAAAGAAAAGTCAGAAAACGTTGGTTATAAGAAACTCCTAGAGAGAAGAGATTGAATTTGTGCTGCATTTGTTTTATTTCAAACAGCACACAGGTGTTCAGAGCATTTATTTGGCATCCGTTTGGGTTTGTGCACACACTCATTTTTGGACGTGTTGCATTTCTTGCAGCGGCACTGCCAGGCCATGGGGTAAAAGAAGACCGGGTCGATGTGGAGAGGACAGCCGGGCATCCTGGCGGCGTGGTAGACCAAAGAGCGATGCATGCATCCCTTCTGAATCAGAAAACGCTTGCCCACAAATCCTGGAACGTTTGTATCCTGCCACATACAAAACAACATCTGAAACACAATTCTAGACCTCAATGACCACAGTTAAAAAGATATTTTAAGGATGTACAGACAGGAGGAATGCAACAATGGTTGATTTTGGATGTGTTATATCAAGGTGCTGCATGTTAAGAGTGGTCAAAAGTGATGTCCAGAATAAAATATGTGCTCTTCATGCCCAACTGCTAATTATTTGGCAACAATAATGCAGTGCAGCATATAGCAATAACATTAGATACTCCTTTTGACTTTTACATTTGACAATTTTACAAATAAACCTTGAATACAATATTATAACAGTATGGTCAAATAAAGATATTAGGACTGCCATATCTTTTTGATTAAAGAATAACTGATTTAATGGGTAAAGGGTAGTAAAGGATATAAGTCAATAAAACAAAAAATGCATTAATCATTTTAATAAACCCTGTACACAACAACAAACAATTAAGGTTGAATTGTCAGATATCATATCGCCTGCTGAGATTTATAAGCAACATAAAGAAAATGGAGTTGAATATGAAAAATCATGTATCGATGGAGTATATCCTTTATAATTAAAGGGTTGCTATTTTGAAGTCTTGGATATTTGCTTTTCCATCATTAGTTTTATCTAGAAAAATATATTCTCGAATTTCTCTTTATCTTTTCATCTTTTTCACTAGCTCTTGCTCCTACGCAAACACACACACAAGAACACACACGCACACACACGCGTGCATATTGACTTGTTACTGATGTATATTTGTAGGAAACCACTGTATATGATAATGCTTTATTATGTGTAGTATATCATGTGTTTATTAATAAAGAAAAATGTGACTTGCTTTTATATTTATAATTACATGTCCATCCTTGCGTGTACAGGTTCATCCTTTTTACAGTATAAGATGGGAAATCACATAATAAGCAAATGGTAAATAATAAACCGGTCACTTTGGCAACAAAAATGATTTTTAATTGTAAAAAAGACAACCGTGGCTTATGGTTATCAAACCTATTATCTGTTCGAATGTTCAATCAAAAGAACAAACGTACACAATATCACAAGTCCTCCATTTATTTTGTGTTAAATGCTCATGTTTTCAAACTCACTGATGTAGAAATAGTAGGTAAGAGATTGGCCCTATGCATTCACTCTATGCATATATATGAAGAAGTATAGAATGCACAAGAATTGAACACACATAACAGGGTGTAAAATGATGACCCAACCACACAAGAGAGTGATTCAGGTGTCTTACCTGTGTGAAGCACATTCCGCTGCATATGGTTGTGTTGATGGCCATGCAATGACCGCACTCGTGTCTGTCCACGTACAGTGTGTAGTTTTCCAGTGAACAGGCCGTGAGGGCATCTCCAGCCAACAGAATGAGCAGGACACAAAAAAACATCCCCATGTTGAGCCGGTACCTATCCAAACTCCAAAAGACAGCATAAAATGTTACTGTGATAGTATTACTGATGTAAGCCTTGTATAAACGTGCACGTCATGGATGTTCTGACGAATGCCAGCCGAATCAATGATGCACGTGTAAAGATGGAAATTTTACCAAATTGTGAATGTGGTCAAAGGTCTCGGTTTGCTTTTAGACTCACACTAATAGCAAATGATCCCCGTTGCTCTTATCTTGCTGGGAAGAGAGGGAGTGTCTTCAGGATGGAAATCAACAGTGTCACCATCAACGTGACACCACGGCAAATGGCCACAAGCAGCCTCCATCCAACATCACTTTATGTAACACAAAGTGTATAGTGGAATTGCTCATTATGCATCGCTATTTTTATTTTAAAGCAAACGTTCTGTTTTTAGTTTGGGGTTTGTGTCTTGGTTTATTGACAGATGTTATTTTAGCATTCAAGACTATATATCAAATAAAGCAAGTGTATTATCGTCAATTTGTGTGTTTAAAATGAATGTTGATTGTAATGAGTAGTAGTCAGTCATTAAATTGTTTAGACAAACGTAACTGTACAGTGAAAATGCTTTTTTATAATTGATATGGATGTTACATGCTTTGCATTGAACACATAATAGAAATGATAACTTTGTCTGTTGATGTATATATGTATTTACAAATATACATATATACATAAATACATGTATAAGTGTATATGTGTATAAAATGGTCATATTACAACAAGTTAACAATTAAATTGAAATAATTATTCATTAAAAAGGATATATGTACACAAAAACAGCAATAATGATAAAATGACAACAAAGACAACAAAGTATTTTAACAGTATAGAAAATTCTTTTTGACTTTTTATATTTTACACACTGCATGGGTTTTTCTGGTCACAGTAAATCTGTGTTAAAAAATGGCATGTTATATATATTTATATTTAGTCTCCTCTGCACAACAGCATATTGTTTCATTATGATTTTAGGTCTTACTTGTTTTCTGAGATGTGTTCATGCCATTTTGTATTAGATTTTTCTGCTGGTTGGAATGAATGATCACAAACAATTGTTCTTCTTTTTGTACTACTGACATGTCCAAGAGGCAGCGGAGGCTGTGTGATGGCAGTAACTGTGTTTCACGTGGATCGTTGTCCACCTGGATGATATTTTCTGAGTCTAATCCCCACTAATGCTTGCCTGTCCGCCGCTGGGACATGTGCTTGGTACAGCATGCTTCCAGACTGCAACTATGGCAACCATCAACCTGTATATAGATTCAATTAACACAGTCATTAAATCATTTATTTACAAAAACATGAAAGTTCACAACCTTAAAAATATGTGATGGGGTTATAAAATATACTATGAGAAATATAATTTAATTGTGAGTTCATGGACATTACAATTATTATTTCTTTTCTTGTTTTGGAGTGGTGTGTATGATTAATGCTCATTTTAATGTACTTGTATTTATGTTCACATAAGTGAAAAAACTCTTACAGTATTTATACTTTTAGGATTATGAAATGTATAAAATGAATGTAATATTTATGAGTGTATATTAGTGATAGCTCAGTTGCTTTAAAACACTTAGATAATGAAAACATATCAAATCAAGGATTAAAAATCCCAAATGTCAGTCTTTTTATTGGGACATATTGTGATGAATAATATATGAAACTTTCCAAATATGAATCCTATCTGTTGACATGATATCTTTTATGCAGAATGAAATCTTCAAATGAGTTAATTTAGTTCAGATATTTTATTTTTATGACAGTAATTTTAAAAAGTAGTATATATGTTTAAAGCAGTATATGAAAATTTTTTACAAGTGTCCTGTTCCATAGGTTGTAATGTTAATGTATGCATGTTAAAGTATTGACATAATTTGCTTCATCCAGGGATAATAAATAGTTTATTATGTCACAAAAACACATTGAAAGCAGAAATGTTAGTTACCTTGCTCATTTTTGCAGCAAAACTTATAGGGATCCCTATTCATACCTTTGCTATGACAAAACACAAAAGCACAATACTAAAAAAAATTATTTGTAGAAATCATAAGAATAAACAAGCCAGATATCAAAACCTCCATACAAATAACAACCTAACCAGCTATTCATAATCATAATAACAATTTTAAATATACAGATGCCCTGAAATGAACTTTCAATTATTATAGATTAAGCTTTTCAAGAACAGAACGAGATGTGGGTCTTGCCCTGGACTCCAGGTAAATGTAACCAGTGCATGTGTGTATGTTGAGGGTCGAGGTTAGACGAGTTTATATAATTAGGATGTTACCTGAGAGCCTTCAAACAGAAACATTTTCTACGCCACAGATCGAGGAAGACATAATGTAAGGTTGTGCAATCGGTTACAATTCACCAACTAGTGGCCCTGGTCACGTTGAGCTCAGGACAGGAAAGTTCTTGCTGGAGGGCAACATGATCCACTCCCGTTGCTTGAGGAAGAACTAGGTCATAAGGATATTTGACCCATCCTTATTTTTTATTATGAGTGTCAGCTAAGGGTGACCGGCCGAAGAGTGCCATGATAACATAAACACAAAGTTTGTCAAACGGATGAGAAAGGCCGGAGGATGGAATGGTATTTGGGAATTCGTGCAGATTGCATGTGCACAGATATCTAATTGTAAGCTTTATAAGTGCCTAAGGGTTCACAATAAACAACAGATGTGTTCAAGTGAACATCACAGCTTATGATGACAAAAAGATGACAGAATTGGTACAAAAATGACAATTGTGAATTTACGATAATGTATGATATACCGTACAGTAATGTAAACGATAAAGGTAACACTTCAGATACAGAATGCATTGATATTATCGTATGGAATATGTACATAAAATTAACAGTTTTTACTTATTTGAATTAAGTTGGTTTAGATGCACATGATCGTTTCAAGTCGCTTTGGTAAATAAACATTGTTCATGTACTGTATGCAAGGGAATGCAAACATTAATATACACATATATACAAATATACTGTGCATATTAAAACACACAAAAATGACAAATATTGAATTTGCACTTTTGAGCCAGTGCTGTCTTTCCAGTTGTGCAGAGAACTGCAGTTTATACTCTTCACCACTAAGGGGAAACAAATTCCTTCCAACTGATCCTCAATTTTTAAGAGCTGTCAATTTAAAGCAAAATGACATTGATTGAATTTTTCAGATATCACTTTTTCTTTTACCTTCTTAACTGTCTTGCACAATCTTTCGCTGTTTTTTATTGCACCTTACACATCTGCCGTTCAATAAAACCTGTCACAATTTTACTGACGCTTATCGTATAAAAATGCATTGCACAAACTTTGCACAAATTATTCCCTTTCCCAAACATAATTCCTTTTATGACTATGGTCTTCGGTACCTCAAATTGCTATGACTGATAAAAAATCTTGTCAAAGATGTTTAATATCACTTGACAGCCATAATAAAAACATTTGAATTACGTGTTACAATGAGCTTAAAAATCTTATCATTATGAATTTTATAAAAACATGAACCGTTTTAACTTTGGTTGGGTAGATGTATTATCATAGTTCACTACATGTTAACATTCTGTAACAGATGTAATAGATGTAAGAATTCAATCAATTAAAATGTCAGATTCATTTTTCTATCTAGCCCAAAGTAAATAAAAAAATGTAAACACTGGTCTAGAAGCATATTCTGTTAAATTATTTTACACATATTATTAAATGTTCGTTAAGTTCTCATTTGAAAACTGACACGGGATGTTCTTAAGGCCCAGCATTGGTCTATATGTAAGCACGTTAGTTGTTCTCACCATCCTGCACCCTATTAAAACATTTTTAACCGGAAATTTAGTTTGGTACTGGAATCAAGTAACATGTTGACAAAATGACATTTCAAGACAGAACAAGATGTATTTCATTCAAGTGAACATATTTCAAAGGTGAATAATGCATACAAAGGGTTTGGAGAGAGCACACAAAACTGACAAAATCCTAAACCGTAATCCGCTTGAATAAAAAATGCTACACAAAAATATCCAGCATCACATAGGCCTTCATTGTGTTGTCTGTTTTGTAACAGTTGCACGTTCTGAATCGACGGGTAAGGTTGTGATCAACAGCGATGTTGAGTCTTTTTGTCCGCATACACAATCACAGTATTTGTGTCTGTTTAAACACTCGCTTTCACGTTTTTATCCAAATCTGGAAATGCTTTATAATCACCCAGTCCGCTTGTTCGGCTGTGATCCGGATCTGTACGCACAAAACCTTTGTGTTCACCTGTTTTTCGATATCAGACATATCGAACTGTCCTTGTTTCAATGAACCCAGCTTATCTAGCCCTGAGCATTCCACCCCAGACTCTTTCTTCTCCAGCGTTCTCCCAATCTCCACATCAGCAGAGGCGAGAAAATCTTTCCCGTCCTGGCCCGTTTGGATCCGCACACGGGATATTATCTCAGCCTTGTGGAATGCCACGAAAAAGTAGCTTTCTGGGCCGATAGGGGTTGTACCCCAGAAGTATGAGGAGTCTTGGCTATAAGCGTTTTCGGGCACGTAGGACGTGAAGGCCAGAATGTTGGTCTTCACATCTGCGGGAGGGTTATCTGCAAGGTCTTCCACAAAGTCCTCATCCTTCAGGTGATTGAACGTTCCTTGGAAGGACGAATACGTGCCCATGTGTTGAAAGAGGGACGGACGAAACCGAATGACTTTGTCCTGCATCAGCAAGGTGCGGAAATGCGACAGCAGGAAGTCGCAGGGCATCTCCTGGTAGAAGTTAAACAGAAATCGTGCCAACATGGGCAAATCCCGTGAATTGTAAAGTTTCCCGATGTAGCCCAGCTTGGAGAACTCCAACGTGGTCCACCTCGTGCCCTCCTTTGAGCGAACGTGCTGACGTAGACTCGAGAGGAAGTTTCTGGAGCAGGTGACGTCGTCTTCCAGCATGATGTAGTACTGGGAAAGGTTGCTGCTGAAATGGAGCAAAAAGGCGTAGTCAACGTTCTGCTTCGAGCGGAAGGTCACACGGTTCGGAGCGTCGTTGAAGTTCCTCTTTAGGCCCGTCAGCGGAGGATAACTCCCCTGGGTGGCGTGGATGACCACCAGCTGGCCCTTAGAGAGGTGTTGGGAGAATTCATCCGTTATCATCTGGACAGTCTGCTGGACCCAGTCGAGGTCAAAGTCGGCGAGGAGGACGACTACCACCATTTCAGCTAGTTCTTCCTCAGAGGATTGGGAGAAGATTGATTTAAGGGTGTTCTGCAGGTAACTTCCCTTTTGCCTCTTCACAGATGAAAGTCCCACCGTTAGATACTCTGCAAAGTGACAAAACCACAGTAACGTCACAGGAAGTTCGTCGCGTCCTCATGCAAACCCGATTGAGGTTTTGTGTAGGCGCTAGAATTCATTTAGTTTACAGAATAAAACAACAATGAGCATTTTCATTCACATTCCTATAAATGGTAGATTCAGACAGCTGAAGTATTTGGGAGTGTTGTGTATACTTAATGTAAGCTTTTTTAGGACACATTTGATGTGAAATGTTGCAGTAGAGATGGAAACAAAATCGCCATTTTCTTTTCAAAGCATTCCGTCACAAAAATCTGTTTTCTTCTTCATGTTGGGAATTGAGTTGTTCCTCGTACATATCTTGTCTTAACATAAGGCCGCTTGGTGTATTAGGATAAGCAAATAGGGAGTCAAATACAACACAAATAAAGTTGTATCCATCACAATGTCAACATCTTGATCTACTTACTCTTGGGCTGCTGAGGCTCTCCTGCCAGAATTTTAATGGAAACATTGAAACGCAGGTAATGACTCTCAATCTCTTCAGGCCAAGTCTCTCTATCCCAGATCCATGTTAATGACTAAACATACAACCAATCAATCAATCAATCAATCAATCAATACTGTACAGTCACAAAGCTGATTATTGGCAAAGTGTGTGAATGCCGTTGCATTAGAAAAATCTGACAGAGAGCCAAACAATGCTCGCTTGCATTAAGTTTAATAAAGTTCTCTCCCTCTTGTCATTTCAAACCTGTAAGGCATTCTATCTTCTGCAGAACATTGAAGAAGATATTTTGAAGAATGTTTGTCCCTGGTACCCATCAATTGCATTAGTTTTGAGTGGGTACAGTAGAAGCGAATTGGTGTTTTTTTCCAAATATCTTATGTTGTTTCATGCTGGTTTGAAAAGACAAAGGGAGAGTAATAATGTCAAAATCAAACAAATCATGTCATCGTTACCTTTTTGTCCAGCCGTGGTCTCCGCATGATTAAGAAGCAGGCAACTATGAAAAGACCAGCGGCTAACTGGACGTATGTTTTCAGATGGCATCTCATTCCCCCGTCTTTGGACACACAAACACACACTGATTTAAGTATAACGTTAAACGCATGTCAACTGTTCACCTGGTGACACATTCAGGTGAAAATACAATTATTACAAATGATTTGGTAATATTTGATCTCTAGCAGCATTCTTAAATTATTCACATGATCAAGTTTTAATTATTTATGGCCTGTAATGAAACATTTAGCTCATAATTGATGTACCTTTTGACCCGTAGGACATGTTTATAGTTATATTGTCATTGGTGTATTGTGTAGTTGTATTGATGATATAAAAAGGTAGAGGAATACATTGCGCAATACGTCATGTTTGCTCGAGCAGTCACACAACGCAAACATGATATATGTCATGCACATTCTTAACATTCCAATTCAAAACTCACAACCTCCTTTATAAAAACTTTAACCTTTCGGTTAAACAATTTATTGTCAATTTTTTTACATTTTTGCCCGCATGTTTTTTGTTCTGTTTAATTTTTAAACCCACAGCTCATACAACCCGAAAAGATAGTTCACACATAAAAGAAAACACCTTTAATACGAACTATATTATCATTTCAAACCTGTTTGACTTGATTTTTTCCTGCAGAACCCAAAAGAAGATCATTCGAAAAATGTCGGTAACCAAACAACACATCCCTTTATTGACTTCCATTTTATGGACCCAAAGACATTTTTCAAAATAGCTTCTTTAAAGGTTGGTCAAAACAATGTGCATAATGTATTCCTGTGTATTGTTCGTATTCATTTCACATTTATAAACACGAATACGCCTGCACTTATTTCATAAAAATACATAATTTAATACGTAACTTTTAAAAGTAAAAATCACAATATTTTTTATTTATTTTATTAAATAAACATGTTGTGTTTAAAAATAAGAAGTTATGATGCACCACAGATACAAATATTTTGTGAACACAAACTTTTATCCATGAAATTGTTTATATAAAGGATTTGACGGACATGAGGGTTGTGAATGATCCCATTAAAAAGCTTTTAAACAAACAAACAAATAAAAGTGCACAGTTTGGAGCGGGTTGTGTGGTGTGGAAAGCTCTGATCAAATATTAACAGGTGGTTTGCCATTATATAGCATAAGTGCAGTGACAGCAAACATTCTACAAAACCTCTTTATGCCTTACAATATCTATTAGCGAAGCTGGACTTTGTCTCATGTTTGGGCCATTGTGTCCTTTATTTACACTGGATAAAACCATGTGTCCATGGACACAAAGACGTCTTTTCTAGCTGACATTAACCTTATAAGTATGCAGTCCATGAAAATACACCAAAGTAAACCAGGCAAACAGGTTCTGGTGGAAATAAGTGGCGTTAGTTGGCTTTTGACTGGTTCACTTAAACTCATTTACAACTCAAACGAGTTAGGTCAGCGCTTCTTCAAATAAATTACAAGCCAACACTTCTGCACATGTAGAGACCATAAAACAGACAGGAGCATATTTTAAAGACACAGCAAATACTTTTTAAAATATTTAACAGAACTTCCTACTGGCTACAATATGTGATGTCTAAAAAACATAGAAAGAGACTCAATCATAAAGCTTTCTTGAAGCCATCCAACAGCTTTTGAATGCATTTCATTGATTCTTCACTTAGTCACTTCTGCGAGGCACTTATACAAATGCAAACATTCTTTAACAGTGAATTAAACATCTGAGATCTATCTGATGGGTGAAGATTTTCATTTGCCATTGTTTTCCACCCAACACGTTCGTTTATTTTAAGGTTACACATTTACCAGTGTGAAAATCTCTTTCAATGTCCTTGAAAGATATAAATAAGAATAATGTAGGTGTCGACCATTTTTTTTTGCATGCCTGTATATGATACCTAAAAATACAAATGTACAACAGTAACTAACATGCAGGTGTTGCATTTGAATACAAGTTTCATTTTTAAGAGAATGCTTACCTTTTCCACCTCTCTGTTAATACAGCAGCAGAATAGATTTTAGACTATATAGAAGTCACAGTTCACGAGTTTGTAAGTCAGTCGGTGTTCGTCTGAAACCTCAAAGAAGTTACACACGTTTAACTGGAGGTGAGTCAGTCTCTTGAGGAGCGTTTAAAGCCGAGCCCATGTAAACACAACCGTACAAAGGTTGTGTGAATCACTTGTCAGATTCAGGGAAGTGTTGAAGTATTGTTCAAGCAACTTCCTTGTCATCAATGTCACAACATCTGACGAGTGAAATTCAACTCAATAGAGTTGTGTTGAATTAATGGATTCATTAGAATTTATATTACTTTAGTTTGTTACAGTTAAACTAGTACATTGTGCTGAGTGTGTATAAACATAATCTCAAATATCAAAAGACTAATTTTATAAAAATGATAAATCGAAGAAACTAATTTAAAGTGATCGCTTAGTGTTATATAGAATATATAGAATCGCTTAGTGTTATATATCACTTTATTCATTTTTTTATTTCAAGGGCAGTTCCGGCAGTATTATGGATGTTGTTCCCAATAGACTGAAGTTAATTCGACTGTTTATACGTCACTAAACCCTTGTTGATTCTAAACATCAGAAAAATACCAGTCTGTGCATGAGCTTTGGGTTTTAGAACAGGTGGGGAAACATTTCTTGGGACGTTGTGACATTTCTGTGTACCGCACGCAATAATACCCAACGACTGGAGAAATGATTCAGTCTCTCATAACACATAAAAAAGTTGAAATATTTTTATGTGCTTATAAAGGAATGTGTTCAAACTTCAACACAAAGCTACGCTCATTAAATACCATAGCTACTGGTCTTAGGGTTTTATTTGGAGGTTTTGTATAACACATAATAATAAGCTCATAAATAATAAACAGGTACTGTTTGACACTGTGCCTAAGTTACAAACCTGTTTTTTTACCTGAAAGCAGAATGGGAAAAATCTAAAACAGAGATAAGACATTGTGATATTCTGCAGAATGAGTGACATCAGGTTAGGAACTAAACCTTGTTATACCTGAATCTGATGTTTGGAAAGTCTATAACTTAAAACTGTGTTATTCTAAAATGCTTTATGATGGTTTATTTGGCTGAACTCAATGAAGTCAAAAGATACTTTGATTTGGTTCAGATGTATTTTCAGCTGTTAACATTAAGAGTCTGCAACACGCTACTAAGCATTGAAACAAATCCTTTTACTGAATGTGGGATTGGTGGTTGCTGTTTGACTGAGACCACCAGTCTTCCTTTACCGTCAGTGTCTTCCTGCAAGAGTTCAGCAAGAATCAGGGTGTGATTGCCCCGTGTGTAAAGGTAAGCTTTCCATGGCCATGTGTCTTCCAGTGTGAAGGCCAGAGTCTGGATCTTTACCAGCTGTAAAGCAGCCTGTAAAGTATCAGGAGTTGTTCTGGGTCGAGAGTAACTCAGTGTTTCCCTGTGGAGAACCTCTAAGTCCAGCCATATTCTCTCAAAAGCCTCATGGGATAGAGGAGGACCAAGATAAAGATTTAGCTCCTCTTGGTCATCCTTTGTGCACGAGGGCGATGCATCTTTACTTACTAAAAATCAAAGAGGGAGAGAATAAATGTGGGTGTTAGTACACTGGAAATATTGCTATTAAAATAAATAAATAAAATATTGCTAGTAAATTAAAACAAGTTATTATTATTCATGTATAATAAATACATAATGACCATATTATTATTGTTATTATATACAAAATAAACTAACAATGATCATTTCTGTACAATAATTAATATTAAATAAGGAAAAATAATAACAAAACCTTGTCATAATAATTATTTCATTATAATATTGATGAACAAATATATAAGGATTCATTCTCTTATACCTGGCAACAACTCTTCAGCATTGTTTGATGGCTGTTCAGGGGTTGATATGAGGGGGGTTTGAATGCACAAGTCATGCGCAGACAACGGGCCAAGAGTGTTGAAGTTTGAGACCCATTGACTAACAGGCTCCTGTTGGTGACCGGTGAGAACACTCATGGACGGATCAGACTTGGGTCCCATCACAACTTTTCTTGTCTGTTCAACTCCCTGCTGAAGAATCCGGTAGTACAACAAAGCTCGGTCTCGCACACAAACGTCACTCTCTTCCTCTAGAGGTGAACCAGAACACAAAATAAAGTTGAAAATCTTGCTAAGCAAAGAAACAGAAGCTTGCAAGTAAACCAGATTGGAAACTGCAAGAAAGAAAGGCAGGGCTTTGACTGTTCAAGTAGAATTTCTGGTTTCCATTCTAAAAATAACATAAATCAAAAAGTAAATAAATTATTTAAAAAAATGAAAAAGTCTATGTTTATGCCCATTATGTTTTTTTACTGCTATGATGTTTGCTATGACGTCCTTTCTTTGCAAATGTACAACTTTTTCTACCTTTTTCATTTTTATTTGTTTTAATGAAAATAATTTTTACTTTATTTATTAAAAATAAATAAATAAATAAAACATAAATATATATATATATGTTCGCCCTAAGCTGTACAAAAATCTTCTATATACCAATACAGTGATGTAGAAGGCGGCCGAGCATGTCCTGAGTCTCAGCGGGACGGCAGAGGAACATCTTTACTGCTGCCGTCAGTAGCTCCATCTTCACTAATGAAGAGAGTTCTGTCTTCAGTCCGTCTATATATGCCTCCAGCAGATAAGGGGCATTAATGATTTGTTCACCGTGTTCTCCCAGAAGCCACAGTAACGCCTGCTTTCCCTTAGAGAAACAGTGACCGGATTTTATGTGTTTGAGTCAAATCTTCCACTTTACAATAAAGTGCTATTCGTGTATATTCGTTAACAGTAGTAAATGTATTAATTACCATAGCTAACAATGTAACATTTCGTTTTTCCATGTTATTGTTAGTTCTCGTAAATAGGTATTCATGTTAGTTTATCATGCGTTAACTAATGTTAACACGCACAACTTTTCTGTATTAGTAAAAGCTGAAATTAACAAACTAACATTAACAAATATTAACAATTAAGGATTAAAAAAATTTTACAATTATGGATTTGTTAACTTCTGACAAAACTGTTCAGTACGGCAAGCCAAATAAGCTTTTAATCATTCTCAGAATATGAACTTTTGATATCAACAATTCAATTTTTACAAGTACAATTGACAATTATTGAGATCAATAATAGAATTTTTATTTCTGCGAGTAATGATGCCATTGTTGATATCAAAAACTCACATTTTACTAATGAAAATGTAATGTACTGATCTCAAAAATAGTACATGTTACATGTAGAAATGATATTCTTAATGTTTCAAAAAATGAAAATCTAATAAAATACATAAATAACTTTTGTAATAGTTAAATCATCTCATTTTTATATTCAGTAATTCAATTTTTGACTTCAAGAGTAGATATTATCATTATTTACCACATACTGGTTGATATAAAATATGTTTTATTCCTAGCAAGAATTTCACTTTGGAAACAAAAGTGTACGAAATTATTATTCATATCTTGAATTAAATTTCAATGGCAGCATTTTGTGATATTTAAATAGGAAAAATACAATGATAGATGTCAGGAATTTACTCAAATAAAGAATGTACATTTCTGTGAGTGAGTATGTCATTCCTGATATCAATAAATCATATTTTAACTATTGAAAATTTAATTACTGTAATCAAACATTGCAATTGTAACAAGTAGAAATTCTTCTGTTAATATCGAAAAATTATGTAATTGTTGGTATCAAACATACATATCTTGGAAACGATTTAAGATGCAGAGATCATTACAATATATGGTTTAAATTATAAATTTGGACATGTTTTTTTAAAAAGCCAATAAAAACACTGCATAAACATATACATTAGAGTAAAAACTCTTGCCACAGAGGTGTTTTAGTGTCTTATCAGTTTTCTGGACCCTGTTACTGACCTGCACATGACCTGCATTACTATAAATGGTTTAACCAAACCAGTGTCTCACCTCACTATCTTGAGGACAGTCAACACGCTCCTCAATGGTATGACACACAGCAGCTGTACTCTGAGGACAGAACCACACCAAATCCCTGAACGTCTGTATCACGGCTGAACAGAGAAAGTGTCAGATTAGAGGTACAACAGGACGACTTAGCTGGATAAATAAGCTAATGAAATCAAACACATTCTTCCTCGGAGTTGGAAAATATACTTGATAAAACTTGTGCCACAATCTTACTGATGAACATTATTTGTTTCAGGCATTTATCTCGAAGGAATTGGAGAGGAACAGATACAAAAAGGTGTGGCTTTAGAAAAATTCTATCTTACCTGATGTGATGTGTTCCTGTTTCAATGCCAGCAGTCCGGTCAAGATATCAAGACATTTCTCGCTGTAAGTTTGTGCAATACGACCTTGCAAAATACAACATAATCGTAGTTTTCTTTTAGTTATTATATTTCCAGTTTGTTACATTACTACAATGTCAAATTTCTTTATCTTGACTCGAAGAAACAAGTTGTGTGGCATTGAGAACACAAAAGAGGATATTTTGAAGAATATTGGTAACCAAACAGCGACGGCATCAATTCACCTGAATTGTTTTTGTATCCATACAACAGAAGTAATCGGAGCCACTGCCTCACTGTAACCAACATTCTACAAAATATCTTATTTTGTGTTCTGTAGATAAAAGATTATTGTTATTGGTTATGTTTATGTTTCACAGTGTTTTAAATTACCAATAAAAAGTTTTTTTAAAGTACTGGTTAACAATACAGTATTTAATAATTCAAAAACAAAAAATTTGACATTTTGTCAGAGCGATAATAAAGTAGCAGCACTTTCAAAATGATCAATCGGTTTGTGTTTACATGTATGTGGTCTGAGGATTGACCATTTTAAATGTTGTATTTATAAATCCATACACATCCATGGGTATAGTAAAGAAAACTATTTCGAATGAAAAAATACAGCTAAATATTTTCCAAATATATACACATTTATGTGATTGTATTTACAATTTACAAAAAAAGGTCAATATGCATAGAATATAGCTACATAATTGTTTTGACACATGTTAGACTAGTTCACTTAGAATGTTTCACATCTTGTCATACCTATAGCAGCTATGGCAGCCTGGGCCAGCTCAGGAGACACGTCTGTGCAGTAACTTCTCAGCTCCTCTAAAACCAAACTCACGTTTTCATCATTAACCAGTTCCACCAGAATCTCCATTTTACGGAACTTGATGTAACTGGGTTCAGAGTATGCGCAAAAGAAGCGTTTGTATTGCGGCCCGAAAAGGCCCGGCTGACTTCGCATGACTTGCTGTACGTGACAGAGCCCTGCAAAGCGAAGTTCACGTGATACAGAACCGCACGTGGCCAGCAGGGGGGCGCTCGTGTGCTGGAGGGCATCGGCCTGCACCGCTGGATGGGCGGCGGCTAAATGAAGGAAGAGGCGGAGTGTGGCAACAGCGACGTGGGCATGTGCGCTTTGGAGAAAAGCATCCAGCAGGCTAAGAATGTCGAAGAGTTCGTCTTCGCTGCGAGGGCGGTAGCGTAGCAGGAAGGTGAGGACTTCACTCTGCGCCCAGCTGTCCAGGTCCTTCATTCTAAGAAAGAGCCAGGGAATGAATGTCATTGGCATAACTAACTATGCCACTGTAGATTAAAACTCCAATGTAACATAATGGCAAAAACCTCAAACCTGTTGAGAAGGTGATGAGCGATGGGTTTGTTAATAACCACACCTCCCTCATCCTTGAGAATTTCCTCCAGGACACGTAGACAGTTCACCACAACCACGGGGTCTGGGTCTCTCAGAAGAGCGTACAGCTCATTCACTATACTGGCATCTAGAACACACGGGATGCCAGCGTTATGGATGTGAGATTTGAATGCTAGGAAAATGCATTAATGCAATGTGGCACTCACAGCCACTAATATAAAGCACCATCACACGACTACAGGTGCCATATTGCTTTTATACAACAGTTTGTTGGCACAAGAGTATAAATTTAAACTTTCCATTATTTTAATGTCATTCTGCATGTTCACAGAAAGTATATGTTCTGTTACTCATCTTTTAATATGGCAGAGCGCAACCAACTAGTTCAGGTGTGTTGTAACTATTTTATGTTCTCTAGCAAACAGATTTGCTAGAGAACATAAAATAGTAACTTCAAGATTTAATTTTCCGCTCATGAGGAGCATTAGGGATGGTTTTCAATCCTGAAAATGGCATCATGAAAATTAATGCCCTAAAATGATTAATTTTCACATGAGCATTTGAACCACCAAATTACTACCAGTGTGGTGGAAACTTGTGGTAAAGGTTGAGATTTGCATGAAAATGCCTAAAAAAACCAGCAAAGCATACACAGCATTCACTGTGTAGTGTGACTATGCAAAACCTCTGAGACTGCCTCCACCCTACACAGGAGACAGGAAAACAACTGTGTAAACTACATAACAATGAATCTGTCACACTTAACCCCCCCAAAAAAAAGGTTACCAACTTTGAAAAAACAAATTTGTTCTACAACTAGTGCATGCTGCAAGAACACAGTGTCTGTGGAATGTGTCTTGCCTGTTTGTTTGTTTTTTGGTTATCTTTGAAAAATGTTTCTGTGTTTTATTAAAACAAGGGTTGGCTATAATACAGTGATTGTTTTCAATAAGATCTCTTCAAATAAAAATATGGCTTATTTTAGATGAAACTATGTGATTCTTTGTAACAATTCGGTTGATTTCACATTTGACTCTTCAAATAGAAACACTAAAACATATAGAATAGTCTTGCATTTAGAAGAAATTTAAACATATGTTCTTATAATAAAGATACATTTAAAGATGTAAAATAATTGCCGTCAGTACCTATTTCTATGTTGGGTTGAAGATTGTGCATTTTGGCACAGCCCATCACAGCCACCCTTCTTACATAACTGGCCTTATCACGCAGACCAGCAACAATGGGCTGCTCTATGTATTCTGTTATTCCCGGCATTCTGAAAAAACACAAAAACAAAACAAAATGTAAACAAATAGCATACTGTGTCAGTGCATTAATTAGGATGTAAATGGATTTTTTGTGCACAATCTGCAAGAAATTTGTGAAATCTAGTGGCATCTGGTTACAAATTATAACCTGCATTGAAAGTCAAAGAAGAAGAGGGAGAACAAGCAGATGCAGAAGTGTATGACCACAAAACCTTAGAAGAGTTTTGTTTGAATGCACACACATTCAAAATAGGAAGGAAATCAAGAACACCAACAATGTTATAACATTTATCAACAGACATTCACTGTAAATATCTGTTTAATCATATCTGTCTAATTTTTAAAGCCCAGAGGCAATTCTGAAAAACCGAACACGAGACTGAACCGGCCAGCTGTAATGTTAGGGTCTGTTGTTTCATGTTTGCCAGCAAAAGCGAGTGATATTGCCTTCTTAGTTAGGTTCTGCACTTGATCTTCCATAATAGTTAGGAGAGGGCACACAACTAGTACACTTGGATGTATAGGGGTGCTTTCACGGGTCAGCCAGGCT
>CM065671.1:4936540-5021540 GCA_033220385.1 Triplophysa yarkandensis | reverse complement strand
TTACATGTGGTCAGTGTGTGTCTGTGATCACAGCAGGTTTTAAGGCTAGGGGTGAGAAATGATCCCGTGGGTTTACTGAAGGACTCTTGTAATCTTATTACACACAGTTAGTCAATGACTGTCTTTGATGAAGAGGTTAAAAGCAATTTGAACTCTGACCTCATTACCCTTAAATATAGATGACCGATTGGAGGATAGAAATGAGATGGTTTAGAACAGACATAAAACAAACACTTATACAAAAGTTAATGTAAAGACTTGTAGTTGGGAGAACTTACACTATTTTTACACTTGCCAACTAAGTGAAAGGATGGATTTACTTCAACGTAAATAGGGCTGAGTTAAATTCCATGTCAAAGATAATACCAGTGCTTGTTTTGCCATCTGTAGGTTCACGAAGAACCTCTCCCCAGATAAGATCAACCTGAGCACGCTTAAAGGAGAGGGCCAGCTTTCCAACCTGGAGCTGGATGAGGAGGTCTTGCAGAACATGCTGGATCTGCCCACCTGGCTGGCCGTCACCCGTGTCTACTGCAACAAAGCTGCTATACGGGTCTGTGAGAGAGCCTGGGGCTGTTTTCATTGTTTTCAAGCAACAGAGCGTGAGACTGAGTGTATTAATAAAAACCTTCATGCTTGCCATTTGGTCCCATGCCCTAGCCATAGGCATCATGTTGGTCCAGAAATGTACTAGACCCAGGGCTGTAGGAATTGTGCATTAAAGGGATAGTTCAGCCAAAATGGACAATTCTGTCATGAATAACTTACTCTCCAGTTGTTCTGTATATTTTATCTTTGTTGGTTTATCAAGATGTTTAGATTAACGCTTGTAGTTCTTAGACAGCTTTGACCACCAAAGGAGGAAACTATACAGTAAAAGGTTTTGTTGTTGTTCACATTCTTCAGAATATTTCTTTCAAAATAGTTAATGGGATCCAAGAAATGCACAAATTCAAAGAAAACTTTCAAATATCTTTCTCTGTGTTCATCAGCAAAAAGAGATGTATATAGATTTTTTGATACAGATTAAAACTCAAAGGTGAGTAAATGATGATTGGATGAATTGTTAATTTTGGGTAAACTGTGCCTTTAAATTTGTCATTTTTCTGAAACTCATTTTTGAATCTAATTGCTCCTACTGACACTTTAATTTAGAGGATTTTATTTTATTATTAAACGTGTTTTAGACTGAAGTCTCATTCTTTCTCCACCAGATACAATGGACAAAGTTGAAAACCAGCCCGATATGTTTGGTGAGTTTCTCTTATAAGCAACACCCTTCAAGTTATCATCCTCTTATCACATGTGCATGCTTTCACTTCTGCAAATAAGTCTTTCATATGACAAAATATTTTGGGGGTATTTTTTTAAGGTAAAATGTGTTCTGTTTATCAGTGCCCTTCTTTAGTTACAGGAGGGTTTAACAATATTAATCTATAGAGAACACTTAAACAAAGCTTGCCCATAATGTAAATAAATGAGAAATAATTTACTTTAGTAATTATCACCACTACATTTATTTTACAGTATACAGATGCTATGCCCTATATTAGACATTGCTATGATTAATTTTTTTATCTGAATTTCTTGTTTTGAGTATGTTTAATAAAACTTGATACATCTCCTCTTTTTTAAAGTTCCTGGACAAGGTTGAGGTAGAAATGAGGACCTGTGAGGAACCCCGGCCCCCCAATGGACCCTCACCAATTGCCATAACTGCAGGTCAAAGGTCAGTGTGCCAAACTGACACTTTATAGGAAATAAAACAAACAGAATTTTTAAATAATTTATATTATTAGTTTAAAATTTTATTTATATGCCTCTTTGTTTGGTTACATTTCTGAAGCTACACACAAACATGAATGGTGACTAATTTTCACGATTGAAATATATACAAAAATGGAGATATATGGTTTCAGTTTGACAAAGATGAGAGCAAACACTTAGGAACACTTTTCACTTCCTGAATTATGCACTTGTTTATTGAAATGGAAACGCAAATGATTTGCCAAAATTACACATTATCCATCCCTTTACAACTGTGCTTTGGATCTCAGGTCCCTCTGGTAATATTTCTGTACATTAAAGACCACAAAATGTTTGATCTAGTCTGTTGTTTTTAAGAGTTTATGTATCTGAACTTTTCAGTGAGTATGGCTTTGCTGAGAAGGTCGTGGAGGGTATGTCTGTGATCATCAACTCCATCACCATTAAAGTGCAGGCCCGAGCGTTTCACGCTTCCTTTGAACTCTGGCAGCTTCAGGGCTGCAGCCTCAATCCCAAGTGGCAGAAGAGTGACCTGCGTAACACACGCATCACACATCCCAAAAGAGGAGAGGTACATAAATACATCTTCATCACACACAAAAAAGGAAACCACATTATCATGCAAAAAATTGCACAGGTTGTGTAAGAAAAAATGGGACCGAGTGCAATACAGATGTACACACATGCTGTTATCAGACCACAGTTATCTTTCTTGTTCCTCTTTCAAGAACTTGTCTCTGCTCACTCGGCACATGCCACGCGTTTATAAGAACATTTCTCTTAAAGGGACAGTTTAACTTAAATAAAAATTCTTCTTTCATTTGCTAAGTCTCATTTGACATAATTGGCATAGTTGAAAAGATGTTTATTTGTTATAAATATAACCAAACATAACAAATACACAAATTTTAGTGCTTTAGTTACAGAATATAAAATACACACACACATATATATTAATTTTGTTTCATTATAGTAATGTAGTCACGTTTTTAACGATTGAAGTTTATGAAGATAAGAGTGAATAAATGAGGACGAAATTATTTGTGAACTGTCCCTTTAATGCTTTTTCCAGACCATCATTAGATAATGAAATCAGACAAATAGTTTTGATAGATGTGAAGAGCATTAAGTACACCAGGTCATATAAATGAAATGTGACGTCCGCAGACTGTAATGCAGTTAGATCTAAAAATGGAAATGCAGTACACTTGAGGGTTACCTCTTCTATTCTTTAATGTTAGGGCTCTCTATTGCTAAAGGGTTTATGCCTCCGAGTATTCACTCTAATTTGACTAAGTGTATATGTTTATTTTGTCAGCCACATTTTGGACCAGGAATACAATTATGTTCAGCCTGATTACGGATAGTTTGAAAATACTTTAAAATGGATCATGTTGAACTTGAGAACTCAATATGTTTAACAGTCTGATGAACTTATAATGCATAAAGTAGCGCGATATAAAATTTTTATATAAAAACTTTTAATTGAGGAAAAAAGTATTACACCTAAATCTGCCAGGAAAATTGGTGCATCACTTTGTCTTCTTAAACATTCATTGTATCAGGAGCATTGTCACAGGTCGCTCATACCTGTGACAAAGAAAGAAGGTAAACATTGGATTTTATAATGAATAATTATAATATATAAGTTAAACAACAAAACAATGACTAAGGTCAAAGAACACAAGACGCAAAATCAAAACAAGCATGAGGTCTGGCCCAGTATTAAGACCCATGAAAGATGAATTTTTAGTAGTTGCTATGTCTCTTCAATGGTCTCTGGTTTTCTTCAGGTCCTAACATTCAAGGAGATCAACTGGCAGAGTCTTCGCATCGAGGCTGATGCTATAGAGAGTGAAGAACAGGATCTCGGAAGCACGCCGCTGCGTCTCATTACCAATCAAGGAAGAATACGCATTGCTCTTAAACGCAGGGTACATCTATAAAACTTCTCACCAGGCCTCAATGGAGTTGGTCTTGAGTTTTTTATCACCTTGATTAATTTACCCACTGTTTTCTCTTCAATTTTTAATGTCAGGTGAAGGATTGTAATGTGTTGGCATCCAAGCTGCTGTTTATTCTGGATGACCTGCTGTGGGTGCTGACAGACTCTCAGCTTAAAGCCATCATCCACTACGCCAAGTCATTGAGTGAAGCCATGGAGAAATCTGCCCAGCAGAGGAAGAGCATGGCTGCTGACACACTGCAGGTTCACACTTCTGAGTCTACTCTAAATTTATTTGAAAAAATAATTTGAGAATCATTGAAATAGTTTTGAGTTGTTCTTATCACACTCAAAAATAATTGGTGGTTGCCACACTTCCTTAAAGATCATTACTATCGTGTGTTGCAGAAGTGTTGCTGACTCATCCTTTAGCTCAGTCATGCCTTTAGACCCAACTGTCTTTACATCTTTAACAGATTAAACTAAAGACATTTTCAGCCTTTACTCTAAATCACAACCCCTAACCTATTAAAAGCAGGGTCTATGATTTTTCATGGGTCCGAATCCAAAACAATAGTGCAGCCAATCAGCAGTAAGGGTCGTGTCTTGATGTGGAGAGGAAGATTAGCTGAGAGCGACAGATGACGCATGTGAGGGTGAGGGGCTATCAAAAAGGGGGTGATACCCTTTTGGTGTAGGGGTGTGTTTGTTTTGGTGATTTCGGATGTCAACATTGAGTACAAGATACGGTAGACTTTGTCTTTAAGTTTCAAATTACAGTTATTTGTGTTTATATAAGTTGAGTGTTTTCTGTCTCTTTGGATATGTGTATCAGACTGCCCCTCCCTCACCTGGTGTTCATTCTCTGTGGACTGAAACTCCGCCTTCACCTGTCGTCGGGACCCCAAACACAGTGGCCCAGTATTTTGACCTTCACGATGTCAAAGAATCGTCTTACCACACCTACATCTCCCGTCTTGACCTTCATATCTGCAATGATAGCTCTTCAGATCCTGGTGGGAATTTCATTCCTCTTAGAGGTGATTTGTCATACTGTTATAGTGTAAATGACACAGTCATGTGATCGACCTTCATTTGTAGATGAAGCTCCGCCTCCAGGCACCCAGGGTGCAATGCAGCTGACCTTCCGAAAGTTAGGATGCGATTACTACCCTTTCCACAGACCAGGTGAGGAATGCACAACATTATTTTCTGATCTGATCTATGATATTGTGTTTGCTGTAATGTGATATTGTGTTCACTTGCTGTAGGCTGATGAATGATATCTAGTCTTAACATGAAGTTTGCTGTACAGGTGACGGCTGTCGCCATTGGGAGCGTCACTGTGGGGCGATGGAGTCTTGTGCCCTGTGGGCAGCCAAACTACTGCAGGAGTTTCAGAGCAGGGTGGAGGATATGGGCATCCCTGGACCATTTTCAGAAACATCAGCGTCAATCAAAGATTCTCCAGCCAGAAAAGTCAAAGGTAAACTTGGACTATGACCTTCAGGCCAAGTTTCATGATACCTTTAGAAAAATTAAATATACTGTGCTTTTAAATCCTTAAAGGGGTAGTTCACCCCAAAAAACAATTCTGGCATGAAGCGACTATCTAGTAGTTTCAAACCTCCATATTTGTTGTTTGGTTGAAAATAGATAAAGATATTTAGATGAATGCTCTTAACCAAACAGTAGATATTCTTCCAAATAACTTTCTCTGTTCTCATTGGAACAAATACATTTAGGAATTTTGATCCCTTTAGCTTTACTCATACAAACCTTTAGGATGTTGTTAATATTTCTGTTTTAAAAAATGGTTCTCATTGTATGTTTTTAAAGGAGAAGGGGAGCCCTTGTCTAGTATTAGCCCTGAGCGAGGTCAGACGACCCAGCGGGCTTCAGCAGCCCCCTCCCTTCTGAAAAGACTCCGCTCCAGCTGTATGGTTGTCCGTGTGGATGATCTGGACATCCATCAGGTCCCAAACATTTGAAACACACAATAAAAAGAAATACAATGACTGCATGCTCACATATATAATATGTAATAAAATGTGTAGAACAGGAAAACCTAAATGTTACTGTTCCATAATTTTTAACAATAAAATAAAAGGAACACAAACTGCATCTGGTATTGATATGTTTTCTGTTGTCGTAGGTTTCCACCGGTGGCCGTCACAGCAAGAGAACACAGTCCCTCTTATCTTGTAACCGCAAGTCTCTACATCTGCCAGGCAACACTCCTGCTATTCACCTACAATTCACAGAGTACTACTTTCCTGATAACCCTGAACTTGCTGGTGAGTTCACCCAAAAATATTATTTCTGTCATCTACTCGCCCTGTTTTCATTTCATACTTGTATGACTGCTGTTTCCACTGAACATAAAATGAAGATACAGTCAAAGCGAATGGATGCAACTGCTGTTTGGTTCCCAACATTCTTCAAAATATATTTTGTTGTGTTTTGAAGAGGAAAGAAAGTCATACAGGTTTAAACTGAAAAGAGAATAAGTACTTCATTTTAACAATCTCTTAAATGCATATAATAGAAACAAACTTATTGTGGATGCTTGACTGTACGCATGGCTAAAGGTTTATTTTAATCTCTCTCTCTTTCCATCTTATCTAGTACCCTACTCAAATCTTTATGCCCAGCTGAATGGTTTGCAACTCTGTCTGGATGCTCCAAGTGTTCTTTGGATGACTCTCTTCTCACGGGGTCTACACAGAACACTGGATCAAGTTAAAGCCTTCTACCACCTACAGGACAGCAGCAAAGGTGATGAACATATCGATATTCGCATGGATGCAACACAACTGAAGGTAATCTTGGAAATCTGACATGCTGAAATGAAACATTTGTGTATGTCCTGTAAATTGTAGATGATATCTCTTTGTTTCTCAAGCTTGTCATTCCTCTGGAATCCTCCATTTTGGATCATCCAGACCGACCTCAGTCGCTTAGCATCAGTCTTCCTCAGATGGTCCTCAGCAACACCCGTCACTGTCCTCACGGGTCTCGCTCTGACCTCAGCAGCACCTTCAAAAGCTTCTCAAGCTCTCCTTTCTTCCAGTCCGCAGCGTGCCAACCTTTCCCTCGCGATCAGAGAGTTCTAGATCCCCTTCCGTCAGCGTTCCTTCAGCATACTCTGGAAGACGATTGCCTGGCTTCTCGCGCTCAGGATGTCTGGTCTCTCAGTCTGTCCCGAGTGGCTCTTGGCTTTGATGGGGCTCGTCGAGGGCTGAGGGGCAAAGCGCTTCCCTTTGTTGAGCCCTTTGCCATGTCTTTGTGGATGTGCCACCCTGCATCATTTAGAAACACCTCTTGCAGGCAAGAAGACTCAGTCCCATCGGCAGGTATGGATGGGGATGTCAAATCTGATCAGTTTGACAATGGACAAATCAACTCTCCTACGGCCTCCATCCATATTTTGGCTCAATCTATCACTCCTATCAAAATGTGTCTCAACCATTACCAGTTTGTAGCCCTTTTACGGATGAAAGACTACCTTGCCAGACTATCTGGAGATTTGAGCAGGAGTTCAGGACATTCAGATCAGTCACAAACAGATTCTCCTTCAGTGTGTCTTTCAGTCTTAATGGAGGCCATTGAACTCGCTTTACTGCTTCCTCCTGCTGCCTGTGAGCCAGAGGAGGAAGTCCAATCCCCGGAGGACACAGACACTCCAAGCTTGACTGATTCTGACCTATCACATCACACCGGCCTGCTGGAGGACAGCGGGGAAACAGTGGATCGGGGAGAAGATAGAGAACAGGAAGGTTCGGTGGAGGAGGCTTGTGAAGCTCTGGAGGAGGGAATAGATGGACAGACACAACAGCAGCAAGCTCAGATTTTTGCTCAGTCTCCAACACTTTCTCCAAGGAACTCTGAGGTTCTCTCTCGGCAAGGTTCTACTTTCAGTCTGGAGGAGGAACTGTCCAGCGCCCTCACTGCAACCAAAGGTGTTACCAAAGATGCATTCAGCGCCTCCATGGATCTCACCAAGGGTGCGCTTTCCATCACAAAAGATGCCTTTAGCATTCTCAGTAGAGGATCTGCAATGACTAAACTCTTCACTTCCCAAAACAAGTAAGAACTTTTAGGCATTCTTGAGGTTCTAAGTGAAGATGATTTTGTTAGGTTTAGTACATGTTAGTTAGATAGGAATGAAAAATCTGTCATCATTTACTTACTCTCATGTTTTATCAAACATGTTCAAATATTTCTTAACACAAAAAAAAGATATTTGGAAGAATGTTGAAACAGAACAGTAGTTTCACCCATTCACTTCTATTTTATGGACATAAAACCAATGAAAGTTAATGGGTGCTGGTTACAGAAGTGGAGACTATGGAAGTAGTATTACTCTCGAGTACATTTTTAAATATGAATACTATATAGGATTGTTTTTACTTTTGACTTTTAATTTTAATTCACTACATTACAAAAAAGTATTTAATGAACTTTTCTACTGCATTTCATACATAAATGTAATCTTTTTACCAAGTTCTATCTCAAGTTTTTATTTTTAAATTTGGTACTTTTTTGTACTAGATATTACATACTAGTTAATGGTATACAACAATATAGTGGATTAAAGTATAAAGTATAACATATACTTTATAATGCAGTAATTTTTTCAAAGATACTTGACAAGTGTACTTAAGTAACAAAAAATACTCTAGTGTCCACCACCATTTACAGCATTCTTCTTATTATCTTATTTTGTTTTTGTTTTTTTGTGATCACTTGCTTATACTTGTCTTTTCCATTGTTGAAATGTGTTACACATAATACATATTTGCAAAGACGACCTGTGGCTGTTCTAGTCAGTAGATCTGTTTCATTTATACAAGCAAACTGAGTAATGCTTTATTACACTCATTTATATTATAAAATCTTTTTTTTGGTTGCCAGTTATGTACACAGCTACACATGTAGAAGACTGTAAAATAAATAATTGTGACACATTTTTAATATATGTATACATTATGGCATGTTTTAACAGCAGTGCATGTATTTGCCATAACCCTTAAGGTCTGGTTTGTTGATGAGTTGATGTCATGTCTTTAATCACATGTTGTGTTCATGGCTGTAGGGAACAAAGTTCAAGATCAGAGGAGTCTAGTCCCTCATTCATGGGGAGTCTGCGGCTACAGTCCATGAAGTCATCGCCTTCCCAGAATTCCTGTGACAGTGCCATTCTCGAGGGAAGTCTGGCAGATGATGGTTTATCCATTGACAGTGACATCAGTGAAAACTTTGTCATCCTCATGGACTCTGGTACAGTAGCACTTGCACTTTGACTATGATTCAGATTTGATGTATTTTGTGTCCTGGTAAGAATTATTATTCCAGTCATGGCATGCTAATCGACAGATGAGCTATTTTCTGTTCCAGAATCTGGTATTGAGTCTTTACGTCCTAATGGTACAGCTGTAAACTCGGTCAGTTGTGCTAGTCCCGCTCCAGGAACAGAAGGCGGGTCATCAGCAGACCTCAGCAGTTCCCTCTCCCAGAGCACTGAAGACATTACACAAGATACAGTATGTGTTATCTCGCACTTATCATATATTTTTGAAAAACAGAAATTTACACAATTACTGTTATGAGTATTGAATGTATAAAGTGATGGATTTTTGGTTTTAAGATTCTTGTGATATTTTCAGGTTTCTGTGTTAGTTCTGTGTCTGAATCGAGTGGGTTGTCTGGCAGAGAAGAGTGGAGAGGACACTGTAGTAGCGGCGGAAGCCAAAGAACTTGTGCCGAAACAACTCGGCAACCGTAAAGTCACAGAACTGCTGTCAGAACTGACACAAGGTTAGGACACATAATGTTTACAAGAAAACTCATATATTCTCCCTTGTGTCACTGGAAATCTGCATTTGACTCTTTCTTCTGTAAAGAGAAGGTATTTGGAGAAATGTCCAGCACTTTTAGTGAATAATCAAAAGATGCAAATGAGATCCTGGATGTGGTTATAAGGAGCTCTTCTCTCATCTAATCTAATTATTCATGACTCACAGGAGACAATCTGCTGCTCAAACCATATGTTTATCCATCACTCCAGTCCCCATTCACAATAATCTCTCATGTTGTCTCTGTTCCTATGGGGACAAAACATATATCTATACAGATAGACACAAACATTTTCCAGCTGTCATATTTACTGAGAGGTGTTCTCTAAACGTTTATCTCTGCTGTCTTCACAGCTGGTTCGGTCTCTCCCATCACTCCGTTGTCTCCGGGTCCTCGATCTCTCTCCTGTCCCCCGATGGCTGCTCTCAGAATGGAGATGGGACCCCGTGCAGGCAGGCATTCTCCTCTGTCTGAGAGCCTGGGCTTCATGGAGATGTGTTTGACGGGGTGCAGAGCGGAGCTCTTGGCTTCTACATTAAACAGTCTGGGTCCCTTTTTGGAGGATGAGCTGAGCTCAGACACGCAACCAATGAGACTTTGTCTGCAGGACACTACTGTTACATTAAAGGTCAGAATGAACTGAAATGAAAAGATTTTTAATGAAGATAAGTTTTTTGAAGAGTAAGAACCAAATATAGAAAATTCTCAGTGTTGCAAGTCTCAATTTATTTTTTCCTTATCAGGATGATGGTCCACGTGTCTACCCAACTGCTCCTCAGTCTGTTCCTGTACTCTTCTCTCTGAACGGCATTGTGCTGGAGCGTTTAGATGATGGGATACTTAGCTTGAAGCGTGAGTTGTGATGTTCAATTTTTGGTCATTTTAAATATGATGTAATATAATATTATATTATGTAATATATCTTGTTCTGCCTTTCTTTCACAAATGCAGCTGCTCAGAACAAAGAGACAGAGCTTCACAGAGAAGTGATTGACAAATTCTGTTCTGGAGCTCAGGAGAAAAACAAGGTATACAAGAAAACATGAGGGGGCTTGGCATCCATTTAACTATGACACCATTATTCATACATTGATCCTTTTGGTTATTTCAGACTCTGGAGTCCAGGCTCGCTGATGTCCAGTCTGAACTTCAGAAAGCTCTGTCTGACCGAGAGCGCCTGATACAGGAAGTCAGGAAGCACAACCCCTCCTTCACCTTATGATGTTAATAGAGAAAGTAAGCAGACTGCTTTCGAAAGCAAGACACCAGATGACTTTTAAATGTTTCTCTTCCTTCACTTATTCAGAATTCTCTTTCTGTAATCTCTGTAACCATTTTAATGTCTGATATAACATCTGTGTATAATCAGATCATTATCATCTTTAGTTTCTCTCTGACTGCTCTTCACAAGTCTTCCTGTCCTGTTGTGACTGAACTACAACACTTTTTTAAGACAAATTGTAAAATATTTTTTTCAAGGAAATGCATTTAAAAAAAATGGGAGCATCTTATACTTGAGGTGTATATTTGATCGTACAGCCACAACAATAGTGGTGCCAATAATGCGAATAACAAGTTTGATCAGGACTGAAGGACAATATTTTTTCACAGGACTTCTATCTTTAGAAGGGTTGTCGTTCTTCTTTTATTCAGAATAATGCGGTATGAAGAAATATAAGTTATGACAGTTTAAAAGATGTTAAGGTAGTAGACTGTGAGGCAGCTCACTAGATATTGGAAAAGAACTGTAGATCATCATTAATGTTGACATTAGATTAATTTCTTTAACATCAATTATTATGAATTAATAATTAGATTTGAAGATGTTTCAGGTCATTGATTTTAACAGTGTACTGTATAGAGAGATTTTTAAATGCTGCTATTCAGCTAAATCAATGCAATGTGTCGAGGATTGAAGACATTTCTGTGTGTTTAGTGTGGAGTTAAAGACAAAAGCACTTTGATATGAAGGCTTTCTATCATCACACGTGACAGAGATCGTATCTGTCCTATGAAGGGTAAAAAACTGATGCATTCTGATATATCGAGTTCGGTTTCAGGTCTCGTTCCAATGTGGAAGTAAATCAGATGTGGGTTTTTTGAGACATTGCGATCTGTACGTCATTAAACTGTAACAATTTGGTTCTTCTCCACATTTAAATCCCGGTCATGTGTGACGTATGCACGGAAGCCTAACATTTAATGACAACAAATGTGAAAAAATCTGATATTGACCACAAAAAGCCTGTTGCCGTCAGGGTGACTACATAGATTTTTAATTGTATAGTAAAGAAATTTATGATTTCACATACATTATATTATAGGGATGATTTCAGAGTTATTTTCAACTCATGAACAACCAAAATCCATTTTTAAAGATTATATATTAGCGGAAGTTGTGATCTAGTGGTCCAAGAGTTGACCTCATAATCACAAGGTTTCCACTTTCAATTAAGAATGTGAAACTGCAGCATGTGAGCTGAGAATAAACAGTATTATATTATGATAACTCAATACCTTTGAGACACTTATCTGCAAAGTTAAAGCAAATATAACTATTATACTAGAAATTGTACTTTTTTTTACATTATACACTTTACTATGAATTATTTTAACATTTATCATGTTAAAAGACGTAAGGTTGACATTAAAATCTGTGAAATCTTGAGCTAAAGGTGCTAAGGTATACAGCATGTACAACACAATGTTGGTTAAATCAGTATTATAAGCCTAGTAAAAATACTTACTGTTATAATTCATATGTTAAAAAATCTAATTGAAGCAGATCATGTGACCGGAAGTGAGTTCTTCAGGTCTGTGTCTGCTGTGCTTTAGCTTTCAGTAAAATGTGTAGATGTTTGACACATTAAACAATGTCAGTGTTAGTGTATTAGGATATTTCTGTCTTCCAAAAAAAACTGATGGTTACGGTACTGTACAGAAATGTTCTGTACAAAGATAGTAAATACTTACTTTAACAATCTACAACCTCATTTAGTGCATGGGAAACATCTTGTTTAGGTATTTAATGCATGGCTTTACTTGAACAAGTGCAACGTATAGATCTCAGACCTCATTGAGGTTTTTTATTTTTTGTTACAAACACAGCATGTTAAGCAACATCCCTGATCATTCATGACTTCCATTTCTGTTGTTTGAATAGTGTTTTTTGTTTGTTTTGAATTGTAAATCAGTACTGCTTACTGTAAGTGTGTATTTCACATGTTAGGTATTGACTTTTACTGTGTTTTAAACAATGTGTTTGGTGCTAGGTTTAGTTTGTGTATTTAGTTTAAAATAATCTGCTGAATGAATAATTTAGTCACAGTGTTTTATAAGCAGAAGCTCTTCAAGAAAAACATCTGGTCTGTTTCTTTCTTTCTTGTTTCTTGACTGTAAATCCATTCTCTACATGCTTTGAGCTGTTGGTTAAATTCAGAAAAACTCATTTGACAAACAATCAAAAATATGATTATCCAGGAAAATTATTTAGAGAGTGAAAACTATTCTTTAAAATTCTTTATAATTGACTTAAACACACAAATACAGTTAAAACCAAGTTCATTACAGTAACAGACAGTTGTATTCTATTTCTCTACATCAATGTAAGAAAAAGAACAACCTGAGAAGAAGAAAAACTGGGACTTTATATCAGAATCAGGAAGTGAGTTCCTGTTTAGGATTGGATCTTGAATGTGTGTGTATATATTGATGTACTGTACAGTTATTAGACGTGTGTTTATGCATTGTTGAACGAAGAGATCTTTGCTTTTAAAGACACAATGTTGACAAGTTATTTTCTAACAGGGTTTAGTCTTTTTATTTTACATGTGATGCCATTTTGTTGGTTCTGTGAACCATAACTTGGCCGTTTATGATATAATAAAATATTTAGCATTAAAAAAATGGTCTGCTGTTTTAATGTTATAATACAAATCACACATTACATCCTCTTTACATTTATTTTTTTACCATTTAAATTCTACGTGGAGTACTCTATTGAGTTCTGTTTTTAAATATTTAAACATCATTTCAGGTCACATGAAGTATTATTCTGAACATAATGTTTTATGCCTTTTATTTTTACTGTTCAGCAACAACCTGAATGTTACAGTTCATTCATAATATCTGAAAGGTAAGAATATTTTTGATTAATTTTATAATATTTTTTTATATATGTATTTACTATATTATATATTAATAATTATATTAATAAAAATGATATGAAGATTCAATTTGAATGTATATATTAATATAACTAATATAACATTGTTTTAGTCTATGTTTTTTTTTAAATGTGTGTGTGCAAAATTGTGCGAAAAAACAAAAACAGGGTTAATATTATAATGTCATATAAATGAAATAAAAGTGTGAACTTGTGTGAATTCTGGGTTCATATTTATAAATATTATTTAAATCTGACAGGTAAAAGTTATATAGAAATCCCAAAGTCAAATGTGCACTAAGGAAATGCAAGACATATACATATTTAAAAAATGTGTTGCTTAAGGTTGACATTACACGTAAACAAAATGTGAATAACTTTATTGAAGGTTTGTTGAGACCACATATAAATGCTATATTGATGTTTTAATGCTATATAAATATTGTATATAAATCAATTTACTGATTGTCAAATAGCACAAATAACAGATTTCAGCCTATCCTGTTTATTCCATCTGTCGAGTACTTGCTATCAGAAGACTATGAGCTTTTGAACTTGTATTGGTTCAACATTCATACTAAAGGTCTCATTATCCTAAGAAATTGAGAACTGACGCCTCTTTATAGAATACAAAACATGTTTATATGAATGTTCATGTGCTTGTCCATTAGAAATATACACCAAAATTAATGTGACATTACTGTAAATAGTGTTCACTTGACTATAGTAAAATATGCACTAAAAACCCAAAACCATTAAAAACTTAAAAATGGATAATTAATATACCAAATGTATATATCTGTGCTATCAGTACAGTATAGAACTTTAATAACAACTTTAAAGTATCTGAGCAGTCGTCTGGTTAAGTGTTATCTTATACCAGCACATCCAGCATCCGTCCAGCACCCGACCCCTCCTTTAATCTCACCAACTCCAGAGACAGCAAGGCAGGTTTATTTACTATAAATAACAATAATAATCATAATCAAATGTTGAAAGAAAATCAAAGAAGCAGGAAAAAAGCACGGGGAAAAAAGCGCAGGAAAAAAAGCCCGGGGAAGAAAGCGCAGGAAAAAAAGCCCATGGAAGAAAGCGCAGGCAAAAAAGCCCAGGAAAAAAGCGCAGGAAAAAAAGCGCGGGGAAAAAAGCGCAGGAAAAAAGCGCGGGGAAGAAAGCGTGAGGAAAAAAGCGTGGGGAAAAAAGCGCAGGAAAAAAAGCGCAGGAAAAAAGCGCTGAAAAAAAGAAGCGCAGGAAAAAAGCGCGGGGGGAAAAAAGCGCAGGACAAAAAGCGCGGGGAAAAAAAGCGCGGGGAAAAAAAGCGCAGGGAAGAAGAGCACAGGAAAAAAAGCGCGGGGAAAAAAAGCGCAGGGAAGAAGAGCACAGGAAAAAAAGTGCGGGGAAAAAAAGCGCAGGGAAGAAGAGCACAGGAAAAAAAGTGCGGGGAAAAAAACGCGGGAAAAGCCGAGAGGTGAAAACCAACAACTATGAGTGAGCTGCAGGGCCTTATGTACAACCCGAGATTACACGTCATCAAAGGAGGAGCCTTCTGTTTACATTACACAATATTACTGTGAAATACGGCAATATTATATACATGTCAACATCATGCATTTTTACACTTCTGTCGTGTTTTTCTGAAGCTTTTCTCTTTTTACTAAAATTTATATCTAGAGGAAAAGTCCAATAAAAACCTGTAAGTTCTGTAAGACCTTTATTACCCTTAAGAAGTTTATATGTGTCTGCAGTAAGCTATAGTCTTAGCTTTAAGATGCCATACTGTATGCCCTAAACTGTGTACATTTATATTTGAAAGAATACATGAGTATGAGGGATGATTATTGAGTATTATTCTCAGCCTTTATCAATGGTTCTCACGTTCAAGGCCACTATAAACTAAACACTATTCTATAGAGAGCATGTATTTGCTATCCACATGCAAAGACACATTTCATCATTTCTATATTTCCCTCACTATCTGCCCTAATTCACCCTTCAGCTCACCTTTTCAGCTGTTTCATCCATCATAAACATCATCCACACTACAGGGTGTTTATATGATTTCCTCTACTGTAAGCCATAAGGAAATATGAGCACAGTTAAGGTATCACAAACAAACTCCTGGGGTTATTCCTTATAAACATTACATATAAACCTTCTTTTATCATTTGTTATGTTTTCCTCTGGATGTTTTTCCATTGTTCAAGTCCCAACGACTCTTTACTCTCAGAATAACATTGAACCAATTTAATTAATTATAAAAAGGATGATGTAATAAACATTGCATTAGACTTTAAAACAATCGTTTGTAAGCAATCAAGGACTATAACTTCTGATCTTGGTTTCTGATGTTTTTAAATGTAACAGCCTTGACCTGTCGATGTTCTGTGATATCTGGACAGGTTTCCCAGCAGAACATTGCCACACTGCCTCCACCGGCTTGCCTTCTTCCCACAGAGCCTACTGGTGCCATGTGTTCCCCAGGTAAGCAACGCACACACACACATATCCACATAATGTCAAAGGAACTTGATTAATCAGATGAGGCCGTTGGTGCCTGCGTGCCCACTGTTGGTGCTTTTCGAGGTTGACAGGGTCAGTGTGGGCGCCCTGACTGGTCTGTGGCTATGCAGACCCATACGCAACTAACTGAAATGTAATGTACAGTAACTCATCTGTTGGATCAGGTCCTTCTCTCCCCACGAGTATCAATGAGACATGGCAGCCCATGCCCTGATGCTTTTCTTGGACCTCTTGTGATAGAGACTGACCACTGTAGACCGTGAACAACCCACATGAGCTACAGATTTTAAGATAGATAGAAATTGGTCCTCATTTCATTCCTACTATGGAAAGTCAGGAGAACCTGTTAAAGTGCAGAACACAACTCTCATCCAGAAGAGGGAAGCATTGTTCTTTATATCCACACAATAGAAAAATGCAACAAAATGGGACAAATCTACAGAAAAGTTTATTAGGTTTGTTATCTCAAAATTGAACAAAATTATTTCCTACATGTAATCTGCATCTTCAACATTCAACGTTCATAACATCTATTGAAATTCCATGCTGAATTTGACAGTTTAGATCTTATTTGCCCTCCACATGATGCCGCATTTGTAACTGTTCGTCCGATCTCAACCACCCTCTTCTATTCCCATCTCCTATCTTCATAAGCTCCATGGAATTGTGTGAACACATTAAGCACACTCTTGTATCTCTGTGAAGTCTCTGTGAAGTTGTGCGTGTGGCTCAGAAAAGACTTGTTTCACTTGACTCCAGGATTTTGGGAAGAGGAACCTGTGGATGTTAAACACAGTTGTAAGTCAGTTTAATAATGTAATGTCACAGTCAGTTGGATCACAATGGGTGTGCCACTTCATTTAAGGGGTGGTTGATCAAAATGTAGGTTTTTCCAATTTTTGGTGTCTTACAAGTTACCCATGCATGTAAACAGCAAAATTGAAGTATCCCAAAAAAAAAGCTCTATTCCATTTAAAAGTGATTGACCAATCGGTTCTGCCGAAAACGCACACACATGAAGCATTATTTAATCAATGATTATTTAAAGTTGAGCAATCTAAACCATTACAATTTCATAAAGACACCCTGACACTCAGACGTACAAAATTGGTCTGATCTTCTTTATTGATACGGAGACACTGAATCCATGTTATCGCCTCTTGTCCATCATATCTTCAAGGCTTATGGTTCAAAAATTTGGTTGGGCCATAACATTTCTGTTTCATCCTGGACGATTCGGCCAATCGGCCAATCAAAGCACACTTTGTTGTTCACAGCTTTGTAAAAATCAATGTGTCCAGAGAGGCAGGGCCAAGAGGAGACAAACATTTTTATTGTATGTCTAAATGTCTGCATTTTTTTTTATCTTAAACCATGGATTCACTTTGCTATACACCTAATACAAACATCAATATTCATTTGTCATATGACCCTTCTTAAGTGCCTTAACATCCGATGCAACAAGCATTGAAAGAAAATGAACAGGCATGAAAAAATATTATTTTCACACTGGCTGTTAACAAGTCTCTATCTTTAAAATAAAATATAAACCCATCAGCAAATGTATGGCACGTTCACACATTTAATGAACATGTTTAATTTAGTCATACAAAAGTGTGTTGTTGTTTTTAGGGCCCATCATTTTCTCTTGTAGGAAATTGTGCACGATACATTGTCAGAAAGTCAGAAGTGTTAATGTTAACGTTTATGAGTATTCACAATAAAGTAATAAAGTTTTTTACAGAACACAAAAAGTATTTTGAGAAATGTTGGTAGTCGATCAGTTGGTAGTCGACAAACTTATTTCATTAAGTTTAATCACTACGTTCATGTAGAATTAAAATAGTTCAGTTCGGCTTTGTTAAATTCCTCAAAAACAATGTTTGAAATACTTTCTTTACATGGTTAAGACATGATGTGGTTTGATCACCAACTGCGCTGAAATGCGGATTTAAGTGCCTAATTTGAATGAGTCTGTTTTATCAAATATATTTAGTATTTTTTGATTGATGCCCAGGTGTAGGATGCGGTTTTATTGCTTGCATCAACATGCGCATTTGAACGCATGACAGGCATGAGTGTGTTTAAATACCTATTTTAGCTTAAGCTGTCATCATAAGAAAAATTTACTGATCAACAATGTAAGGTGTATCAGACATCGTTGCCATTTTATTTAATATCATATGTGGATGTGCCCAACGCATGCGAGAACACAAAATAACAATATTCCATTGTGTTAAGAAAGAGTGCACTTTTCATACTGTTTAACTTAGAACAGTCCATTCATCCAAACATTTAAGCATTGCACTGTAAAATGCCCAAGGCCTGGCCCGCATTTTAACAATGACTTAAAAACTTGTATCCGAAGTTGGCCCTAGGAGCCAAAAGTGGTCGGCCCATGAAATGCTGGGCTCTCCTTTGTGGTTTTGTGTCTATTCAATATTAGTGAAACGGTACATTAGATGTCTGGTTTACTATCACTTTTAATGCAACTACATGAGCAAATAATCAATGAATGCAGCAAGAATGGTAAACGTATTTTGAGTGCTGTCTTGGGAGAGGGCTCGGAAGTTGGTAGGTTTTACAGAGAGCTTGTCTATATTTTTAGGTGCTTTCTCTGTTGTTAAATGAGAAAGACCGCTTCATTGTCTCCTGGACTATTGTAAGTCGCTTTGGATAAAAGCGTCTGCTAAATGCCTAAATGTAAATGTAAATGGATAGATGATGCGATTGCTTTTGAGGAGCAGCTGCGTATTTGTTTGCCGGTGCTTCTGCCAAACTTTGATTATCAAACTTCATAGTAAAGAGAGAACTATAATAAAACCACCTACCGATTTCAGATAGGCCACATTGCTTAGACGAATCTCATTGAGAAGGTGATCCCGAGGGGTTAGGTCCACTTTTGCTGGCTCTCTCCTTCGTGGGACTGGCTTCAGAGTCTTTATCAAATCTTTAAGGTTGGCTTTCTCCTCCAGACCTCTTTCTCTCGCTGTGCTTCTCTGTTTAGAAACGCTCCTTAGTTGTATGTTGTCTCTTCCCTCTCTCCGCTCTTCCTTATAATTCAAATCTAGAAACGGATCCCTTCGTTTTGGCGTTTTTTTCAGATGAACTTCCTGTAAGACATTTCCAGTATCCGAACGCTGTTGTGGCCGTTGGTTCTGTTTAATCTGGGGCTGTTGAGGAGGTGTCTCCGGAGGTTCGGGAGATCCATGAGGATCTTCTTCGGAATTTTGATCTTCTAGAGAATCTTGTAGAAGGGCCATCGGTAAGTAACCTCCTAACATTTCCAACATACCTGGAGGCAAGTTCAGAGAGTTCTCATACATCTCTATCATCTTTCGTTGCTCTTTTACCTGCTGGAGCTTGTGATCCTCCATTCTTTGCTGCCGCTGACGGTCCAAGTTCCTCGTGAGCAGGTTTGTGACCACCATTCGTGGTCCTGGGAGCTCAAAGTGATAGCCCATCTTCAGAAGTGTGTTGTTGGCTTTGAGGAGACGTGACACTTCCATCTCTGCGTGGTGACCCAGCATATGCCGTTGGTTGTGGAAACGAAGCTCGGTAAGAGTTTCGTTGAACTGAAGACAGCGTGTTATGGCAACAATGCCTTTTCCTGTTATGAAGTTGGATTCGATGTTCAGCGTGGTGATGCTTTTGTTCTCTCTGAGCATGTTTGCCAGGGCAAAGGCCACGTTTTCATCTGCCCCCGTGTTTGCGATGCTAAAACTTTTAACATGTCTGTTCTTCTTGAGAGCATTGACATAATCGTGGAGCATTTCTTTGGGAATGTTTTCAATGTTGTTGAGGTTGACATCAGTGACAGACGGGTTGTTCTTGCGGATCTTATCCAAAGTCGTCTCCAAATTGGTTTCATTCCCAGAAGGCCTTGCAGTTTTTTTAGCGAGGCTGTTTCCACCTAGAGCCAGTTTTGGGAGTTTTAGCTTATTTATGACCCTTTCCTCTTTCTCGGGAACCCAGTTCTCATACGATGAAGGTGCAGATGGGATGCATTCTGCTTTTGTTTCCTCGTTTGCATTCGTTTCAGTCCCGTTACATTCTGGCTTAGTTTCAACTTCTGTAACTTTCTCAAACTCTTTAGGTGGATCTAGAACTTCTTTGGTTGGGCTGTTTGACTCCACCTTGACAGGCGGTTCCCTTTGTTTCATTTCTTCCTCAACCTCCATTATCACTTCTTCAATCACTTCTTCCACAATATCTCCCTGTCCTCCATTAACCTCGTCAACGATCTCCTGATGGACAAATTCCACCTCTTTATCTACTTCTTCAGTTGCAAGTTCTTCTTGTTCTTTTTTCTGGAAATGACAAATGTGAACAGAAAGATGAGGTGCATGTTCCAAACAACTTTTCAAACACTGACAACAAATTATGAAACCCTTAATCTCTCCAGGAACTTGCTAAGAGCCTAAATATAGCCTGTCCTGTTTAAAAATCGCAGCGTGATGGCTCAGTTGCTGTTTGAAGGCATTTGTTGATGTTGTAATATCGGCCTCCTAGTTGCAGAAGTTATAAATAGTAGATTTTGATTGGGTCGACAGATAAACATCTGAATTTTAATCACTATATTAAAACGCTTCTAACAAATCTACAACTGCCGGCTTGTAAAACTACATGTAGTGTTCATGTTGAAATGCTTGTATTTGAGCTTTACACCTGACTTTTAAGCATATAACCGTATAGTGTCAATGCTATTGTGACATACTGTACAAGAAATCATATGTTGTCAACAAAGGTTTTAACCAGGAACATTTCTTATCAAAATATTCTACAATATTCATCATTTTCACTACATGATTATTATATTTAGAGGAATTCATATTACTGAAATATAAAATTGGTCAGGTGTATATTTATTAACTTTATTTACAGTTTTTTTTTTGTATTTAGTGCCGAAATATGACTTCAGACAGCAAAATGATAAACGTGTGATATAAAATTCCACTTTTATTGTAGTGACAACCAGATAGCTTTAGGTTTTATGGATATTCTGGTACATTTTTCTCTTTTCTAGTAAGTTTTATTTTTTATTTGTTAATTTGATATGTGCTATAAAAGATAAATGCGGTTTTCTTTCTGGTTTGGATTTTATCATTTTTTTGTTTATTATTATTATTTCTAATTTAAAAAAATACATTAAGATTTAATAAATACCAAAATATTTGATTACATTTAATAATAAAATATTATTTTAAACTGTATCATATATAATAATGGCTTATTTTAATTTGTAGGATTTGTTTTTGTTTTTGTTTAGGTTATTTTTTTTCCAACCATTTTTAGTTCAATATTTATTTGTATTCAATAAACTAAAACACTGTTTTAACTAAAATAATCTTGATATCAGAAACTAGTGCAACATTATTGTCAAATCTTGCCAAAACAATGCCAATTATTGGTATTAATTATATAACAATTATTGTGACGCTACATTCTATATATAAAAAGGACTGTATTTATTACAGTAATTATGCAGCATAATAAACATCATAATGCAGTGTATGTAACCTTATTCAAGTAATCAACAATAAACACAAGTTTATAGTCTAGAGTCTCACCTGGCTGGGTAATATAGTTGCAGGAACTCTCTCCTCGTCCATCATCCGTTTGGATTCTTTTTCCCAGTACAGATATTCCACCAGTGATCTGTGATCGAATGATCCAGTGGGAGGTTTGTCCGTCTGGTCTTTCTGTCTCATTCCGACCGGCACTCTCTCATCAGGAGCGATCTCCTCCATCTCTTTCTGAAGCTCTTTGAGCTCTTCAGCTGACAGGCCTGCCAGAATCTCATCCTCATCGATCTCTTCTTCTGACTCTTGCTCAGTGGAATCTGCAGTGTGTAAATGCGTCTTCAGATTAGTCAACTTGGCCCTTTTCTGTACATTATTAAGCTTATTACAGTTTTTCCAAAAGTGATTCAATGAAGCATTGATTGAATGTAATTGTACTTGAAAGTCATAATTAACAGTCGCATACAAAAAACGTTCCACCACTTTGAACAACAAATGATAAACGCCCAAATGGAGCTCTGGTCTACTGGGAGCTATTAAAAATAGAGAGAGAGACGTCAAACTCCATTGCGCCAGCGCTGATTTGCTCAACATTATGACAGTAAACTGTAAACTACATTAACAACAAAATAAAAGCAAAAATGGGAAATACCTTTCATTTTATCTTTCTGTCTCAGTCCCACCGGAACCCTCTCATCAGGAGCGATCGTGTCCATCTCATCCTGAAGCTCTTTGAGCTCCTCGGCCGACAGGCCCGCCAGAATCTCATCTTCATCAAATTCTTCTGATTCCTCTTCAGACTTCTGTTTGTCACGAGCAGACATGTCTGATGGCAAGTACAGAACCACAGCCTTTGTTTTTCACAATGACAGTGTTTCAACCCGCTCCACACTGGACTCAAGGCCTCACAACACATGTACCTTCTAAAATAACCTCCATACAGCAGACAGGAAAGAATTTATGGGACATGCGCGGAGATACGTACGTGGTCTTTTTTCGGCAGCTTCGGTCAGCTGGACCTCCCCCCTGCATTTCAATGACACTTCACACTTCAGAGAGAGAGAGAGAGATCGGTGGACAGGCAGCAGCAGGTGGACATAACAGTCGTGGCCTCTATGTTTAGAGTCAGTTACTCCTGCAAACATTGTAATTTTACTAGAATGAAAGGGTGACGGTGAGAAAGGCTCCAGCTGGTTAGTCTGCATTGGTCATATTATGAGGAGCTAGAGGTCATTATCAGAGAGAATATTGTGGGACCTCAAAAAATAATAGAGACAGAAATCAAATCTCTCTGACAGGAGAGGAAAAGCAGGTTGATGTAGCAAGGAAGACTCCTGTGCATTGCTTAACTGTTTGTTTCATATTCCATGTTTAGTTTTATTTTTAGACATTATGTTTGTACTAGAGCGGTATTTTAATATCATGATATAAGATATGATTATCATGGAAAAAAAGAGTTCTCTGTATTAGGCCATTATCCAAAATTTAACAAAAAATGTTGCTACGGTTTTAAGCTTTAAATGTGTGCTGGATATTTATATTATAGGGATAGGTGTAGAATTAACACAATTTTATTAATTGTGGTTGTTAATAAAAAGTACCTATAGAGTAGAAACGCGTTGTTCATACGTCCTAATAGTGTTTAGTTTTCTCAAATATACAGAATACAGATACAGCTTTACGATTGTTTGCGGATAAAGAAGAGCTCTAGTGGGATTCTAGCAACACTTCTTCCAAATTTCTTCTTGAGAGATTCTTCTGGAATGTAAACACTGATGCTTGTGCTCTTTCTCGCTCTCTGATCGTTGCTTGGGCGGGATTTTATGTGCGAATGGCCAATAAATAACCCGTGATTTAATGACATCTGCAAGTTGAATATTTAAAAAAAACTTTCAGAACCCTTTGGCTGTATGGGGGGAGTATATCGAGCTCAGATATACTCTCATGTTACAGTGTGGGGCTTCAGTCCTTTTTCTAATGACAAATTCTTTTTGACATTTAATGTGTCAACTTATATAAGATGTTTACACATACACACAAAGATATTAAGATAAAAATTGTTGTAAACATTTGTTTGAGAACATGGGCCAGTTCCTTTCCAAAGAGCTACCAGTTTTCTATATAAATATAAGTTGAATATTCTCTTGTGTTGTGTACACAACAATATTTATGACCACTACAGGTACACATCAGTGTCTACTGTGATCATGTGCAATGTGTAATTCTTAGGCATCAAGGCTACTATTTTTTGGGCAAAACGTGTAAAGTATTGACATTTTAAGCTGTTACGTTGATAAGATGTTCATGGTCTTATTTTAAATCACTGGGAATTGAAAATCTAGATGAAATCATGTAGAACCATTCATAGAGAAAATTGATGATGGACTCAAATGATGTGACCCATTTTCAACAGATTTTTATTTCATTTAAAGGTAAAGAACACAATAAATTAATCAAACAGGAAAAAGCTAAATGTCCAATAGGTTGGATGGATATCAATTGTGCCTGGCACTTGGCCCAATGACATTTGAGGTCAAAGCTTGGACAAACTTCTACCTGCCAAGCAAACATTTTCCAGAATTCCAAGCACAGATTTCCCCATGATTCCCCGGTTTGGACTTCTAAATGATCAAGAGTAATGGCATTCAGTAGAGCACATCCATTAGAACTTGAGCAGGTTTAAGAGGGCAACAGAATTAAAGCTGCAATTCTTCAAAGAAGTGACTTCCAAAAGGCCCTTCATAACATAACAATACCATAATCTGTGCTTTCTCTTACAAGAGGTACAACATAAAAAATCAACCAAGCAATACACCATTTGATCAAAGCTTTGCACCTGTACACCAAATCCAAACAAAAGCACTAAACGTATACAATGTATACCAGATTATTATTTTTTTGGTATAATATTCATTACTTAGTGTACGTTAGTAATATAGAAGCATGTGTTGTATACATGTCAGAAGGTTGATACTTCTTAAATGAAACAGAATAAGAAAACAGAACAAAAAAAAATGTTTTAAAGAAATCACTTAGCAATGCATGGAACTGGCACAATAGAATTACTTCTGAAAGCCACATGGCTTGCGGTCCATAGAAAGGCAAGATTGGAAAGTTTAAAACACTTTGTTTTCCGAGAAAGAAAATGTCAAAATGAACCAAGATAATGAAGCTTAGCATCCAGCACTTAATAATAATAATAATAATAATAACATTAATAAAGATAACAATAACAATAATAAGTACAACAATATCAACAGTAACCATAATAATTAAAATTTGTTAATCATAGTAAGTAAAGCATAATAAAGCGTTTTATTCCCATTGTCAAATATTCTGGCACAGATTGTTAAAACGATAAAGTGTAAAAAGACATTCATAATCTGGGTTCTCCCCACACACATTTTCTCTGTTGGTACATGATTTAGATCAAATGTTAATCTCTCCTCTTTCTCACACGCACACACACGTGTGTACACACAAACAAACGTAATAAATAATCATTTCAATTTCACTTTACAGCACACATCAGTCGTGGTGGTCATAAAACATCTTTGTACGGACCAAACATTAAAAGAAGAAAGCTGAAAGCTGCGGTTCACCCATGAAGAAAACTGATGCATATATTTCTGGAATAAACCAAAAGTCAGAGCATTGGATATTTGGAGGGAAGGCATGAATTCTCCCTGTCAGATCGTTGGTGTGATAAAGAGGCAGATTTAATAGAACATGATGGCAAAATTGCACAGAAAAAGTGAGAGGGACCAGAGGAGAGAGTTCCACCCACCAAAATGCACACATTTGCATACAGATTTTATATTTTTTAAGAAACACGCCGCACTGAAAAGCCTGTGTATAAAACCGAACCCATCCCTGACAGTGTCTACTATGGAATGCAAATATTGAGGAAACATTACAACAGGATAGACGTTATATTTCAGTAAATCTCTCTCTCGTCCATTCTCCCTCTTTATTCGTCCATTGAAGACTGTTTCTCTCTCATAATAGAGAAATCAAAGATGGAGAGAGGTTCATTTCTGCATAGTGTTTGCCCATCTTTCTGTTTGAAAAACACAAAATCAATTGGGATATTCTATATACATGATTTATTCCCAACGATAGAAATTTCAGAGAAAACAAAATGGCAACGAAATAAACCACTACAAGGCATACCTAGCACAAATGTTCATATATAACAGTCATAAGGACATAATGTATATCCTTAAAGGTAGGTGCGGTCACCATGTATGTATATATATATAGATATATATATATATATATATATATATATATATATATATATATATATATATATAAATATATATAAATATTTGTATATGTAAATCGGAATAAAAATGTAAACCACAGAAACAGGGAATCGATAGGAATCTAGTCATCGTTCATGTTTTAAAGTGCAAGTCTGTTGCGGTGTGCCAAAAATGTCTTCGCAAAAGATAAGCCAGCGCCCTCTGATGGTGACTGGCCTTATGGCAAGAGCACATGTTCGTACACTTTCTTAGTAGGCCCATCTTCAAGAGTTGGAGACGGCTGAAATATCTTTCGATTGAGGAAATAGCAAACACATAGACAGAAACCCGTTTGGTCCTCGTGTAGGAAGAAAGGAGACAGCAAACCAAAGCCCGGCTAACAGTCCGGCCGAGAAGACTCTGCTGTCTCTCCTTTGGCAGCCTCGTGGGTACCTCAAAGATCTCCAGGTGTGCGGCTCCTTCCACGTACTGAGATCCGATTTCCCCATGTTAAGCGTGTCTCCATGCGGAACAGGTTGGTGTTTCTCAAGACTCGACGCATAGGACTATGAGATCCAGCTGAAGTCCTTCTCGCTGCATGCACGGTTGTCTCCATCCATTGCCGAATCGCTCTCCTCTTTCCCGTCTTCTATTGCTCGCCGAGACATCCCTGAGCCTGCCCGCCATTTCCCGTTGTCCTCCTCCCCTTCTCCTATCAGCTCCGCATCTCCCATCATCTCTTCCTCTCCGTCACCGTCGGCTGTGTCGTCAGGGAAACGGTGATCTCCGGGATACAAGAGCTCTTCCTCCGGTGAACCGTCCTCCCCGTTTTGGTCCAGCAGGGCGGCCATGCCGCGTCCCGAGCAGTCCGCGCAGACGCCGTGCCTGCGAGAGCCGTGCTTGATGCCCACGCTGGCAGCAGACATGAAGACACGACTGCACACTTTACACACATACTTCTTGTCCTTACTGTGGACCTAAAAAATACAAGAGTGTTCTGATAAGAAACAGAACTTTATTTAGCAACTCCATGTCTACTTGTACATCTAACCCAAACCCTGAAACCAATCCAAACATTACAGTATACTCATACTCTAATGAGAATATGTGAATTTGTACATGCACATTTTAAAGTGTAGTTGACATAGTCAGTATAATATCTAAAGTGGTCTATCAAAATATAGTGTAACAGAAATCTTTTCTCGTGTAAAATGACAGTTTCCCTGTTTTTACATTTTTAAAATTGTCAATCCAAAATATCACATATTGCAATGTATTTAAAATTATTAAAAAATTTAAATAGGTTTTATGTAAAATAAGGTGTTGCAGTTTATTTCTGCAATTTAATATGTAAAATATGTTACAAATCACTATTAAAGAATAAAAATTATATATATATATATATATATATATATATATATATATATATATATATATAAATTCTGTATATATACAAATTCTGTAAAATTACAGTTTGGATTTTCAGGTATAATGTAAAAAACTTTTATTATACAATATTGTACTTATATTGAACTGTTTTTTTGTTAAATATAAAAGTAAGATTTTGTGATATTACAGGTTTTTACATTGTGCAGAATTTAACTTTTATATTTGACACTTACAGAATTTCTATATACAAAGAAATCTGTCAAATATAATTATGAAAATAAAAAATAAATATACATTTTGTAAAATATTTAAGTTAAATAAAATAAAAATACAGTTGTGCAATGTAAAATGTAAAAAAAAAATATTATAAAAGTAAAATTCTGTTAAGTTTATAATATCGATCATGTTTGCGCTCAATGATAAAGTTAAATATACTTCAAAATACTTTGACTTCAGTAATTTAAGTCACTCAAGTGTTATATAAAGTAAACTGTAGTTCTCTGGAGATTTAATAATACACATTAATTTTTTTACTTTTAAAGAGTATTCTAACCGCATACATGAACAAACATTTTTGTAAAAGGACTTGAGTGGAGTTTATGTATATCATGGTTCTGAATAAATCCTGTAATCACATACAGTATGTTTTTATCAAAACATTTTTATAGTGATGCTACGATTTTTGTTTGTAAGTGTCTTATGTATGAATGAACTTAGAATTATGTCCTAGACCATGTCAAATATCCAGAAACTGTGGCGGTGCTTAGCACTGGCTTTACATAGCAAAAGACGTAAGTGAAGAATGTTTCACCACATTATAACCAAGCATCGGGAACAGCATATAGTTTGCGATCCATCATGGTGCGGATCATGAATTATGCAATGTTAGGTGTTAAATGTTTCAGCGTTAAGCAGAAGCACCACTGTCTGTTATCATGTCCCACTATTACAGGCCGTTTGATATGTTGGAAACAAGAGCTCATTCTGTGGCACATCTCTTAACCACACAGCACCAGGAACCTGTGCCAAAGCCTGTTTGTGAGCATCTCCCATGAAAAGATACAGTAAATACAGGCTTTAAGAACAAAAAAAGAGAGGAGGTGGTAAAGAGCACTGGCAATAATAAGGGCAGAGAGGAACTGAGATAAGGGGGTTTATGGGATATGGCACGATCCTATGTTTACTAGGGGCATAACACTGGCATGTCTCCCACACAAACATCTTCACATGTGCTGTAAGCCTTTCATAAAAATCAAACAAATTTACTTTCTAGAAGATCCCTTTTATAAAACACTGGATTTCTTTAGTAGATGTGTTCAGGGCTAAATTCATTGACACAAGTACCTTAATATTCATTTTTACAAATGCAGTGTTTTATTTTGACGCACTTTTATTGTTTATATATAACAGTTTCAATAAATCTAAAGTAATTAGTCCCTATAGACATTGTATTTTCAACCCAATAAACCAATAATCAATAGATATAATATAACTGTATTCTTCAGTAGATTTAGGACTGTTGATCACATGTATGATACTGCACTCACCAGTGTATGACGCTTCATGTGCTCTCTCCGGGTGAACTTCTTCCCACAGATCTCACAAGGATACGGCCTCTCGCCCGTATGTGAGCGCATGTGTCTCTTCAGAATGCACTGGTGCATGGCTGAAAAACTGCAGTATGGGCACTTGAACTTCTTCCTGATCACCGTAAAGTCATTCACTGCAAAACACAAAGAAATGACACATCAGATGGGTCATTGATGAAGATGAAGAACTTAAAATGTATAACTTAATAAATTAAGCTTGTGTTTCATTTTACTTGAAATAAAAATGTAGCAACTTAACTCCAATTCTTATTGATTGAACTCTTGATGGTACGGTTGTATTTAATAATGTTAGTGCAACATGCAATACATGACAATTCAATGGCACTACCCTTTCCTTTTTATTGTATGTCCAAAAACCCAAGCATGTCAAATGATTCCGCCGTTGCTCGGCTGCCACCATTCCTCAAAATATGTTATTTGGCCTCGTGCAGACAACAGGAAGCCATACAGGTTTGAAATGATGAAAAGAGGAAACATCACGATACTGTTTTATTAACTTAAACCATAATACAGTATTTTTAGGGTGAATCTAATGAGAATGAACATTGAGGATAAAATAATAACACAAAAACTCTGATTACATTCATGAGAGTTTGGGGGGACTAAGCGTTATCGTCATGACAATAGTGACAAAAGATAAGCTTCATTGTATTTATACAAATTATAAATGCTGTCTTATTTCTTTTCTTTTGATTTTGTGATAACTGTACGTATGTGGGGATTCACCATACATCGAGCATAATGTCACATCCACATCAGTTATATTCTTTCCATTCAGTCGTGTCTTTTGACTGTGTCCTCGCTCTTCTCATACAAACACTGATGAGGGATACTCTCCCAAGCCCACCTGCCCTTCGCTACCAAAACCAACCCCAAAAGACAGTTTCCTTAGCAACCACAGCGCCGAAACAGATTTTACTGCTCAGATTCAACAAAGAAGATGACAGCAAAAATAATACCAGCACGGCTTACTATTGTTTGACGAACAATTACGGCACAAAATATCACAAACTCTCAAAACCGATTGTCAGTTCCACATGACTTCCTCTCATTGTCATTTTTCATCTCAGAGTGGATGATTCTTACAAAACAGATTGTGTTATTCATACTACATGACTGTAATCTCATTAGATTGGATTAGTTTAAGAAGTGGATGGTTTAAGAACAAACCTGAGCGTTAGGGTTTTTTGAATTCTTACACATGATAGACCTGATAAGCATAAGACAAAATATATATATATATATATATATATATATATATATATATATATTTAAATGCAGGATCCGGTCACTGTGTCAATCTATATATTTGAAGTACCCCTGTGGTCCACAATTTATTCCTTAAAACTAATCTGTCACCTTTAATATGACACATTTAAATGCTTTTCCTGTGAAATGTTTGGATGTCACTTACACCTCAGCTTTATTAAGTATACACAGACATATGAATACCAGCTCCGCTTATAAAACTGAAAGTAAAACTGAGAGCTGACCCGACAGTGCTGATATTATATATCCGTGTCATATTTACATATCTATCGTTTAAACTGCTGATCCACAGGGTCAAATATGTTGACAGGGCAGTTTCAATTCCGAATACTCAGCGATGGTTTAAAATGATACACAACTACACAAAAAATATACATAAGAAATACCACATACACAGACACACTCAAAAAAATAATACAGAACAAAATTTACACTCGAATCCACAAAAAATAGGTGTATATTACAAATATATATTTATATATTTGTTAAATGAATACTTATTTTGTTTCATTACATTACATTTTTAAATTTTCGAGAAATTAACTGTTGGACTTTTTATTATTTTTATATTTTTATACTGAAAAAAATATATTAATTATTTTAAGTAAATATTAACTGTTTATTTTGTGATGTTTACTACGCCACATGAAATATCTTTTACAGTGTTAACAACCATACAAATATGGCCATTTTTCTTTTAAAATATGGATTTCCCCTAACTTGTGAAATAAACTTATCACTGAGGATTCATGTTTTTAACAGCAAAATTTATTGGCTAGAAATATACACACATTATCCAAAATACACAATTTACAAGAATCTATGCTTCCCATCATAAAACAAATGATTTGTTCTTTAAAAAAAATAGTGCAATTCAACCGAGCTGTGACTGAGAATTCTGATGTGTTTTTACACCCACATTTCAATCCTTTTCAAACTGTATTAAAGCGCATCCGTCTTTTTATTTTTCCTGAGGACAAAGTGCTCAGACCTTGAAAATCTCCACGTCAGTGCAAGTTATAATTTTCTGTATTCAGAAAGATGCCAAATGGGGATTTCATTCACAATGCACCTCACATTTGACATTATTTATCACCATGCTTTAAAGTTTTAAAAACTCCTTTTACCCTGCTTTTTGTCAATTTTGGACACATTGTTGTTCCTGCAGGCACCACTGTGTTGATTCTTGCTTGATAAAACAATACAATAAAGCTTTGCATATGACGCACAGATCAGACGATCTATGCAAAGTGTGTATGAGAGCGATGCACATTCAAGACCTGCACAGAGATCACACACAAACACTTTTCTCTATAATCTCTGTCAAAGAGGACAGGTGGCATGAAAAGGCCCATTGTGAGATGAGTGTAATACTCATGGGTTATGCATGGTACTGATGTTTCAAAAGTTAAACACCAAATACACTAAACACATGTACAAATGAAAGAAGATTAAAATATAAAGCCTACTTTCTTTTATTTTGACCCTTTTCTCAAGTTTTAAAATATGGTAGATAAAGAGACTCTTAGAAATAAAAAAAATTATTAATAATAATATTTTTTGACGAACACATTTTTAATTACTTAACTTCGATTAAAAAAAATACTTGGTCCTCTTAATTTTTGCTGTGGCTGTATATGTGAAATCCACATTTCTAAAATTAGAAGAATTTGAAAGATACTTTCACATTTATTGCCAAATTTAAATTATTATATGATTTAAATTGTTTGGTTTTTAAAGATAACTCACAAAAGGAGAGTTCGCCTAGACTATTGATAACCAAACAACACTGACCCCATTAACACATTTCTCGAACTATCTTCTTTACTATTGCACAGATGAAACTGACTTTGAAGGAAATGCATAACTTATGATTGAACTATCCTTTTAACAATCACGATATTTTAAAATTGACTCTCGCTTACAATTTTGTCCTGAGCCCTGTTGATTCTAATGGCAGTGCTGACATCAGGTACTGTAAAGATCCATTCTCAGAATCTCCTCTTGGATGGTTACGGTTTGACGACCCAATGACACAACTTACCTCCAAGGAAAAAGTCCGATTCAGATTACTTTCTATGCTGGTTCACTAGACGCATCTGTCAACATTAACTGCAAGATGGGTCTCCCAGGAAGCCCTTCCTTAACCCTGTGCTTCATTGGCTAAACCTACAAATGTCAAGTTCAGAGAGGGCAAACACAAATACACGACTCAAACATCTGTAGCTCTGTGATTTAGGCTCAGCATGTCTGAAGATACAGACGTAATCCAATTCACTTGCATCCTTGCACACATACACAAGGACAAGGTTGAATGATTAAAGACAAGCCCTAGTCTTTTATCATCCATGATCATCTTCCACTCAACATCAGAATGCGGGAGTACATTTATCCTGCAGGGGACAGCATTGTGCACAGATTCAATATTGTCAAATGTACTAAACAAGTTAGTGAGGAGCCACTGTGCCTCAATCTGTACCCCAGGCAAACCATAAAGAGACCAAATGGTTCGAAACCACCTGAACTTAAAAGCACCGGTGTTCAACACTCTGAGATCTCTGTGTTCCTCAGGTTCAGTGAACAGTTCTGCGCGTACAGGTTCAGATTTGCATGAGAAACTTGATCAAACATCTGTTTTTGCATAGCAATTGTGTCAGCAGTCACAAGCTGCTTAACTCTTATATATAAAAACTGGATGGTATAGAAAAGGAATACTGTAAAAATATGACCCAGAATTTATACATTCACAATCTGCTGGTGCCTGTGAATCAATCATCAATATGTATGCGGCTGTGCCCGGCATCGTCTCCCTTCATGCCGTGCAGGTGCCACAGCCCCTCCGAAGGGTAGATGCCGGACTGACAGCAGACCTTGGCATGGGTTGCCAGGTTTTTCTGCGTGCTGAAGGTTCGGCCGCAAGCGGGGCACGTGTACACCCGCTCGCTGGAGTGCACGGACGACAGGTGACGGTTCAGGTCCGTGCGATCGCGGAAGTGCTTGAGGCAGTAGACGCACTGCATGAGTTTGCGCTTCAGGTGGATGGTCTTCTCATGACGGTCGGCATTCGACTTGAGGGTGAAGCTGGCGGGGCACTGGGAGCAGCGATAACGCGCGGCCTGGGAAGGGTCGAGCGGGGACGCGGCCACCATGGGTCCGTCCAGGGCCGTGCGGTCGAGGCAGTCCAGTGACAGGGCCATGAGAGAGAGCGTGTGGCTGTACTCGTGCTGTCTCAGCTGAAGCAGGCTGCTAAACAGTTGCTTACACAGAGAGCAGGCCAGCTCCCGCCGCCAGCCCGGCCCTCCGCCCCGTACCTCCGTCACACACGCTCCATGCTTCTCCTTCACCATCTGATCTTCCTCTACGGGATCCTGGACGCACTCCAGCTCTGAGAGATAGAGGGAGAGAGGGAGAGGTGAGAACTAACCACGGGAGATCGGCTTATGTATGTGAAAAATAACAGGATGGGATGAGGGGACGGGTCACGTCACGCGTACCTGCGCCGTGAGCTGGGCTGCTGACTTCATCTTGAGTTTCCTCCTGTAGGAATACACACACATAGACATCAACACTTGTGTTCTTGTGTTTACAGATCTGTATTAAGATGTGAATGCCTGAAACATGCAGATTCATTATGTTAAACACATGAATGCACGTAATGGAGGAACAAGAATAAGACAGGACCTAAAGAGAAAGAGATAGAGAGATGAAACCTTCGACACAAGAGATATGCAGAGCTCTGAGATGTAGACAGCACAAGAAACCCATTCATAATATCAAAAGTACAATGGCTGTTGATGTATTTGCCCTATTGTTGTATTTTAAAGTTGAGTTTCGTGATATTGTATTTTGGCATTTTATGAGTTGAAAAGGTCACGCTATTGCATATTGATCTTCTGGTTATGACTTCACAAACATGACCGTAACTCAACATGTTTTTTTAATTATTATTCTCAGAAATGTTTTTATGTTTGTTTAATAAAGATTTTTCTTTAAACAAACAAGTCCATCGTTTAGGCTCTATTTTTATGCAAAATTAAATAAAAATTAAATGTAAATTATTTTTGATTGAGCAACAGGAGGAATAATTATTATTCTTATTATTCTTTTTTACATAGTTTCCCTTAATGAACAAGTCCATCACTTAAACTTTATTTTTTAATTTATTTAAATAATTATGTTTAATTGTACACAGAAGAAAAAATATTATTATTATTAGATTATTTTTTTTGTTCAATCTAAGTTTCTAATTAAGTATTTTCTTTTGGCAAAATGTTTAATCCTTGTTTTAAGCACATTTCCTCTGCACATCATCTATACAATTTATTTTCCGTTTTTTTATTTATTTAGTCATCTTTTCATTAGCGAAAATACTAAATAAATAATAGTCAATTTATATTATGAGGTTATTAATTTAAATTGGTATTGTATACATTTACATATTACATATTAAATTTACATATTTAAATATGTTAAATACGCACTTTTTAATATGTTTTATTGGTTAGATCTAAGCAAAACCAGGGAACAAATGTAAGGAATACTAATAATAATGAAACAAGGTTTCAGAAGAATAGCAGTGATGTTCAACAGGTGGACACAGAGAACGCTCTTTGTTCATGAAGAGGGGTGTGTGTTTGTTCGGGGAGGGGGTTACACATCTCATTATGGATGTGTACTGAGTTTGCATTCAGCTTGTATGGTATAGGTGTGTCCCATCCCCCTACATGTTTTCCTAATTTTCTTTCTGTTTTCACCCTCCCCTCACGTAAGAGTGACACATTACGGTTTAAGCAAACAGATGGCTTGTCCGCAGAGATGGTACAACTTCTTAGGGGGGAGGTCCTGCGAAACCAAATGCCACCTCAGCACACACGGGGAGAATGCAATTTCCTGCTCTCACTTAGGAAAACAAAAACCCACCCGGCCCCTATCCATTGTCCACCATCACTATTGATTTCTACCGCCACCTGGATCCTCCTGTCATCGGGAGATTCTCAGCTGCCAGTGTGTCACATATTGGGCACGCTTTTAGAAAATGTATTCAAACGTCGAATAACGTGTTGAAAAAAGGAGCATAAGCAGGTGCTTGTGTAGAACGGACATTACACTTCTTTTGAATTTTATGGGTCTGCAGTCTTTAGTCCTCTCATGGAAAGAAAGCAAGAACAGAAAAGTAAAATAAAGAGAAAAAAGACATCATGCATATTACAAAAATCGAAATGAATTGCAACACATTCACAGCTGACAGTATAAGTGTCCTGTTAAGTGTTACACTTACCTCAGTGGGTGAGGTCTTCGCGGGCCGTTCCGCATACAGCTTGTCTTCAGGGCCCACGGGACGCGGCAGACCGAGGGCCCCCGGGGTTCGCGGCACCTTACGCGGAGGCGGCAGTAGAAGAGGAGGAAGAGGAAGAGTAGACGGAGGAGAAGATGAAGACGCCCCGTGTTTGCTACCAAACAGGGCCCCTGGATGGTGGGAACCACTGGTGCCATGGGAGCCACGTGGCCCTGAGGAGCACAGGAAACTAATCTCACCCACCTACTCTCAGACCAGCGGCCAGCAGAGAGAGAGAGGAGCGGGCACTTCATTTAGAAAGAGAGGAAGAGGAGTGAGGAGATGAGGAGAATGAGGAGACAGGGAGTGGGTTAAGGGCTCGGTTTCTCTCACTCTCCGTTTGAGCTCCTCTCTATCCACCCACGTGAGGGATGGCCGATTGTTTGGTGACTGATAGAAATAAAGAGAACTAGAAAGAATAAACTTTCACACAAAGGAGGATGTTTTCTTTATTTGAAACTATACCGAGATACTAGAATCTGTATCATGGTTGTATTACGTGTATGTTAAGTCCAGGTAGACGCTTTCATCCAAAACCACTTACAGTATATTATAGATTATAGTAAAACTTAAAAACGTTGAGAGTGATGATATTAATATGAATGTTAAACCTGTTTTTTGCTATCAAGTGTGGAAGCCCAAAGGTTAATACATCCACATTCCGCGAACCCCTGAAATTTATTTCAACCACTCTCAACGATCCACAGTTTTAATCTGCTCTCCACTATCCCAAACGTCCCTAAAATAATCGTTCAGATCTGTGTAGACCAATACACAAGGTTGTAAACCTTGGAACAGGCCTTAGTTCATCTTCAGTTTTGGGAGCAGAAGAATTTTTGCGGAATCCTCTTGTTAGGAAAGCGCCTGACTCAATGGTTAAGAGTTAAGTGGACGGCTGCTCACAGTAAAGTAAAGTTCAACCACGAATAGATTCCTGGAATTCATCCACTCACATCCAACACACACATTTGATATCACATCTTATCCACTTATTTTTTTTGTGCACATTTCCATTTGCTGGACACACACTCAATGATGGTTCCCCGTCTGTTGCAAACTCTACATCAATGAACAGCTGTTAAATCTGATCCAGTGGTTCACTTCAAACCCACATTGAAATAAGCTGAACTAATCAATCTACATAAGATTGGTAAAGAAACATGACACAAGTTTCCCTAGCTGTGATAATACTAGACGTGTGTTTTAACTTATTGGGATTTGCAGATTGTCTAGTTTTGATGCAAATCATCAAAACTTTTGAAAAAAAGAAACACATTTTTAAAAAGCACAACCGTTTTTCCATTATACACCCGAACTAGAAGGTGCATGCTCAGGTTCAATTCAAAGACATTTTTATTTAAACATATCCTAAAATGCCACTTATAATAACGTATAATGACATTTGTTAACATACTTTATTATAAGCGCTATCATTGAAATGTGTTATTAATAAAGCAATTACTTGCTATTAAATAACCACATCTATATTCAAATTTGTGTGTCCAAGCTAAAATAATTTGGCCTAAATTTTGATTGGTTTAATTTGAGTAAATTTGTCTATTGTGACATACAGTTAAAAAGAGTCACTAGATCACATTTGATATTATGCATTCATTTAAAATTACTTAATGGACACACATCATCATGAGTGATATGCTGTACTTACGGGTAACAGGTTTTGAGTTTTTGAATGAATATGAATAGAAATATGACTGAATCTGAACATCGACATTGCATATGTGAACAAAATAATACTTGCTGCATTTGTAAGACATTGCCCAATTCAAAAAAGCTTTACGTCGCCCCTCTGTCTTACATCCATACAAAATAATCTTTGACAATGAAACATACATTTTACTGTCTTAAAATAGCTTAAACGTAACTGTGAACCTTAGCTTCATTAAATATACAAAGTTATGTGAATATGCAAATTAGCTCCACCTCCAATCACACTGTATTAAAATAAAAACTGAAACTGAAACTGAGAGCTTACAAAACAGTGCAATCATGTCACACTGAATCTATGTGTCATCTACAGGGTCAAATGAGTTCATGTGATTGGTTACAGTTTTATGGAGAAAATACTTAAATGAGAAATCTGCACATGGTTTAAAATCATATCAAAAACACCACTTAAACACACAAATTAGGGGTCGGCCAATTATCTACCTGGCCGGTTATTGATATTGATATTAAGCATTTCCAATGAATGACAATTATTTAAAAACCAATGTGTATCTGTGTTGCATTGGATTGTCTATATGGGAGTGTTTGTGTAAGTTTGATATTCAGGCTGTACTCTGTCTTTTGTATGTACTGTACACTGTTTATTGTCTCAGTGTAAATGGTTTTTGAAACATCTCACTGATTCTCTGCAAGTGTAAATGTGTGTATCGCATTCACACAAACATACACAGTCTCGTGAGACCCTGACAGTGGCAGGGGAGAGGACAGGTTGTCAGCCTGCTGTCAATGTGTATAGATCAGTCGAGAAGACAGAAACACACCTAAACCAAATCGCACTGCAAAACCTGACCCGGGATCAGCCAGTAACACAGAATCTGGGTTAATCACAGCAGCCTGTGGGATGCGCGGGGACCCGCCATGACCCGCTCGGCACCATCAAATCAATTGCTTTTCCTGAGAGTTTAACAAATCTTCTTTGAAGTTTGGAAGAGGAGAGCGACTAGTGATCCGTCAGAGCGGGCACGACACGGTTCAACATGTTCTGTTTGTTTTAAGAAAAGGGTGCCGTTCTCCAAATGGTCAGCGGTTGATCGGTTACCTATTAACAAAGGCCTGAAATCAATCTACATTTCCCTGTCGTCGTTGTCAGATATTCAGATTTGATTAGCAGAGACAGAAAACAGACAGTTCATAGTGAACATGAAATTTGAATATGCGCCAGTAACCCAACCAACATTTCACTTTGAAAAACATGACAAGTGAAATAGTTTTTTTTATTCCTTTTCAAGCTGACTTTCACAAGAGCGTTCTGGCTGTGCTAGTGGAGATCAGGGTTTGTACATTAGTGGGATGATCAGATTAATACTCCTCTACGTTGTCTTTTAGCTTGGGTTTGGAAGACAAAAGCTCCTGTGGCGTGAGTGACAGCCACTGTGTTTCATTCTCAAGAGTGGCCATTAAGACTTAATGTACTTGAGCAAACACACACTCTTGAGTCTGCCCTAAGGGTGTTAAGAGCAGGAGCCGTTTAGAGTTGTCCTCCCTCTCCTATTCAGAGGAACACTGAACTTAAACAGACAAAAGAGACAATTACCAACCCAGGACTGCGAGAGAGAGAGAGTGAGAGTAAAGGGAAGTGAGGAGGAGACAACTTACAAAGTGTCTACAATATTACAACACACATCCAATATTTTGACAAAGTGAGGACAAAAATAAGTGTGAACTCATCTAAATACCATAGACACTACAGACATTCATCCATCATTGCATTTCAATTTATGGATAAAATATATCAGCATCAGTTTGCATTTACGGTTTAATAGGAATGTGTATTCTTTAGCGCAAAATAGAGTCTAAAAAGTCAACATTCATGTTACAAAATTCCCTTCAAGATTGACCAAAGCTATACATTAATGTAGAACTTTTATGAGCACAACGCAATGTATACCAATTGCAATGACACAAACATCTACACGTCCGAGTACAACTAAACACACAATCAAGAATTCAACATAAGTCTACAAACAACTGAGGTCCATTTCTACAAGATGATATGTATGTCACAAAGACTTCTACAGGAAATCAACGGGGGGACATAACTTTACACATTTATAGCAGGAAAACATGTGACATGTATAAGGCCCCATAGAACCCTATAGAAATACCATTGTTAATAGGATTGTCTAAGCACAAACATTGCATCACATACCACTCTTGCAAAAAAAACGCATAAGTTAAATCTATAATGTACTTAACAAATCTTAAATCCACATTGGACAGTCTGTATGTCTAAGCATGTGCATTACAGCATATACCACTCTAGCAGAACACATTGAATCTAAAAGATCTTAAATCCATATAGAACAGTCTATATGTCTAAGAACATATATTACAGCATAAACCAACTAAGCAGAACATTTGAAATGTGCACAAGAACGGTGGTCCCTATAAAACCATCTGTATGTCTAAGGACATGCATAACAGCATATACGACTCAAGCAGCACACATTGAATCTAAAAGATCTTATATAAGACCTATATAGAACAGTCTGCATGTCTAAGCACATACATTGCAGCATAAACCACCAAATATGAAGATGTGTAACCTATATAATGTAAGTCCCTATATAATATGTATATCTAAACACACTTTAAAGCAAAATGAATCTATAAGTGCTTATAGAACAGTCTATTGAGAACCTAATACGAATCACCCTATAAAGCATCTACAGCACATACAGTACCATTCTAGCAGGAGTACTGTATAAATCTAAGAGTCCCTATAGAACTCTGAGGACACTCCATCAGCAATGACAGCAAAGCACAACAGAACTTACGGGAAAGAGAGTGTCCTCCCTTGGGCAAGTAGTCGAACAGAAGCGGGTTCTCCTCTCCAAGCATCTCCGCCCCCAGAGATAACAAGCTGTTTTTGCTCATGAGAGCCGCACGCAGATTAGCGACCGAGCCCACTCTCTCCTGGGCAACGGCCTCGTCCCTATCCCCGGACAGAAAGCCGCCGTCCCCCGCTGCGGCCTCCTCCTGCTTCACCAAGAGGTCCATGCGTTCGCTGCGGCTGTCAGGAATGTTGGGCTCCGTCACTTCTGCACCTGAGAGGAAAGTGAGAAGTGTTTATGAATGACATGTATTACAAGGCTTTCGTATTTCAGGAATGGAATAAAGCCTTTGGTTTGGAATGCAACTTTTTCAAATAAAGATTACCATTTTATTTTTGTTAAAAAGAATGTCAATAACGAACAGCTTTAAGACCAAAGACAACAACACAGATCCCTGAGCTCATCTGATTTGACAACATGGAAAGATATCCTTGAACACATACTAAATGAAAGAGTTATCAATTTCCATTAAAAATAAAAAAACTCATGATGTCAATTGATACGCAAATCAAAGACAAATCAAATCATTTGACAGAACATCTTCGTCCATTCTTTTTAAACAAAGAAGAAAGAAAAATAATGAAAAGTGAAAGTGTTTACTTCCCTATTCATAACTTTTGTCACATAAAGACACATTGTGCCAAAACCCACAATGTCAAATAAACAAGGACTACTTGTAAGGAATCCAGTAAAAAAAAGAAATCAACAACAAAAAGGGAGAAAGACAGAGCAGCTTGTTTAGACTAAAGTGACAGCTTCAAGGAGAAGAACTTTTCAAATCAGTGTCATTGAATCCAAGGCTTCCAGCTCAGATCACCGAAAGCCTCCGAGTGTGTGAATGACGGGCCAGCCGACAAACCGCTTCAGGCACGGCATGGCAGGACCCGCCCACAACCTGCCGTACTCCATACTGCTTACTTATACCGTACATTAAGACAGCACAATCTCTCTGCCGCACACACAGTGTGTGTTGTGTTACACATTGTATTCTCTGGAGTCTGTGAGGACTGACAGAGGAATGAAAAATTTATGTGAAGGAATGAAACATAATGAGTGTTAAAATCCATCTCCGACGGCACACACAGACTTCCCCCAGAAAGAGTCTCATAATGACATGCGTTTAACTTCATTAACGCAGAGTTTCAAAATAACCTTTGACTTGAAAAGTGAAAAAACACAAAAAGATATTTTGAGAAATGTCTCTGAAGCTCTGTGTCTATACGGTTGGTGGGGGTCAGTTATGGTAAGTTTCCAACGTTCTATAAAATATCTTGTATTGTTCTGAACAAGACAGAAAGCCTTTCATTCAAGACAGACCAAGTCTAGACGTTTCCGTTATATACCTGAATAGAAACGGAACACCTGGTCCACTTTGCAGCTCATTGCAGTAACCCGATTAGACAGGAAGTGGCTGCTTGACCAGCATGCAAAGCAACCAACCACACTTCCTTTTGTTTTTACTTGGTATTTAGTCAGATCGCATTCATCTAAAATAGTTCCTACAATAATAGACCAAGAGTGAAAAGAAATCTTTACATATGTGCAAAGCAGGCGGTGTGAACAAAAGAGTGTTCTAAATATCTACATTTGCTACAAACTGCTCCACCACTGACCAATCCAACTTTTAACTTAGCAAAGGTTAATCTTGAATCACCAAAGGAACTAAAGAATTGACTATGTGTTTGCTGTAATCCTCACTAAACAAAACGCATTTGCGCCCCATCTTACCATAAACATATTATCCGCCATGTTATAAACTGTGATGTCTGGCAAAAACTTTGTTTTTTAATTACTCAATATACCATGTTGGCATAAAAACATCAAATACTCAAAAGACTCAAAAGACAAGAGAATGTTATGATTTCCAGATTGTATTTAAGTTCTAATTGTAAAATGTAGGCTATTTAAAGTACCCAAGACTGGCCCATTGGATTCATCTCATGTCGAATATTATGTGTGCCACAGATGTGTCACCACATGGTGTTCAGGATAAAAAAAAATTGGGTTTTGGATATTGGGTAAAGATAGACCCTATGTCACTTTTTGTGTGAAAGGGGAACAGAATGGACTGTTTTCATTTCAACTCAAATGTATTTGTCTATCGGATGGAAACAAGGAAATAAAGTGAATCATTTTCCAGGATAATATTAAACATTTCTTTTTTCTTAACTCTTAACTGCAGTTTCAATGTTCTGTATAACTCAGTTTGGAGTTATTCAAGTTGTTTAAAACAAAATAAAAGACAGTAGAAATGTGGGAACATTAACAAGACTAAAGACGTCATCCTTTCCCTTCATATAAAATTTGACTTTGGATTTATGAAAAGTTTATCATGTGAAGAAGAACATTTGTTCATTACACTTTGACTGTGTGTCCACAGTATGTGTGAAATTTAACAAAATTCACTGGTGTGTAAGAAATAATAGGAAAAGATTGTACAGTATAGTACGTTTGTTTCATATTATTGGAACTGTGGAAGCACACATTATCCAGACACGTTGAGCAATGGAGTCAATGTAGAAAAATATGTAATTTAAAACTGTATTTGTTTTGCAATCAAACAGTCACTCCGATCGCAAATGTATTTCATTGGTTTAGTTTGGAAGATGTGCTAGTTTAACCCAACATTAATAATTACGTCATCATTTACTCACCCTCTTGTCATTTCATACCTGCAAAACTTTCTTTTTTTCTGCAGAACCAAAAAGAAGATATTTTGAAGAAGGCTGAAAACAAAAAAGATTTAGTATGGACAAAAAATAAATGTAAGTGAATGGGGACCATTCTTTATAGCATTCTTCAAAATATATTCTTCTCTGTTTAAAAGACGAATGAAAGTAATTCTTGTTCAACTATACAGTTTTGTACTGTCTCTTATTTTGACCATCCGGAGGGGCCATTAAAAGCAAATATTGTAGAAATATGCCCTCCAGACATCCCTCTGGCCGTTATTCTGTACTATCTGCAGATGGGATTGAAAAACTGTTGACGAGTGAGCAGAAGGACTAGCGGGAGAAAGAAATGAGCAAAGAGTGGACAGGTCACACACACTTACTGACAAACACAAACACACAGGCAAAGTTAATTAAGTTGGGGGAGTGGGGAGATGGGATGCAGGAATTCATTAGATAAGTTCACCCTTCATCTGTGGGCTGGGGCCACAGGAGTCAATCAATAAAATGGATTTGCCCCTCCCAAATGGCCCAAGCCCCGACGCCCACAAACGAAGAGAGGAGCGACCAGCCCCCCTGACCCCGATCTCTCGCCCTACACACCTGCCTCAACCCCTCACCCTACACAAACACATTACAATCAACACAGTACCAAGACTATATTTCATGTTTCCTTCTATCTTTGTCCATTGAGAGGCTTCCCCTCACATGTTGCCCATTCATTACGTCCCACTCAACTCAAACCTCATGGATATACCGAAGGGATCATTTACCTGGAAATATTATGAACAAACCTCTAAGAATAGGCACTCTTTATTACCTAAAGTTGTCCATGGGGCATACAGATTAAAGGCACAATGTGTTATTTTCGTCAAGGCAAACCTCAGTCCTGTAGAGCGCCGATGAAGTCAAACACATCAACTATATTAATATCATAGTGACAGGCCATATAATAAATAGGGATGTTAAAGTGATCAAAACAGCACACTTCAAAATATTTTTGAAGCATCTGAGAAAAATACTGAACATGTTCCTATAGCTCAGATAGTTGTTTTGGAGCACCAAAGGAACAAACATATAGGTCTTTAAAACATACATACAGGATAAAGGTGGAGTATTTTTTGAAAATGGACATATTTCAAGATGCTGGGTTGTTTTAATCCACTGTTGGGTCACACCTGGTTATTTTCTGGGTTGAAAATAAAGCTATTATGTGTTTAAAATGATGACTGTATTAGTTATTTTCCTTTTTTATATAACTGTATGTATTTTATACTTTATGCACTGGAAAAATCCAGTGTTTTACTAACAAAATAAATAGCTATATTAATTAATAAAAAGTAATTTCTCAGATTTTTTATTTTAAAATGATAAAAACATTACATTTTTTATTATTTAAGTTTATGTAACAAATAATACATTTTAAATACACTCAATATTTGCGCTTCTAAAATCATTATTTGAGTAACATTGATTTAGTAGTATTTTTTACTTAGATTTACTAAATTCCGAGTTTTTGAGGGTAAAATTTACTCTAAAAAATGTTAGATTCTGTTGGATTTTTAATAAATTCTTTTAATATGTCCAGCTGAAAAAAATCCATTAACTGATAGTTTTAAGTTAACAAACTCTGTCTTATTTTGTTATATTACTAAGCCACATTCATTATTTTTGTGTGTAGAACAGCTAAATATGTCTCCCAAATGCCTAAATGTCCTGTATATCATACTGCTTTTGTTACAGCCGGATAATATACAGAATGAATCACACCAGTATTCCATAAGATCCATATAAGACTATATGGACGCTTTATGATCCCAGGCACCTACGAAGAGTCTTTATAGGACTCAATAACCACATATACAGTAGGTTACATCAAAAAGTGCCCACAATCCCAGCTGGATATACGAGAGACCCTATTATACAACATACTATCAATGCATTCGGATTTATTAAACGCTGCAAATTCTATTCAATCTATAATGGCTCAGACATTTCCCAATGTCCCGCCGCTCATTACGTCCCACTCAAGACCGCTTATTAACACACAGTGCGGATTGTTACGGCATTGTTTCCGACAGCAGCTTAGGTGATCGAGGAATGTTTATGGAATCTTTGTTTACGTGAGTAATCCCATATCTTTAATAGCCATTGATTGAAGTGTTGTGTCACGCCGTGCAAGATTACGACAGGAATAATGCCTTGTATTGTCCCTGTTCGCCTCATAAGCGACCGGCTGAATCAGTTTGATTCTTTCTCGCAAAGATCTCAGTTTAATGTGGTTGCCATGGCAGCCCGGCACTCTTGGCTTCAACATTTATGCTAAATAAAACACCCTTTTAAGAGTAGACACAAATAGGCGGACCCGTGGTGTTGGCTTTGTGTCCGTGTGTGCGATTGTGTGCGTGTCTGCGCGTGGGCGTCCACTGGTTCCAACGTATCTGTGCGGCGAATGTAACTCTCACCGAGAGAGAATATGCATTGAGGAAAGTAAATAAGTATGTGCATGTTAAAACAACGCGCGGTGTAAGACCTTGTGGTGTTGAATGAACATGGCTTAAAGAGGTTTTTGTTACAGTTTGAAGTGTGTGAGCGTTAATGGTTTTCAGGCCCGGGCACGTGTCTGTTAGAAACACAATGGAGGAAAGAAGCGCACTGAAAGACAGAGAGAGAGGGATCATCTGATGGGGTTTGACCCCTTGACCTCCTGTTCCAGCTGCAGAGGCGATTACATCCCTCCCTGGAGGAAACTCAACGCTGCCTTTTGTTTCAGGATTCGAGGTGTCCCTGGACGCTCTCCGATCAGGTTTACACACACAGTGGAGTTTGTTTCAAAAGAGTTTGTGATAAGACACAGAGCAGTTTAACCTGTCATGTTTAACTTTTATCTACTTAATCTGAAGCAGTAACACACACTCATTAGCCGTGAAAAACATGTGGAGGGTGGAGGTCAGGCCTGACTCTTGAGCGTGGCCGGAGTTTAAAAGGGTAAAAAGTAATTTCCAAGGAATGGAGGGAGTGAGACACAAAAAAAGCCCAAGAATTCAGAAGCAATTTAAAAGCGGTGTGGGAGAGAGGGATGAGAAGAGAAAAAAGGAAAGTGAGGAGGCATGATGGAAAGTCAAAGAGAGGTTGTTATTCCTCTCTCTCTTGCTCTCTCGCTCTGTTGTTTTTTAGGGACTTGTAGGGCCACAACCTTCGAGGAGAGAAAGAGAGAGAGAGACAGATAGACGAAGAATAAATCAAGCGAACCCTGAAGGCTAGAAAGGAGGGAGAAAGAAGCGAGGAGAAGTGTGGGTTATAACGGAGGGGGAAGTTGAGTGGGCGAGGACAAGAGGGTGAGTGCAGGCAGGGGTGGAGGTGGTGGCGAGGGGGGTGCGGAGGATTGCAAGGCTCAAGGTAATCTGGGGAGTTAATGCAGCTTAGCAAAGCAGGCCCGCGAAAGAGAGAGAGAGAGGGAGAGCGAGCGCGTGAAGTGGCAGACAGTGCAGGCGGCAGAAAGAGAGAGGGCGTAAGAGACAGAGAAAGACAGACGGAGAGAGAAAGGGAGGGCCGGAGAGAGTGGGAGAGAGGAGATCTTGGGGAAAATGGAATGCTGGGTGGAGAGGGGAAGCAAACACGCAGGGCTTTGTGCTAAAAGCACGACTCCGGGGAGGGTGCGACCGACGCTAAATCCAGAACACGGGCCAGAAATTAGGGTTTGAGGAGCAGCGAGTCGGACCGGCCCTTTTTTTGACAGTCCCTTAGTGAGTCAAACACACAAACATTCAAATGAGGATTTCCACAGATACTGAGAAACGTGGCTGCGGTGTTGGACACCAGCTCGATTCTCCCTTAACATCACGCAACGTTTAATGAACATGTTATCACGAGACGGTACAAAAGGCATTGGAATGTGGCCCGTGGGTGCTTCCTGATCCCATTCCCTCATCTTCTCCGTCACCTCTAATCTGTCCTATCAATAAAAGTGGCACAAAGCCTTTAAATAAAACACCCATGATAATGAGGTCGTGAAAGAAATGAGGTAAAGCGAGGTCAAAGTTGTGACCGTGTGTACAGCCACACGTATACAAAAATTCATGACTAGATTTAATGTAGTCACCTTTACACAAAGTGTGCGACCATAGCATCCATCATAGTGAAAAATAAAGAGAGAGTAATGTGGACTAGTTCAAGGGAATAGTCACCCAAACTTGGAAATTTTAATTTACCTTCTTGTCATTTCAAACCTAAATGAATTTAGTTTTTCTGCAAAACACAAAAGAAGATGTTTTACAGAATGTAGGTAATCAAAAATCATTGGTCCTCTTGACTTCAATTGCATTTTTTCACAATATCTTCTTTGTGCTCTGCAGTGTCCATGTGAAACACTTGTAGAGAAATAAGCATAAAGAGCAGACGTCCGGTCTTCACGCAGATAAGACGAGAAGACAAAGTGCCTAATGTCCAATTGTGTGACACATGATACGTTTCCGAGCAAACCTCATTGCTTCATTTACATTTACTTGACGTATTAATGAGATCATGCCTACGTCGGTGGAGCGAAGTCGTTAAATGCACATACCCGCAGGTAATTCCACCGCTGTCAAAACACATCACCGAAACACACCGCTTCCACGTGCTCAGGCCACGTGACTGCCCCGCAGTCTGCAGCTCAACGTGGTCAATGGAGCTCCATGGCAACAAGACCTCATGTAAAGGGTTCTACATTTCAAAACGGATGTGAAGTGGACAGAAGAGCCGGAGTTCATTAGAACAATGTGAGACGGCGAGAAGAAGCTCGAACTGCTGTAATCTTAATATAACTCTGTTCCAGGTTACTATGACTGACATGTTGTTTTAAAATGGAACAACGAGGAGGTTTGCAGGAGGGGAAAGAGAGGGGATAAAGAAATAGAATTTTTATTCCTTCTCGTCAGATAAGAGCTCGGTCATTGATCATCAGATTTACGGCAGATAGGATTTTTAGGACTGACCTCCCGCGCTGCCAATCTGCCAGGGATGGAATCGGATCAGTTCATTCAGATGCTGTACTCATCCAGAGTATCTAAATTGGTTGCTATAGTAATGATGTAAGCATCAGCACAATGCCAAGAGTCTGTGTTCTACTATCTGAGAGGAGCTGTCAGTGTGGGAAGAGATGGCAGGAAACTAGAAAATTTGCCTGTGGTCACGTCCATCGTGACATCTTGCGGTGATGCTAAACTCATGAGATGCGACAGACACATTTCACGCATTCCAGCTTATACTGCGTCAAAATTGCTGACTCATTCACTACATATGGAATAAGTTCAGTTCGACACAGCTCAAGACAAATAGCGTACATTGAATGACTAGAAATCTGATCTCACTAAAGGACCATTTATGCCAAGGAAGATATCTATAAATGAATGATTGGCAGATATGCAATATAATATTCAAAACCATGTCTTTAGAGATGTATAAAGTCTGTACATAATGAATGGCATAGTTTTTATTATCTTAGAATGAGTTATTCCTATCTACATAGAGTGCCGGTCCTCTTGCATGGACTTCACAGCCATGTGTCTACAGTAGCCCTTAAGGGACAAACTGTACTACAGAACGCGTTTCATAAATATGTTTTGTCCTTCAGCAAAGAAGCTAAAATGTGACAACATGGGACGGCCTTCATGGTGTTTCAGAATGAACAGTGAACTTGGTTGTTGGTTGCAAGAGGTAAATTTACCCCCAAATAGCACTTCATTTGACGAACTTTTCATGTATTCATAAAAATTTTAATATTTTGCCATAAAATTGAAGAATTTACAAAGAATAATAAATGAAGAAACTGATTCCTGTCTGAACAAACACTATAGGTCATTATGCACACTAAGCGTTGGCCACAGTATTACAAAGATGCGGCCTAACAGAGGTTTGTAGAAACGGCTTGCATAAGACAAAAAGGTTTGGAGGAAGTCTGACATCACTTCCTCCTCATCGACCAAAGATTTGTCCCAATTGACCTGTGGGTAATCCAGCATACAGTTACACGCAATCATTCAGTGAAGACTAATCATAACTTATTAAAGCTAATGAAAGAGTGAGGAAGAGAGGATGATAGTGGGTCAGGAATGAAGGGAACTATGCTAAGGGAGGGAGCAAAAATGTGTGCCAATATCTTTATTCCAAAAACTATTGAGCGATCTCAGGCAGAAATGGAACCTTAATAGGGAAGGGTTTAAAAAACTCATGAGCAAAATAGCTCATGATCCTGTGAAGCTCACAAGAAACAATTGATTTTCATAGAGATTGATGTCAACCCAAAATAAAAATTCTGCCATCATTTATTCAAAACCTGTGTGCCTTTCAAAAGAAGATTTTAAGACACATCTAATTGCTTTTTTATCAATACAATGGAAGTCAATGGGGTGTTGGTTGATTTCAGTTTTGTTAGTTTACAAAGGTTCTTCAAAATATCTTATTTCTGTTCTAAGGATGACAGAATTCATTTATCCAATGAAATACTATTAGAGTAAACAAATAAAAAGTAAGGATAAATACATTTTCGTTTTTTGTAATAAACACATATTCTGGAATTATTCATAATGTAAAACAAATGAGATTGAGGCAATCGATCTACCTCACTAGGTTTTAAAGCTCTGAATTTGAGAGAAGGCAACCAAACATGAGTGAGGAAGAAGGACTGAGCGAGGGAAGAGAGTTATCAGACAAACGAAGGAAAGAGTGAAGACAGCAATAATGAGGAAAATAGCAAATGGAGGAACGCGCAAAAATTGTATTGTTCCAATTCTTGAATTGAACAGGAACGAAACAGGACAAAAGAGGGGTGTGTTAGAGAATAAAGGGTACAGTACTGAAGGACTGTTTGGGAGGACAGTAACGGCCACATCCTCATATGTTCTTAGGAATGCAGGTCTGAGTGTGTTGTTAAAGTGACTATGTGTGTGCGTGTGTGTGTGTGTGTGTGTGTGTGTGTGTGTGTGTGTGTGTGTGTGTGTGTGTGTGTGTGTGTGTGTGTGTGCGCGCGTGCATGTCTGTGTGTGTGTGTGTGTGTGTGTGTGTGTGTGTGTGTGTGTGTGTGTGTGTGTGTGTGTGTGTGTGTGTGTGTGTGTGTGCGTGCGTGCGTGCGTGTGTGTGTTTGCCAGTCAGAGCAGACAGGAATACCAAACCCCCACAGACTCTGGAGCCAGTTATCAGAGAAAGAGAGAGAGAGAGGGGCCGGGTGTCCCAAGTTTTATCTCTTCTTTTCTTCCCCTCCCTTTCTGTCTTCTTTTCCATTTCTCTCTCTTTGCCTCCTCCTCCTGCTCTTCTTTCTTCATAATTGTGCCAGTGAAAAATACAACAAGGAAGATGTTGGTAAAAGAACGAGAGAATGCGAGCTAGAGGAGAGAAGAGGACAAACCTTGAAGCGAGGCAATTTCAAGGTTGAGGCGAATTCTTTGTAAAGCCAAACATTACATTGAGAGAGACATCATTCTGATAAATCTGAAATGTTTATTCTATTTCTGTGTTCGATTATTTACACAGTGCTCTGGAATACTTGTATTTGATTGGTCAATCCTGACATTCTGTTATCCTTATGTTTCTGTATTCAAGGCTGCTGAATGCTTGAATTTGATTGGTTGTCAGACTTTTTATTACAGAGTTCTGTACTAGGTTTTATTACAGAAAATGTTATAAACACAGTTAAATTTGTATAACTTCTTTACGCTTCACAATGTAATCTACGCACTTTTAGTTAACTACTTTTTTTAACTACTTTTAGTTGTTAATTTGATTCATCATTATAAATATTATGTTCTATTTTGTACAATTTGTGTAGTGTAAAATAAACTGAATCACGACATTATTCTGGACCAGTATTAGACCAGCACTGACCTTGCATTGTTTACGTCTTTTAAAGTAAACTATAACAAATTTTAAAAGTAGATTTATTACATAAAAATTTAATATTAATATAATTTGTTTATATATTTATATGATTTGTTTATATATTTATATAAAATATGAAAATAAAATGATTAATATTAACCAAACCACCAAAACATTGAGGATGCATACGGGCCTAATCGGAAGTTGATGACAAATTATTATATATATATATAATATATATATAATATATATATATATATATATAGTTTTAAATTATTTAAAAATAGGAACTATGCCAAGCACAATAAATTATGAATGGACATGCATAAAGAAAAGAAAACATATAGTGTGTTAACCTCATACAAAGCTTTCACATTTGATAACTGTTTACTATGAATGCTGAAATATTACAGCATAGTAGATTAAAAAACAAAAATCTGATAGATAAAGCATACGGTACAACACTGAAAAAATGACAGAAACTAAATGTATACTCGTTGGTAGTTCTGCAACCACATATCAAAGCCGAGAGTTGTTCATTCAATTTACAATAACTGTCCAGAATCAATTATCTGTCTCAGGCAAGCGGTTTCCTGAGCTGGCCTAATATCTCTTCTCTCGTATCACTCCACACTCTCTTTCTTCTCACATAATAAAATAATTTTAACTCCAATCAATATTTAATGTCCATATATTGATTGATTTATTTGGTAGGTTGCCATGTAATAAGTGGGATAATGTGCAGTCTGCCTGACTTTGTTTCTCTCTCTCTCTCCCTCCATCCGATGGACAATTTCACAGGTGAGACAGACAGATTTCCTGCTTGCTAAAATTATGAGTTCTTTGCCTGTGGCCGCAAGGTCCTAATTGTTTGGAGCCAAGCTGGTGATGAGCCCGGACCATCCATACTGACCGCTTCGGGGGAAGGATAGTGACACCTCTCTCTCTTCCTCTCTCTCTCTCTTTTTAACCCACACAATACCTCTGAAAGAAAGTGAGCAGGGACCGTCTGCCAGCCTCCTGCCATTTTCTCCCAAAAAAGAGCCTTTAACTTCACATCACTGTCAGTGTGAGCCGGTCCAAAAAACCAACTTCAGTGCAAGCGTATTCAAAAAGAAAACCACAATCCTGCTCTCAATGTGAGTTTTAGAGGAGTGTGTGTGGGCCTGAAACAGAAGCCAGGGAATGTTTCCGATGGTGTGAAGCTCACACCCAGAGATACTGCATCTCTTCAAGGGCATTCCATCATACAAACACACACATGCACACGCACACAATTGCTGCAGTCCATTATATGAGAGAAAACAGAAGTGACACAGTGAATCGGTTGAGCAGCAGTTGGGACAAATAGGACTACGGGACAGATTTGTACTCTTAACACATTACTAACACACATACATACGTTTGTTTTTAATCGATGTGGAAAGTCTCTATCGTCATTTCCTAACGCTCACCATACCCCATAGCATTTTACAGCTAACATTTTCAAATATCATTTAGTATGTTTATTAATCACTTTCATTGTGGATCCCACACTACAAAAGCCACAAAATTCATTTATCTAAAGACAGATATGATTTTTAATTTACTCTTAATTGAATTGAATTCCGTGCCTTAAACAAGTAGCATTTATACTTTTAAACAAAAATATTTGTACTTTCATCTTTCTGTAATTGCACATAAATCATTTCACTTTCAAATTTAATTTAATAATTTGTTAGCGTTATTTTAAACTTTCCACTTTATTTTGTGTTATTTTCTTTTTCAAATTTTCCCAATTTCTTTAATTAATGGATAATTCATGGGGGCCAAAGTTACTAAAGTTCCATTTTATAATAAATATCTGTAATAAAATTTAAGTTTTTATTTCATATTTTTAAGATTTTGTGCAAACTGAAGGTTACATTTTAGCGATTTGTTATGTTCTTTTTTAATTTTATTTGTTTTTATGTAAATGTTATATGCTGCTGTGTAAGTTGAGTTTTAGTTTTAATTAAGATTAATTGTATTAATTTTAATTATTTTAAATCATTAATCAGATAACATTTAGGCAGACGTTTTATTTAACTTCAACACAACTAAAATATATCACAGCTAAGTATCCACGCACACACGTTCAATGTAATGCATATCACGTCACAACTGATTCAACACAAATAGCGCACAACAAATGACTAACATCAACCACTTCTCTAACTCACAGAAACTGGAATTTTTCCTTACACCTCTAATAGCCTCCCCGAAACCCCTCTGTATTTAGGAGGACAGGGTAAGGCCACTGGGAGGAGGTGACGGGAGGAGAGCACGCAGGGTGGGGAATCAAAGTGGAGATGAGAAGAAGGGTGTGGGGTTGAAGAATAAAAATGTTTGGTAAGGAAGGGATGTTTTGCCCTCCCACGCTGGTTATGTGAGTGTGTGTGTGTAGCAGGGCCAATCCGACACACCCAGAGGGCAGCGAACCTCCACATCCTGCCCTGGGCGTCCGTTTGTCCAAACAACTCACTTCTTCCTCCTCTATGTGCTCAAACCGGTCCGACTGGAGGGTAAAGAGTTGGAGAGGGAAAGAGAGAGGGAGGGGGTTAGTCTACAAAGAACAGAAACCCCCCGTAAAACCAGAAGAGGAAGAAAAAGCCGCGGAGTAAAATACAGCAGAAGAAAACAAACAGCAGGGCGTTGGTCTGCCCTGAATGGGGAAGTTTGACGGTTGGGTGGTGTAACCCCCTAAAATGCCTTCCACACAAAGCTCTCTGACTACGCTGGTGCGTCTGGCACCAAGAAGTGAATGAGACATCAAAATTAAGGAGACATGAACTTGTAGGCACCGTTTAAACAAACAGTTTAACACCATCAGTTTTGTCGAATGTTGATACATGTTGTCTGGCCATAATCAAGTAGTTTTTTTCTGGGTCAGTATTTAAGAGTAGATTATTTTTGGGCCCTTCACATGCAGGACGATAACTTAATTTGCATGTATTTTGGTTAACTGTCAATGTCGGGCAACTCATAGCTGACTAAGCTCCAACATACATTTAAGCGTACGAAAACATTCAAGTCAAGTCAGCTAAAAAAAGAATAGTATAGTGGCCAAAAATACTGTCCAGAGGACATGTTTGTACTGTATTTGCTTTAATGTTCCCTCAAAAGACTTCAAGGTTCTGACATCTGTATGTAAGATTTGTGTACATGTTGTGTGAAACATTTTGCCAAACCTCCTTAAATTTTTTCCAAAGCTGACTTACGTACACCCTTATAAAACAAAAAAGGTGTGGGAACACACTGGAAAATATGCATGCAATACAATAAATAACACACTCTTAAAAAGCTGGGTTATTTTGGAATCATGTTGGGTAAAATTAAAAATAACTTTTTTAACCCAGCAATGTTCACCCAGCATGGGTCAAAACCCAGAACTTTTTAGAATGTACAGAAACCAATCTTAGAGTTTACTTATATTTAGTATATAAAAAGCAGAAATTAATAATAATTATTTTATTAATATACTATCATATTTGAACAATAACTAAAAATGTACAATAAAATTAAAGATTCCATATGAATAAAGGGGAAGTTGGACAGCAGTTTTGGTCTTCATTATATCTTATCTGGCCTATATTCATGTCCTAGAACGCTCCTCGTTCTTTTTAGGGTGGCTTTCCACTAGAGTCTACATAAGAGATGTTTTTGTAACTATGATTTGTATTAAAATGCTATCATGTGACCAAATTTGCAACTAGTGCTGCAACACATTCTGACACAGATATCTTTTGGCCATCAAAAATGTCATAGATAATTCTAGTTCGGATTTCGGAAATCCAATTTGCTGAATTCCTGTTCATTTTCAAGCTGATGCAGCCTTTTCCACATTCTAAAACCAGAACTCCATATCCACCCAGAGCAGAACCTTCTCAAGTGTGTAAGCACCCATGACTTAATGTTCAAGACACGTGTAAGAAAACCAGATAGGCTCTCTCTTTAAAGGTCAAAAGAAACACAAATTGAACTTTCCAGAAATGCGGGACAATACCCTGAACCCCAATTACAGCTCTAAGACTGAGGGAGTGCGACAAGCAAGGTTATCCCCCAACTGTGTTTGTCGTGATTAATAAGATTATCCTCCATTAACAGCCCACCACAGTGCTAAAAGACCCATCCTATGCCCCTGACGATGTCTATTAACCTTTAAGCTGGTTGAGCACTGCCTTCTTCCCTAAACAGGTTCATTTCCTGAAGCACCTATAAACTCCCTTTGTATTGAGGAAATTGTTATTTGTGTCTGAATTGGCTTGGACAGATGAGTGCTTGTGCTTTTCACCAAAAAGGAATTGATGGATCCATGATGAAGAGGTGGACTTAAGCGATATCAAACCATGTTGCTCAAACAGAACACACGGGTCAAAATGCAACCTTGACATGTCACAGAGCATTGAAGAGACATATTTTCAAGATCAACTTCTTTCTCTTTTTTGCCCTTCATTTCAGCCCCTTTCTGCCACAAGGGCAGGGGATGCTTATGTTTTGGAAAATAATATCGGTACCATCGCCATCTTCATGGGCCAAAGCCGAGACACTGTGGTGCCTTCTGGCTTGTAGCACCTTATGGCTTTGGAGGCCAATGTGTCTATATATAGAGCATGAGCATAGGATTCTGGGAGTGTTGGAGGCTGGAGCATTGATGCAGGGGGATTCCACTGTGGAATTCTGTTTTATCATTGGTGAAATCCAGTCTGTCTGAAATTTGCTGACTATATAGCAGTTCAGTTCATTTAAAAAGACACACAGGTGGAAGTTGTGGGGGTGACTGATGTGCTTTTCCAAAAAGAGAAAGATAGAAAGAGGACTTTAGGAATAGAATTAAAGACCTTCAGATCACAGAACAAACAGTCTAAGATCAGATAAATTATTAAGTGACTGTTTATGCAGAATAAATAATAAGAGTTACATTGTTTTCTGATATAGACGTTTTTATTGGAAGTATGCCCCTGGCCCAAAATTTTATTCTGATCTGTGTGGCTAATAATCATACAGTTTATAGTACGTTTCATTTATATTATTATATTTCATATTAATTGTATTGAATTAATACAACGTTTTTTGATGTACTTTAAAATGTCATATGATATTTCACCTATTATTTCTCCTTTTTGTTTTGTGTTGAACAAATAAAAATAAATAATAAAAAAAGTGAATCTTATTGTTATTGGCTGTTGTCAGGATTTATTTGTAGTTCTCTTAATGTAACTGCTTTTTTTACCAAACTGAGAAAATACATTGTCCTAGAGATAGGCCGATCTATCGGTTGGCCCATATATCTGTTCTTACATTTTTTATATATCACATCGCCTGATTTCCTTGTTTAGAAACGCTGATTTAAAGTGATGTGTTCCAACCAATTACTATTTCCTCATCCTATCAGTCTTATGGTAGAAATATTGTCAATCCACTTATTGTAGGGTGATATTTTACCAAGCAAATTCCTTCCAAGATATTGTCAGTAAAAGTTGGCCCAAAAAATAGGCAGCACATATCGGCCATAGAATCCGATTAAAGGGGTCTCTCTCTCTCTCTCTCTCTCTCTCTCTCTCTCTCTCTCTCTCTCTCTCTCTCTCTCTCTCCTCTCTCTCTCTCTCTCTCTCTCTCTCTCCCCTCTCTCTCTCTCTCTCTCTCTCTCTCTCTCTCTCACACTCTCATTATTTCAAGCACACACCTTTATACTATAGAGATCCAGAGAAAGGGCGAGAGAGAAGTAAGGGAGAGTTTAAAACAGAGAGAACGAGCTAATGAGTGAAGTAATTGACATGCCATATGGCTATAGAAAACCCTGGCTATAGAAAAACCTATCTGTAGATCTCTACTTTGACCTGGTCAATTAGTACAGAACTGTGTGTGGTCTGTTTTCACCTATATTAGAGAGACAGACCAAAACAGAGAGAGAGAGAGAGAGAGTGAGACAGAGAGAGAAGAATGGCATAGAGTGAGGTGGAACACAAGAACTCTGTCTGACAGTGCGACATGACGCCTCATCCCAGAACAAACAAGCATTCAGCAGAACTGAGCGGCAACCCAGAATGCCATAGGGATGAGAAGAGAGAAAAAGAGAAAATAAAACAGAGAAACAAAAGAGAAAAAGAACAGAGCTGCGAAGGTCATCTGGTTGGATCTGGTCACTCATTCAAAAGAATATAAAGAGTTGCTTCGGATGATGGAGAGACAGAAAATAGAACGAGAGGGACGGGATTGGACGAAAGCATGAAGAGACGGGGTTAAACTTTTTTGTAAAAGTTCAACTTATGAAATATGAAATCTATTTTAGTTTTAATGGAGAGGGAGGAAATGTGAAAGTGGATTATTAAACTGGGAGAAAGCGGCGAGGGAGGGGTAAATCCAGAAGTGCTGAGGGTGGGAGGGTTGAGATCTGTTCACGATGTTTTAAATATTAAAGCTATTTCAGGTTTAATGAGGTGTAAATACTATGGGGAACATGGTAAGAGGATGGGGTTAAAGGGGTCTCTCTCTCTCTCTCATTATTTCAAGCACACACCTTTAGACTATAGAGATACAGAGAGAGAGCAAGAGAGAAGTGAGGGAGAGTGTAAAAAAAGAGAGAAAGAGCTGATGAGTTGAGTTAATGACAGATAGAGTAGAGGATAGGGATGGTAGAGATGACGATACAAAGATGATGTGTTTAAAGCTGCAGAGAGAATGAGATTATGGGTGTGTTTGTTTCCAGTGGATTCATGCATACACTCATGTTTGAGACTCCTAAGAGACCTGCACTCAAAAGCCTCTGACGATAAAAAAGTTAAGAAGTGAATCAATGGGTGCGTTTAAAACTGCAAAAAGTGAAATAAGTAAATGAGGTGGAAATTAATAGGGTGGTGAATGAATGAATTAAGATAATAAACTTGTAAATGAATATGTAAATGAGGGAGTCAATGAGTGATTTAATAGGTGAATTAATAAATGAATGAATTATTATGACTAAATAAGTGAAGTAATGCAATTAATTAGTAAGTGAGTTAATATATAAATTAACACATAAATGAGTGGAAGAATGATTTGAGAGGTAGCATTGAATAGAGGATGACTGATATATAAAGAAAGAAAGAAACAAACAAACAAACAAACAAACAAACAAACGTATGAATGATTGATTGAATGAATGGATGAAATGAATGAATGAATGAATAAATGAAAGGATGAAAGGATGGATGGATAGATGGATGGATGGATGGAATACTGTAAGTGAATAGAGTAAATGAGTGAGTGAGTGTGTGAGTGAGTGAGTGTGAGAGAGAGAGAGAGAGAGAGAGAGAGAGAGAGAGAGAGAGAGAGAGAGAGATAAAAATATAAATAAAATTAATATGTATATTTTTAGTTAAGCTGGTTAGGAAATGATCACAACATTACAACTGCATCTAGTTGAGTCCTAAAAAAATATATTGATATTTCTTTTATAGTCCTGTGAATGAGGAAATTATGTTCTTGTGATCCTTTTCTCTTTTCTTTGAGTGATTGTCATAATGCCCTAAAATAAAGTACCAGTGGTCATTTCCTGACCTGCTTCACAGAAATACCCTTATGATAGTGTAAAGTTCACAGCGTGGGTCCTCTCCCAACCGCAGAAACCCCCTCTTTATCTGGGACTTGACCAGATGCATTACCAGCAAGTTACTTTCACACAGATACCGTGAACCAGCATCACATGAGGCCTGGGTAAATTTCCTCCTGAAATGTCACTCTGTGGTTGTAATGTTGTCAGCTGAAAAGTGAGCGCTTAGGCTAATTCCAATGCCTTCTTCAGATACAGGCTGTGGAAAGTGTACTATACAATAAGACCTGTTGTTTAAGGGCTCTATTAATCTGGACTCAGGGCTGTGTTACAGACATTGTGGGGTTGTTTTTAAAGAAAGAGTGTGGTTGGTTGCTCAAAGGAGTGGTGTGGCTTACTAAAGAGTGTTGAGATCAGCTTCCATCGTTCACACACATACGCTCGAGTTTGTGTCTCAAGATAAGACAGATATAATCAGAGCGCATGAAAATGGGTGGGAAACTTATAAAGCTGCTATTAAAACCGCAAATAAATATTGACGATGAAGTAACACACTTTGCATTCTCTTTTCATCACTAACAACAATAAAATCAGATTGTTTAGGCCCATACATACTTAAAGAAAGTACACAAAGTTCATCCGTGCAATATGACTCCAAAAAATGTCCTTTCAGATGATATATAGAAATGTGTGTGAGATGTTTATAACTTAAAATGGATCTTGACACCGGTGTACCTCAGGGCTCAGTTCTTGGACCGTTGCTCTTCTCGATCTACATGACATCACTGAGATCAGTCATTCGTAAGCATGGCTTCTCCTACCACTGTTATGCGGATGACACGCAACTCCACCTTGCGTTTCATCCCGAAGATCAGACGATTTCGACCCGAGTCTCAGCATGTCTGAGCGACATCTCCCTCTGGATGAAGCAACACCACCTACAACTTAACCTTGCGAAAACGGAACTTCTTGTCATCCCTGCCGACTTGAAGACTCGTCACGATCTCTCGATCCAACTAGGAGCATCAACCATTGTGCCCTCCAGGTCTGCAAGAAACTTGGGAATAATCATTGATGATCAGCTCAACTTCACAGATCATGTTGCCGCGACTGTCAGATCCTGCAGATTCATGCTTTACAACATCAGGAAGATCAGACAGTTTCTCACAGAACACTCCACACAAATCCTGGTTCAAGCTTTGGTCCTGTCCAGGCTAGACTACTGCAATGCGCTGCTTGCTGGACTCCCGATGTGCACAACTAAACCTCTGCAGATGATTCAAATGCAGCGGCAAGAGTGGTGTTCAAGGAACCAAAAAGGACCCATGTAACACCTCTCTTCATAAAACTGCATTGGCTTCCTGTAGCAGCCCGCATTGAATTTAAATGTCTTCTCATTGCCTACAAGACAACCACCGGTTCAGCACCCACTTACCTTAACTCACTAATGCAAAGATATAGGCCCTCAAGATCTCTGCGCTCCGCAAATGAGCTGAGACTTGTGGTACCAGCTCAAAAGGGTAAGAAATCTCTCTCTCTAACGTTCTCTGCTTCAGTTCCTCGATGGTGGAACGATCTGCCTCTGGCTTCACGCTTGTCAGACTCGGTCTCTATCATTAAAAAACTCCTAAAAACTCATCTTTTCCGGCTACACCTAACTCACTAACTCACTTCTTTTCTAACTACTCACTTTATCAAAAAAAAAAAAAATCTTTTGTAACTCCGCTCTCTGTGTAACTCGGTAGCATTGTTGTAGCACTTGTTCACCTATTGTTGTATCGGCTATTTACCGCTTCATTGTCTCCTCGACTATTGTAAGTCGCTTTGGATAAAAGCGTCTGCTAAAAGACTAAATGTAAATGTAAATGTAAATGTAAAACTGATGTGTTTTCACGGAGAAGATGTTCACCGGATCTTTTTCAGACTTCTTCAAGATGTACCTGTGCTATCTGGACTGCATTGATATAGTATGCATTGAGGAAAGTGCTATAGAAACAAATGTGAAGTGAATTGATTGTCTAGTCATGTCCAATCCATTCATCAAGAGCCCTGTGAAGCATAACCTGAAGTCATATGCAAATAGGCCCAGATAAATGATCTGACTCATATCTTACAAGATCCATTTAATGTCTAATTTCTGATGTCACGGGTCATTTAAACACATGTGCAAACAGTATCAGTAGGGAATAAGAATATCAGCTTTAGTGAGGAAGAGTCTTCAGACAGTAATATGAATGTCTTTTCGCTCTTGGCTTTCTAGTCATATGCTCAAACAACACATCCACACTTTACACAATACAGGATGAGAAACATCCAGCCAAATGTGAGCCAGAACTTCATACTGGAAGGACTTAAGATACACAGTTGTATAAACATGCCAACCACCAATTACAAGGTTCTTACAACCATTAGTCTGCACACAATGGAAAACCAACATCAACATCCTGAGATCCCATTTAGTGGGACGGCACCCATAACCGTGCCCACCATTGCCCCTGCAACTAGACACTTCCTGTGCCCTTTAACAAATCTTGGAAAACTCTTCAGAGAACTAAACCTGCTGAAGGAACCTCTACACAGAAGTTAGCTGCATGAAAGCTGAAGTTATATAAGAAAACATTTATATACGGTTGATTGATTGAGATTTGTACATTAAACTTACATTCAAGCATTTAGGTTGAAATGAGTTCAAAAAAAAAAAAAGAGTAACCCGTTTTAGTAATTATTATTTAGTCAAAACAACCCGAGAGGACTTTTATTCAAATACATTAAAATGCACAACCCAATATAACTTTTCATTCTTCTTTTTGCAAATGATATAGTACATGAATTCAAAGTGAGTCAATAACATGTCTTCTTTAAAGTTTCAGAAATTATCTCAACAATGTCTAACAATGTCTTCAGACACGATTGGTAGTTTTCAAAGCAAACTCAAACATTCTCTTCTCATTATTGACAGATCAAGCTACTGTTATCATACATCAACTGTTGTCTAATCTATTTTTCTGAAGCTGATACTGAAGTATCTCCTGGATGCCTCCCGGGACATAAAAGACCAACCTCTGAGCAATAAAGAATCATTCTGGTATGTGTGTATGTACTACAGTTTGTCCCTAGATTGTGGAGTTGTACACTTGATATTTGATCTGTGAGTTTGGGTCAGCGGTGCAGTCGTATCTGTTGGAGCTTCAGGTAGTGGATCTTGCAAACAGCGGGAATGAGAGATTGCCTCTAGTGCTAAGTAGGTAAACTCGTACTAAGCTGATGCAAATCTTCACATCTTCCCCTCCCTCTCCGCTTTACTTCATCTCTTCTTCTTCACACTTCAGAGGACCTTGGGGCACCCCCCCATCCTATCAAACACACACGCATACACACATGCAATTTAATCCTCGCTCCGCCAGCAAGGTCAATTCAATTATCCTGTTTTCTTAAAGTGTGTGTGTGCCCATTTCACAGTCCGCCTGCGCAAATACACCAGAGATTAGAGCTGCCACACTTTTAATGATCTACATACCTATAAGCAACACTATCTGAGACAGGTAGGGCCTCTTCCCCGCTCGCTGGCGCGATCCGTTCCTCAGCACGGATTTTGTTTTTAGGTTGATGAGGCCGCCTTGCGTCCCATGTGTCTCTCGGATATTAATGAGGAAATGAGTTTTTTCGACCCCAAATTCCCCACCTCAATCTGGAGTTTGTCACACGACTGAAGCATTCGTTTTACAACAATAATCATCGGCTTCATTAGAGATCTATTTATGTCATCTTATCTGGGTTTGAATATGCAACCACACATACTTAAAGTGTTTGGTATAGTTTTGACCCACACAGGATTGAAGACAAATGCCTGCTACTGATCTACTGAAAGTTCAATAACCAATGAAGTTGTCCAATTTCTCCAAGTACTCAGTTCTCAATCCAGCAGTAATATTCCGTAACATCCAACATCATCACGTGATATAGGAAGCGATAAAGTATCACCCTTCAGTGTCCACACACAACAATAACACAACAGTTGTGTTCCGGAAATAAAACTCTCATTCATTTTCCCCACAAAGGTATTGGTTTTTTTAATAATAATGTATAAACTTGTCAATACAGACCTATCATGACATCAGATGTTGTTCAGCCATTATATAGCATAAGTACGAAAGGTGATTAGTACTTAAAAGCAGAATTATGGTAGGCCTACATTTTGACCCTTTGTTATTAAATGGTTGGGTTAAAAAGATTTAAAAAATCGTTTTGTTCAAGTCACTTGGTGGCCATGGATACAATGCATCTGGGCAGTTATTTAATACATTGCAACATCACAGCCCTTTATCTTTGTGAATGGAAAAGAGATATTTCACATGACCTCGAACTGCACTTAAATCACCTTTTCGCATATGCAGAGGTTTCGCAAGCCCCAGAGAATTGTCAGTGTTTATATATTGACAATTTGCTGTTCTAAAGAAAAGTATGACTTCCTTCACTAAAGCGGCAATGTTGACCATTGCGTTTTCTTTCCATTCATTTTATTGTAAGTGCTGCACCTTTGTAAAATCTATTTTCTTTAGGTAAATTAAGATGGGAGATGCACCTTTTTGACAACCCAGCAGACTAAATTATCACCCAACGGATAGCTTTCTCACTTTTTCACCCCAAAAAGGTTCAAACAACCCAGAATTATACATAGTTCAATGCGTTAAAAGTACTAAACTTTCTTAAACTTTCATTTTTTATCGAATAATTTGTTGTGTCGTCCTTCATGTGTAATTAGACTTCTTTTTTGATATTTTAATCTCTTTGGAGAAAATGAATAGACAACAAATGTTGTCCATAACTACAGCAAGCCTACCTGTAATGTCCTGGTTGCTGTAGCTCCATCCAGAAGTCGACAGCATGGACTGTAGCGGCGATGCTGCCCGACTGTCTCCTTCGTTCTGTTGGGTTATGTGCCTTACTGTGTCTTTGTTCTTACGGTTCTTCCTTCGACCTGAGCCAGGGGGTTGCCAGCCCCCATCTCCTCTGCCACCTTGCTCTCCAGGTGTTCCCTGCGAGCCTCTGCCTGCCCCGTCTTGCAGATTAGAGGGGGAGACCTGCTCCTCTTTGACCTGGACAGAACGGTAATCAGCAGGCCAAAGGGCCTGCAAACAAACGTCCTCCTGGCTTTCATGGCTTTTGGGTTCCTGATCCTCTTTGCCATAGTTGCTGCCACCTTCATGGGAACTAGCGATGGCCGAATCCCCAGATGAGTTTGCCGGGCTGGTGCGCCTGACCAACCACGGGGAGGAGCTGCGGGCTGAGATCATGGACGCCAAAGCCTCAGAAGCTCCTCCCACCCCTGATCCTGCCCCGCCTCCGATGGAACTCACAACACTGCCCATCTCAATATCTGCCAGTTCGTCCGCGAGCTCAGACCGAATACTAATATCCAAGGCTGCCTTGATGAAGCCGTGACATGCCTGCACGATATCGGTCATCTGCAGGTAGCTGGCGGCTGACATGACCTCGATGACGTTCTTGCTCGTGAGCGCCAGGTGGGCAGAGTACATGAAGTCCAGGATGGTCTTGAAGCCCTGTGCCGTGACGATGTCCAGGTGCGTGATGGTGGCCTGCTGCTCTGAGACCTTCTTCACCTGACAGTAAAGTGTCTTGAAGTAACGGCTGCTGCCCAGCAACACGTTCTTGTGCGCTTTGAAGATCTTGCCCTCCACAATCACACACACGTCGCACAGGATGCCATGCTGCCGCTGTTCATTCAGCTCCCGCAAGAGCTGCCGGTAGTGCGACGTGATCTCCATGTCTTCCTTCCGGTTATTCATTGGACTTTTGGGTGGCTGCTTTCTGAACAAAGTCTGGAAGAAAACAGAGTACAGCACAAGACCTTTGGTTAGTCCAAGAGAAGAAGAAACTGGACACATTCCTGCTGAAAATGTTAAACTGAATGTTATACATACATTTTTTCACTATATATGTTTTCAAAAAGTAAACATGAACCATTGATGTAATATAACCGTTTATGTATGTAAGATATATTCAAAAGTTGTTAAACAAACATTCACTTCTACTCTACGGACACAAATCCAAAACAAGTTAATGGGTGCTGTTGCTGTTAGTTTACCAATCTACACAATTTCAATAAGAAAGAAACAACAAAAGCAACATTTTCATTCTTGGGGTGAACTATCACTTTAAGATAAGTGGGACAATCCTGTTAACTGCTTATGTATTTTGTAGACACCATAAGATTGATACTAAATCAAGTGAAAAATTGCATTTTCGTGGAGCAAAGCATCAATATCTCGATCAATTTTCACTCAACGCCAAAAGGCTGCCTACATAAAAACGCCTACCAATGCAAACCTAACCAAAGAAATTGACTTTATCTTTGAGTTGTTATTACTGGCATCTTCTATCGCCGTAACAAGCCATTTAAGCATTGAAATGTCACTAAAATGCCACTCTGAACCAGGTGACATGCTTTGGCCATCTCTGGTAGCTTGAGGCAGACGTTCTTCTGGACCACGGCCATCACCTTTCCCCACTAAAAATGAATAAGCTGTTTGGCAGCTCCGTTTTCCACTTTATTATTCAACTAACTCACAAAATGGTAATTAAATGAAACCATTTACCGATGAAAAAGAGAAAAGTGAGAGGAGAAGAGGCGATGATTGTGGTAAAGTGCTTTACACTTTCGCTTGGTGATTTTATTTGGCAGCTAATAAAGCGAACGGAGGAAAACATCATGATTAAAGGGTTGAGCACCTGAGAATCCCTGTTATAATCATTAAGATGGAGAGATGGGGGAGGAGAGCAACAGGAGACAATGCATTGTTCTTCAGTGTGCACAGAGAGGAAAGAGAGACGACACACACACACACACACACACACACACACACACACACACACACACACACACACACACACACACACACACACACACACACACACACTGAGAAGAGTGGAAGAGTATAGGAGCGAGTCTCAAGAAAAGTGCCAAAAAATGTTCAAGCAACATTTAAAGCCAAAATTTTTAAATATTCTATACCTTTAAAGCTATTATATCATTTCAAACTGCCATCTCTGTTTTTTAGAAACTTATGTTAGAATTTGCAATGTCTGATAACAAGGAGTATCTTTTAACTGAATATCTGCTTAAATTATATTTTTTTATTATTTATTATTTAAACAAAATGGTAAATCGTGATTAATCATATCCAGAATGAGTGTTTTTGTTTACACAATATACTGTATGGCTATGTACTTTGTGTATTACTTTTGTATTTATAAAAACAAAGACATACATTTGCACAGAGAACACTGAACATTTAATACTGTATGTACTGTACTGTAAATGTAAATAATTACTTTTTTTATTTAATTTATAGATCAAGTTTATAATTTTTTATAGTTATTTAAACACAAAATTAATATGCCCAGTACACAGAATCAGAATGGATTTCTTTGCTAGCGATTCTCCCAAATATCTTGATTTCATGAATGCTTAATATCCCCTGAAGCGCAACATCTTAACATACATTATATAGGAACACATACATACACTATGTCTACACCAGACACAATAGAATGCATAAGCATCTATTATATTTTAAAAATTGTGACAATCCCATTAGAAATAATTTATTCTCATGTTGTCTCACGAAGGTGGCATCTGGTTGGTGTTACACACATACAAACACACACACACAACTATCTCCAATCCAGTTTACCACAAGCCTCCACTATGAGCAGCACAGAAACTGTCCCGGCCGGGCGAAATTACACGGACATGGAGTGTTAGCGAATGGGGCTTTGATTTGTTTTATGAGTGTTCAGGCTGTCGGTTCGCATCGGTCCGACCGCAGCCTGACAGCTGGAGTGCTCAGTAGTGACAGCAGCGTTTGCTGCGGGGCCGGCACACTTCAAGTCGTGTTTTGGAAAGTTTCTCTCGACCTGATGGCTTGTAAGATCAAATCAATCGTCTGCCTCTTCCATGTCCACATCCAAAGACTGAAAGAGGAAGGGACGGATGGTGACTGCTTTCATTTTTCGTTTTAATACTTTTATGTATCCCTTAACGGCTTCACCTTCGATTCAAGTGTTAATAAAGTAATCTGTTTCAAAACTGGACTATTTACATGACTTGTCGCCTTTAAATTTCTGTCCAATCAAGTCCACCTTCAAATGAGAATGCGCCTCCCTTCAAACTATGTTGCCTCCAATGAGGAATTTCAACAAAACATGGCAGTAATATACTTGAACTGAGCAAACAACAATGAATATTAATATCTTTTCTTTGGCCGACTGAGTTACATGACAATCTGGGAAATCAACTGCAATAAACAATAAACATAAACAACACAAATGACAGCCGTATAACACGGCTAAAAGCTGAATGAGTCGGAATTCAGACGTTCTAATCAGATTTTCTGCCTCGCTGAAACCATAGGAATCACCAGCTTCCAGAGAAGAAAGAAGAGCGTGAAAAGATAGGTAATACAGGAGATATCAGGGTCACACCACTTCAATGAACCCTGACGAACTCTGAGGTCGAGATGGAGAAAAAGCACAGGTGCCAGACCATATTTTCCCTTTTTTTACTCTTAAGACAAAGGTTGTGTGCAGGAGAGGGTCTTATACAAGAACTTTGAGATGTAAAAGATTAAAAATGTACATAATCATCAGATTACAGAGATAAGGTTGATACAAAAGAATTTAAGGAGTGTCAATAAAACTGTCTAAAAATATAGAGAGATTTTATTTAAGTATTTAGTTATTTGTGCCTTTGAAGCTGAGTTTTCTATATGAAATTGTCACATCAATCAAGATTTTTTAAACTTCCTTGAATTAAAACTTGTTTCTGTTTATGGAAAGTTACGAAAAGAATGAAACTAGTTGTTACCTCAGAAATGAACTGAAATATGTTTAAAACACTAAAATTATGATAACAAACAACTAGGATAAAAAATTATTATGTTATGTAGCAACCCAAAAATAAACAAGTTAAAAGTTAAATGACAAAAGAATAAAAAAAGGCTATAAATATAACTAAAGTGACGCAAGGCGTAAACATATTTTTTGTTAAAATTAAAAGAAAATCTTCAACCAATCTGACATCCACAACACACACAATTATAAGTTATAAAAATAAACATTATTTTCCATAGAGTCATCACTTCACAATTTTAGGGTACTTTTGCTCGGGTTAGAATTAAGTGTCAAAAATCCTACAGAGTATGTTTCTCAAAAGTGTGCATCATGTGTTACACATATGAAAACTTGTTTTCATTGTGACATTTTTCACGGCTTTAGTAACATATAAACAGATTGTGTTTTATTAATAGCATTATGTCACATCCATAGTGATGGAATTGCTTGTGGTAAACATTTTTTTGGGGGGGAATAGTTGGGGGTTTGGGACATACGCAGATGGACAGATTAAGCTTCTATTTCATGTTGAATTTTCCTGCTTTCAAGAATAGATTGACATCTTACACAAGTCTGTTGAATGCATACAATGTGATTACACATGATTGAAAGCAATTGCTTTAATAAGGGTTAATAATGGCTCAATGTTTCAGAACCGCAAGAATAACATTCTGATATTGTGTACCTGTACTTCACAGCCTTCAACATCTTAGCTACAGTATAACAAAAAACAGTTAGTGAGAGTAACTAGAGCAAAGCTTTTGTTAGCACTAAAATAGAAGGTGTAAGAAGTGCTAGTAGTGGGGTTAAGGTCAGGGTTAGGCCCATAATGAGATTAAGAAAAGAAATGTGCAAAGAATGAAGCCCAGTGTTACTCTGAGAAGTCTTAGAGGATAGAGCGCTAAAGACTGCCTCCATTCCTTCCAGTCCCTGTCACACGCATACACTCAGATCTGGAGAGAAAAGCACACACACATCTGCAGTACACATTCTGTGCTTTCTTTGTCGAGGTGGGTCTGGTGTTCTGGTAAAAAAACTGAGGCCATCTTTCTTTCTGTAGTCGTGACATGCTCAGTATGTGTCAGAACAGTGGGGGAGACAGAAGACAGCGAGTTCTCAGAGGAAGACACGTAAGCGTCAGTGTGTATCTTGGGCAGACGGTCAAAATTAAAACAGTTAACTGGACAACAGAGCCGTTATGCAAGGGGTTAATCCCCACTTTTACAGAGCTGGCGAGAAGCAAAGTGGAACTAAAGTGGAAAGTGTGAAAGGATGAGAGGCGGATTTTGGGCCAGAGCCCTACATCACTGACCCTGGGATGACCTGTATGTCTTAAAAAGAAACTTATAGAATGTTACGTTCATGGAACAATCTGAAACAATACAATTAAATTAAACTGGAATGGCCTAACTTGAAATGCTTTTGAAATTTTTATGAAACCTCCATAAAGTCCAGCAGCAATAAAAATAGTTGGATTTTATTAAAGTCTACAGTCTACCCTTTCAACCGCTTTTCCAGCTGGTGTACGGATCGTTAATTGACTGCACTTTAAGAGTGGTTAAATGTTTCGCTGAATAAAACAACAAAAATAAAACAAATGACCTGTTTAATAAAAAGTACAAATATAAAATAGTATTCAAATGAATGATAAAATAGGCAGAAAATAAAAGAACTATCAAAAACTTTAAATTAACACTTTAAAAATGTTTAGTAAAATATGCTTTGTTAAATACAGTAATAAATAATATGAAAGTAGAAGTTAAAGGTTTTTTTGTCTATTATCATGGTTATAATATGAGACATTTGACAATGAACAGGACAAAGTTGTTTTGTTTGTTTTTATCAAACATAAACCAGATGTGTAGTATAGTGATTACTTTTTTTATATAGTGTGCTTTTCCAACTATTAAAATGTAAAAAGTTGAAGGTAGGGAAATGGTTTGGTCCTGCAGTGTCACATGCAAATCCAGAAATTTGAAACGAAGCTTTCTTTTTATTTTACACACTGAACAAAACTTTCTTCAAGGTCTCTCCCTTTGTGTTCCACATAGTTAAGAGAGTAAATGATAACAACATTTTGTTCCTTTAAGCCCACATTATATACCGAGCATTACTTGCCGGTCATCTCCTTTGGGCCAGAGTCCAGCTGGCCCAGGTGACAAGAGCCGGTCACACCACGGAGAATGTGACGAGAGCTGATCTAAACGGCTTTGAGAGTCTTAACCCCTCCGCTCAGCTCCACCCGACTAACCAACTTCTTTACCCCCCCTCCTCCTTATCTTGGGCATTAAGCCGGAGCAGTGAAGGTGAGGCTGAGCTAAAGCGCTGAGAGGTCAGTGTTGGGAAGGCGGTGTGAATCAGGGACAGAGACTGTTATGTTTACCGGTTCACATTCAGGGCTCGTCCCCTGTGATCTCTGCTATACTGAGGTCCTGCCAGGTTCTATCTCACACTTTCACATTCTCAATGAGACTTTGCCCTGGGCTTCCTTACCAAATCTAAGCAGAAGGCTTTCAGGTCTTTCTGCACTAATGGCAAGTTTTGTCCTTGAGTTCTCTCCTCATTCACACAAGACTCTTCATTAGCTGCATTAATGGATTTCAAAAAAAAAAAAAAAACACAGTAAATTAAAATGCTATAAAAACGGTAATAAAATACTTTTAATGTAATATTTAGAGTTGAATATATGTATATTTCAACATTTAATATTTTAATTCAAGTTTATTAAAGCTGGACTAATTTTATATAGAAAACTGTATACTTTTTGTCAGTACCTTTATCAGTTCTTTAATTTTGCCAAATTGTATTTTGAAATAAACAATTATCTCACGAAGTAAGCTTTGTAACTGTAGATATCTGATGGTTATGTAACTGGTCATAGTGGGGATGTCAAATCTGCACTTACTCAATATAGTTGCAATAGTTGTTGCTATTTGTATTTGTAGTGTTTTTGATGTATATGTGATGAAGTGCATACTGCGCAGTTTTCTTTTACATGTACATGTGCGTGCAAAAATCCTAAACTACATTTTACAACCTTTATTGTCCTGATGGCTGTACAATACTGGACATATAACATAAATTGAGATATCCTAATGCAGATATAAACAGTTAAACTATCTTCTGTTATACTTCTTGCCCAGGGTCCAACAGTAGACTTGCATTCAACCAAACTTCAGCTTTCAAAAGTTTGTGTTTTCAGACCTACAGAGCCAACATGTTGAAGTTGAAAATGCCTTTAAGAAAGACTCTTGCCCTATTCCTCTCTTCAGTATGAACATATAACCGCAGTCCATAACACATCACCTTTATTCATGCTTTTCTACCTCCTCTTCTCTGAAAAAACACAACCTCTGTTTCCTCTACCAAATGGAAAGAGCGAAAAGTGTGGAAAATTTTAATGCCAGGTTTACCCGTAAAGGCAGTTAGGCACTTCATGTAGTGTGACGCTACCTGGCCTTTGTCCTACCCTTCCTCTCCCTCTCTTCCTCCTTTCCTCTTTTCTCTGTCCTAGAGTATTTCTGGGCTATTCTTCGCCTCGAAGGCCCTGAAGCCAGCCGTGTCTCCAGTGGAGGCTGCCTCTCCGACAACCCGGGGCTTAGCCTAAATTCTCTCGCTATTAAAAGCTGTGAATTGCAAATAATGAAACATCTCATTACCACTGTAGGAAAATGAAAAAAGAAAATGGTAGGGGGAGAGACAGAGAGAGAGAGAGCAAATGAGAGAGAGAGTTCAGCAGGAGATAACCTGACAGAGTGTCTATTGTTTCGTGAGAATCTGTGTTTCGGAGGGAGTGAGGATTGGATTTGCCAGTAAAATAAACAGGGGTGGATCCCAGAGAAACGTTCTAGGGTGACTTACAGTTGCAGGCGGGTGGCATGAACAAAGTTGACACAAGAGATCTGGGATCTGATCCAACTGTATATGGACAGTCATGTGGGTGAATACTCAGTGTTTAAATAGTTGGGTGGAGAAGGCAATAGGGGGTCTTAAGTTATCTTTGTGGGGTATGGACATCATAAACATTCTCCCATTATCAGAGATAAGGCCATGCATGGGTTAATCACAGTAAACATTAAACAAACAAGAGAAGACATTATATCTGTTGTAGTATGTCTAAATGAGTAGATTTTGTATGATTTATGAGTCTTTTAATTGTTGTTATTATTCTCAGTACTGAATCTGATTTCCATTATCTCATTAGAAAAATTACCATGATGCGATGTTTAGTTTTTTTCTAACTAGATATAATATCGCTGTATTAGAGCAAAGAGATATTTTTGCATTAAGGTAATTAGTGGAAAGTGTTTAATTGTTCTGAAAATTGTCCAATTTTGTCTTAAATTTTTTTCTTTAAAGCCTAAATGCAAGTGTAATTTTTTTTATTAAACTATTTCCGTCAATATGTAAAGATGAATATACGTATAGTAAGCAATTGGTAGTTTAATGAAAAAGTCTTGAGAGACCAAAAGTTGATTTGTCCATTTCTTTTGCCATAAAATACAAAACAGATATATTCTTAACAGGTTTGTGAGATCCACAATAAGTGTGATTCTTTCAGAAACACTGTTGTCAATATTTAACAGTAGCAATATTTAAGGTTGGCAGAATGAAAACATTCTAAGCAAAACTCTTCGCTTGACAGAGCGGGAGTGCAGCAACTCATATCCGCCACCTAGGAAACCAGAACAGATCATGGTGCATACTAAATACAGTATTACATAAAAGTATGGACAGATGACGTCAGATATGGAGGAGTAGGGGAAGGAGGTGGGTTTTTTAAGTGAGACACGATTTAAACGGTGATGCTACAAAATGTGTTGAATTTGATTTGCTACAGGTAGTTGGTTGATTGTTGGTTGAAGATGATGAATCTTAACTAACGTTTGCTGCCAGAATTTACGTTACGCTTCCTTAATTCATCGGATGTTTGCGCTTGACCTTAAGTTAACTGCCATGCTGTGTTTATAGCTAATAATAAAACATTTTATATTTTATTTTAGTTAAATTACTTTAAATATTTTATTGTATAATAATTGTGTTAAATTAACAATTTTATTATTTTTATTTAAATAAATTTTGGTCAATTACTGGTTCATCCAATGCAACTCAAAGTAATACTGACACCCTTTTAACTTGAGTGTTAATTACAATCACATGTCTTTGCTTCTCAAAATGAATCTTCAGGTACTTTGTTTGTTGAGGATGTGTATAAGAAGTTTAGTTGGAGCCACAAAAGCATGCCTGCACAGTAAAATTTTCTTATGCTATCACCTCCAATACCGACTGAATGATAGCATCACTTCTGAATCAGCTTTTTAAGGCTATGCATCACGTTCCAGATAAGATGCAACCATATTTTTAAAGTGAATTAAGCAAATGAATTGTGTATCTTTATCTGGCCATCACGGCATAAAGTTCTCCAAAGTGCTGGGCTGAGAGGTTGATGACAAGCTCTGCTACTGAGTGGGAGTCAAATTCCAGCACGATCTCCACCTCTTCCTTCAATGCTCTGGCTGCCTTGCTTTCTCCCACTTCTTTCTTTTTCTCTGACTGTACGTTCACATTGGCACACACACATGCACACACAAAGTCATCATTTCAAATGCACCAAATGGCGCGGAGATGACTCCCAAAAGCTCGACTGCCGCTCCTCACGAATTGACGACTCATCTTTAACACGTTCCTGGAGCTTGCGCCGAGAGAGGTGTCACAACAAACCGGCGTTGTCATGCCGCGCTGAGGCACGGCGTTCCTGTAAGCACAGTCTCCTGCGCACACACACACACACACACACACACACACACACACACACAAGCGCAGCACCTCGCGCATCATGCTGTGACAAGCCATTATCACAACAGGAAGGCTTATCAGTTCCAGATAAAGTCCACACATGCAAACTTCTTAAGATAACTAGAAGAACTTTCCTTTCATTCTTTAATTTAATGAAATGAACCTGTTGTTTTTCTTTTATATTTCTCTGAAGTTTTCCTGAACTTTGCTGGCACTGAACTGTTGTAGAGGTAATGTCGCTTTCCTGGCCTCTTTCTGACCCTTGTTATTAAATCATCTGGTTAGGTTTTCGCTATACCTTTAATTGTGTCTACACAGAGCTCAGATAGACCATTTGGAGGATATGACTACATATGTTTTCAGGATGTGGAAAATACAAGTGAGATATTATCCCCGCCTCTCCGAAAGCACCTCTCTGGTCAATGGATTCCTACGCCTTATAATTCTGATTTTCCAATTCATGGTTCAAAAACTGCCATGTTAAAAACAACACAATCGGTCCTTAGAGTGACATTTCACCCAAACATGTCAAATTGTATCAGAACACAAAATATATTTAGAAGAAAGTTGGCAACCGTAGAGTGACATCAATCATTCACTTGCAAAGTTTTTGTGTCCAATAGAAGTAAATGGGTGCTGGCGCTGTTTGGTTACATTCTACCTTCTTTCATGTTCCTTGGTGAGAAGAAAATCATACATACTTGAAATGACAAGAGGGTGAGAAAATGAGGACAAAGTTTTCACTTTTGGGAAATAATCACTTCGAATCTAGGTAATGGCTACACATTTTGTTACCGTTAACTCAACCATGTGTCACTTTCATTTATTAAACATAATAATCAATATAATATAACTTATTAAGTGTTTTATTTCTCTTTTTTTTCTAGACCGATTCACATGTAACTTTGACATTTCGGGTGTTCTGTCTCGTCAACACATGATGTCAATTTAAGGTAATTTTTAATGAAGTGTTCACTCTAATGTAAAGATGTTCTTATAAAAGTTAGTCTTGCATATGTAAATGAAAGCTTAAGAAAGGATTGTGTTTGTGGTTGAATACGCTCAAATAGCCACCTTCTATCACCGTCAGACATAATGCGTAAACATTCTGGGATGCACGCTATCCAGATTCAAAATTGGCCTGGATGAAGATTGACTCCAAGCAAAATGTTCTCTAACCATTTCAGATCTCTAAGAAACTTGTTCGGGAACCAATAAAATATTATTTATAATGGTTCCATCAGTCCACCAACAGTTTGGCTTAAAAGTAAAGTTTGTTATCATATTAAGATCAATGAAGAGGCTGTAGAAGTAGTGTTGAGACATGTTACACTGAAACCTCACATCTCAATTTTTCATGATCAAATTGTTTTCATAAATAACTATTATTTGACATTCTTCATTCTTTCTCTAGGTTTTGCAAATTGTAAACCAACACAACGTATTAAAACGAGCTTGTTAACTTTGACGACACAGACAGTGATAAATAGAGAAAATACAGTAATTTTATTTTCCTGTAAAATAGGAGATGTGAGCTTTCATACAAGATGTGATACTCTGATATTTTGAAAGCGCTGTCTAAATCTCGAAACTACGATGAACCGTCAAAAATGCTAGTGGCCCTGATAGTTAAAAAAGTCAAAAATCCATTTCTCTGAACATTTCTTTAAATGAGAGATTTAACAAGCTATAAAATTCCAGATGACAACACACACACACACACACACACACACACACACACACACACACACACACACACACACACACACACACACACACACACACACACACACACACACACACAAACACACACACACACACACACACACACACACAAACATGTTCTGGCATGAGATGTCTGTCAGGAAGCTAATTGTCATAATCAGGAACACTGGCTCCTGTCAATGAGTCAGAGAGCGAAAGAGAACGAGAGAAGTGAGAGAGAGAGAGAGAGAGAGAGAGAGAGAGAGAGAGAGAGAGAGAGAGAGAGAGAGAGAGAGTGCAGGTGGACAGAAAGGAGGGAGAGACTGTAGCGTGACTGCTGAGCTGTCAACAAAACATTGTCATCCTTCAGAAAACCCGGCGCTGGATAACCCCTTAACTAACAGCTCGCCAAATACTAAACATGATGGGGAGTGAACAAGAGGGGGTGGAAGAGAGAGTGACACATGGAGGGTGAAAGAAAGAAGTGAGACTGATGATGACATGGACTCACAGTTTACACATTAAATCCAAATTGATTTCTCTTGTTTAGAATGAAAAGCATGCAATGGAAACACTTTTCTGTATATTTACTTTTTAAAGTAACATCCTTTATAAAGAATAACCGCTCGCAGTAGGCAACATCTTGATACGACACGATGCTATGCATGAGAGGCTCAGCATACAATTCATTTTATATTGTCAGGATGGATGTTAGAATTCTGCTAAGCTAACAAGGTGGTGCTGGCACGCATGTACAGAGCCCATTTTTTACATTTTCTGTATACATTTATAGATATTTATATTCAAGGGGATAGTTTGATAACATCATTCTTCAAAATATATTCTTTTGTATTTGGAAAATGTTGAATTAAAGAGAAGAATTCATGTGATAGTCCAACCCTAATTAATATCTGTTATCAGTTCACTAAAGATATTTTGAAGAATGTTGGTAACCATTAACCACTGACACTAAATAAGATTAAATAAATGGGGACAAAGGTTTTTGGTCACCTACACTCTTCTGTCTTCTGTTTTGTAGAGTAAAGAAAGAGCATTATACACGTTTAAAGTGTTTGAAAGTGAGCAAATGATTACAATTAATTGATGACTTCTATTTTGGGGTGAACTATAACTTTAATTCTTCATTCCAAACACATAAAAAGATATTATGTAGAATGCTGGTAACCAAACAACATTGACCCCCCACCACTGACTTCCATTTTCTGAATTAAAACCACTGACATTCTTCAAAATAACCCTTTTTTATTTAGGAAAAGTATTGAAGTAATGATAAGAAAGATTGGGATAGTTCACCCCAAATAATTGCTTTCCTTTTTAAAATGTCAGACTGTGAGTAAACGATCACAGAACTTTTATTGTGGGATAATCTATATCTTTTTAATAGTATTTGCAAAAAACTTGTATAGCAGTTTAACAATATACAGTTATGTATGTAAAAAAAACATATATAAAGTTAATTTTTACTTTTGCATCTCAGCAGGATTCCGCATACAGGGGCATTTTTACACTCTTGTCTTCTGTCTTTTAAAGGCATGGGGAAAAACTCACAAAGATGAAAGAGTAAAGGACCGAAGCTATTCTTAGCCGGTTTGACAATTTATAGTCAAAACACTTGACAAGAAAGAGAGCGATAGAGCGAGACAAAGAGAGAGGAAAAGAAACGATGAGAGTTCAAGAGATTAGTGATCGTATGAGTTTTGTAACACGCTGTAATAAGATTTATACCGACTCGTAAAACATTACGCATCAACTTTCTCCACGCTTTCATCATACTAAATAATTCATCAGGTCTAAGAGCTTCTTTTGTTTCATATTTGATAATCAGGCATAGCTTAACAATAGCCACTGTTTTACCCAGGCTTGTGTTTCCATGGTAACCGTGAGTGTGGTCAAGAGTCAACCCTGTCACCAGACGGTTCGCTCCCGTCCCATGCTGTCTGTTTTGGTCTCATTGTACATTTGCTGTGATGGGGTGGCTCAGGTGTCACCTGCTGAACTAGTAGAAGCTGAAGTCACATCTTTAACAATAGTCAATATATTTAACATGCTGTATATTGCATTTATGAATAACAGGGCTAGCGCGTTGCTCTGGTGATCACGAACGTTCTTCGACACCGCCCACCTCACAAACCTAATTTTAAAGAAAGTCACACATTCCCACGTTCTGAGGTGGCGGTATCGGGTGTCCAACCAACACTTTCTCTGATCAAACCTTTAGGTGGGTTGGGAGAGGGGGAAAGGACCTGCTTTTTTTTCACACTTGTTTCTTTTACAAACAAATATTACTTCCATGACACGTTTTATTTTTTAGAGAAAGGACGGCCAACTCAAGTGAAGTTAAGAACTTAACTAGCTGTCGTAAAGGGAAAGATCACACATAAATATGAATCATTTATTTACCCTCATGTTGATAAGGGATAGTTAATCCAAAAATTACAATTCTGTTTTCGATTTTGGTTAAGATGATCCAAACCAATAGAAATGACTTGGTTCTGCTGAACACAAACAAAGATAGTAAGAAGAATGTTTGTAACTTAGATGTCCGAGACAGCATGGATTAGTACAATAAATATCAACTGTGATGTATAGATGCTGTGCAATAGGACCCCTCCGAACATCAATATATACCACATTTCGGAGGAAGGCAGGTTGGTCGAAAAAAAAGTCAAAAAATGATTAAAAATGATAGACAATTGTGCATTAGGACTCTCGGATGCTAACTTTCTTCCGAATATCTTTCTTTGTCTTAAAAACCAAGAAATGTATACAGGTATAAAACAACATGAGGGTGAGCAGTGCATGATAGACATTTGGTTTGTGGGTTTTAGTACACCTTTAAAACCTGTATATGACTCTTTCCTCTGTAGTACACAAAATAAGTTCTTTTGAAAAATGTCTCAGTGGTTTTGTGTCCATACAATAGAAGTCAGGGTTGAATGCCTATTTGATAGAATCCTGACAGATATGCATGATAAAAATCTATTGCAAATATGTAACCTCATATTGTATGTAATATATAAATTCTTCACAATAAAACAGAACCCTGCACACAGCAGGCGATTTTAAGTCAGACAGATTCTGTAGAAATGTAATGGGAATCAGCAGAGATTTGATGGCAAGACTTTTGTCGTGTGCCGGTAGACTACAGCTGCTTCTGACTGTCAGCACGCTCAAACCCACGCTAAAAGCTTCTGAAGTCACCCCATTAAAGCACAGATGAAGAGAATAAAGTAATAGAAAGAACAAATCATTTACTAGATAAATAACTAACTGACTAGTTGTTGGACGAGTGGTTAACCATTCCCAGACTGAGTGTAGTTTGGCACCGTTACACGCGTAGTTAAAAGTGACCCATCCTCATATTAAATGTTAGTTAATAACACCAGTGGGGCACATCTGGCCCTTCAACAGCTATTTTCCAAAACTGACAATCAAGTAGGGGCGGACCATCCGAAAGTCAAAGTGGTCCAACAAACCGACAACCCAGATTTTACTGTGCGTACAAAGCAACTGCAATTTCTGCATTTTGTCACGACGTGCTATCCAAGCCCTTAGACGGCTGACAGGAGTCACAGGACGGAGGAAAATGACAGCAAGGCCAACACCACCGCACAACACGAGAACCAGGAGCCAGGACTCAGCCCGCGCAATCGCTCCTAACAGGTTCGACAGTTTCCCGTACGAGAAACTTATCCATCCGGCATAAATGTACCTCTTCACAGTGATGAATATTTCATGTTCTGATAACGCTTTTAAGACAGAACTAATAAACGCAAACTAGTTGATCTGGCATACGTTAAATCAGTTCAATTAAAAGCACGCAGGCAAACTCTACATGCTAATAGCGAGAGCAGGAGAATAATTGTATGTTTGAGGGGGAAGTGCTGAATGTTAAACAGGTCTTGTTAACAGCACTTTAGCACTCGGCAATGAACTCCTCTTAGGATAGCAGACCATTGGTAATGGACTAATGCAGATCAGGACATCATACAACATATTGGGGAAAAAACATTCAACATACACTGCATTTTAAATCTTTAACCCGCAAAAACAATAATAAATGTTAAAATATAATGCAATCAATTCAATTATTCTTTTAAGGTTTTTTGAAGTTCGATTGGAATGGAAATTCATTTTGTATTATTCTACATATTTTTAAATATAAACAATGTATTTTCCTATAGATGTTTCTTAAACATTTATTCACACACACGCTAACACACACACACACACACACACACACACACACACACACACACGATGATCACACATACAGTAGTTGTGTTCTCCTGGCTAATTTTAATATATATTTGCGTCAAATGCAAACCACTGGTGTGAGGACGTATTTTATGGTCATACAGCGTGATGAAATATATGTAAAACTTCATAACTATATGCTGTAATTACAATAGCATTGTTTCTGTATGATTGTAAGAAGCAAAAACTGTTGACAGAAGGTTGTGGGGATGGTAAAACTTCACACACTTATGTTTATCATGACTAAGCACTTCTTTGCTGATCCCTGTAAACACACTTACTGTGCATCAGCCGTTGAAACAGCATTCTCCCCAGTTTTAAACGGGAACATATCTTTAGCTAAATACAATGTGACTGCATGTCATGTTTTTTGACTGTTCAAAAGATTCGGTCATTGAGAATTGTTCATGTTTTAGCTCAACGTGAGATACAGATGTGTGAGGTTGTACCGACCGGAGTCCAGTGGTGTCTGCATGTTATTTTGGATGTTTTCATTTAAAGTGGTTAAAACGTATCCTACGTGCAAATAAAACCTTGCTTTTTGACTTGTCTGACTGGATTCAGACAAACCACTACTGAAGTTCACCAACTCCTCATCTTTGTGATTTGTTTTCAAATACCTTAAACATAGAAATGTGCGAGTCAGACATGTGATATAATGTGACCAATCAGCACATCCATCTAGCAAAAATTCATTGAACTGCGCAGACCTGGAAGCAAGACAACGTTTTTTAAATCAGCAGATGGGTCTGCGCAGAACTGGATGACGTTGAACACACAAATGATGATTGAGGCCGCCTTCAAGATCGATCTTGATTTAAAATCCTCAGCTCGCCTAATTTCCAAATGTGTATGTATTTTTTTCTATATACCGATAGTTAGGAAATATAGTTTCTGTATGGCGTTTTATATGGAAGGTTTTGATAATGTAATCCCTGTAATTGTAATTGTGTTCAAGATTTTTGCAAAAAGCCACTCGCACTATGAATATTACCGTGTCTTTCGAGATGTTCCCAGAGAAGTCAACCGTTCGGCTATACTCTGTTATATACTCATTTTAAACATATGCTACATAATTGATCAGGATCTGAATACATTGATACATTACGCCTGACCGTAGTGCATAAAAGCCTTGTACACACCCATCTCTACATACCATAAACAATACAAACATTAATTTACAAACATATGTCCTGAAATTCATTCTGTACAAAGAGAATCTTACACTTCCTCCTAAATATACAGAGAGTGGCGGTCCGGATTTCCCCCTGCACCCTGAACTAAAACCAGTTGCACATTTGTTTGAATAGTTTATGGGAGATTTGGGAACATGAGCCATGCCCAAAATGACCTCCAACCATCTTTGACATTTGATTTGGAAATTGGCTAATCCAGCATTTCGACATGGACCTAAAAGCCCTCCTGCCCGACAGTGCCGAAGGCTGCGTTGGCTTTCTGAAACTCGCAGGGAAGAAGTGTTCTGTGGTATTGTGGGGTAAATGTGTTAGCGCTGGGAGTGCCTCCACCCTCCCTTAATGGTAAGCTCTTGGCAGTCAGGATGGGATGAAAAGTATAGAGACAGACTAAACCATCTTCAGAAAAATAAACAGGGCTTTTAGAAGACAGACAGAAGTGCTGTGGACTGTCCACCGGTTCACCTGAGAATGTTTGAAATGGTAATGGCTTTCCTGTCCAACACAGAATTCTATACATCTGCTCCCTTTATGTATTGTCAGAACAAGCAAAGAACAAAGACGGACATTTTTGGGAAAAATAACAAATAAAAAATAGTTCTTACGTTTTTTAATTACTTCTCCAATCCAGCTATTTGGTCTCTTGTCTACTCAAAAATGACCATTCCGTCATGGCCATCTTGTCGTTTTGAACCTGTATGACTTTTTTTCAACTGCACAGCCCAAAAGAAGGTATTTTGAAAAATGTGAATGGTGCTACCTATTAACTTGAAGTTGTTTTCTGCCTATACAATAGAAGTTAATAGCCACATTGAACATACTTCAAAATATCTTTCATACAGTCTTGTTATAGATACCATATTATGTTAGTGCTTGCATTATCCAAACAATTAATACACACGGTTATAAATAACCTGTGTAACATTCATATGCACAATATGTGAAGTAGAGCAAGTGTGGAAATGAAAAAAAGAGTCCCTAAGCCCCTAAAATGCAGAAAACAAGTATGGGTTTAACTGGTGTGGGTTAGCGTACCTCCCTATGTGTAAACATCCTGCGTTCAAGACCACGTGTGGTCAGAATATAAGCCAGCGATGACAAAGCGAGGCAAGAGCGGGGGTGCAAACGTGTTCATATGTGTCTGTTGTGTTGTTTGTGTGTTTGCTTTCCAAACCGAGAAGCAGGACTGGACGCGGCGTGGCACAGAAGTACAAGCCCGTCATAATCTCACTCGGCCAGTGAGAGGGAAAATTGAGACATTGAAAGCAAGTTGGACACTAAGAAATAAAGCGAGTCAAAAAATAAAACAAGATGAAACTAAAACGAAGTAAAAACCTCAAGACCACATCCTCTGTATAGACCGGGAGTGTAAGCCCACCACTAGGCGCTCGACCCGTATGCGCTATCTCATTTCCAGGTGATCGCTAGAGTTTCTCCCCCAGGGCTTTCCACACAGCCCCACTGAAATATTCAGAAGGCACCTGAGGACACAGGTCCTTGTGGGGCGGATCCAGGGAGGTCGGCTCCAGTTTAACCCACACATGGAGCGCCTAATCTAGGGGGATGAACACGTCTAAGTGCTTGATGAGCACAGCTGTCACTCCACGCACACACTTATTCACTGGCTCCCGAACCCCTCTAGGGAGAAAAGAGCTGTATGCATCCCTGCGTACACTAAAGAACCACCATTCAATTGATGTTTCATCACCGATGCATGGGCCACCTTGTGTTGTCACACCTTGCAGATGCTTTATGCCTTTAAAGCATATTAGAGTACGCAAATGTTCGCCCGAGCCGATAAACCAACAAACACGAAGGGGGGACGCGTGGAAACGCACACACGCGTACGTTTTGTGTGGTCTCAGCAGTGAGGGGGAGAATCTGGTCCCCAGTGTTGTAGCAGGTTCATGCTTTCTAACCTGTTACCCACACAACACAGCCCACAGCCCGGGGAGAGCAGCCATCTTCCACACAGTCCACCCACACACACTCAGCTGTGTGTCGTGTCTGCTGGCACCCCCATACCCTGCCGCCCCCCACATCAGCACCCCCCCACCCCCCCCCCCCACTTTATTTTCACCATAAACACACACTTACATACAAGGCCGGTTGAACTACCCCCCGTCTCTCTCTATCTCTCTCTTTATCTCTCTATCCCTTTACGCTACCAGCCACCTCCTCCCCCATATCTTCCCGTTCTGTGCAAATGTTCAGATTAACAACCGCAACCACCCTGAATAAACATGGTACTGCACTTTCTTGTTCAACTTACCATCTGAGCCTCCCTCTAGATACACTCGCACATCCTAACAGAGGCTACACAATGAAAATAAACACAACTCTGACATGACTAATGTATGAATAATATTCAATAACAAATGCTTAAGGCATAGGCATCAGAGGATTGACAAACTCAAGTAACTTTTTGGGAGAAAAATAAATGGAACTCTTTCCATTTAAGTATGCATTTGCCAATACTTTACATCAAGTTGTATCTGGATATGTAAATGAAAGGGCCAACATGAACACTAAAAGAACAACATGTAAAAGCAACTATTTATAACTTGTGCTCAACCATGTGCTTGATAAGCGCAATTGTCTGTTTTCAATATCGTGAATACTGTCGCTATGCTTCCAACCCTGTCAGCACAATACACTTGTTTAGAAGATGATTTTAAATGTGACGTATGCCGTAAAACAGGGTGTTGGCGGGGCTTGTGTGCCGACCCGGAAAGCAAAGTTACGTGTGTAATTCGAGCCGATCTCAGACAGTAAGGGTAGCACCGACAGAAAAATGAATCCGGTACTAATACCAGTATATTTTGAGGTCAATGTACGACTCCGTGTTGCTATAATTACAAAACCAAACCAAACTCATGAACGTCAACTCTAAGGTCCAGATTGTCAAATCTAGCGGCATGTAGATGCAGCACAACAAACTGTCACGGGACAGTTTAGTTCACAGCTGACCCCTTCTTTTTCGAAGCACTAAGGTGGCTGACACAGGACAAACACCCGTTTGCTTGCATTATTTTGATCCATATACTGTAACAGAACATGCTTAGCATAAGCATTTAAGCATTCATTATTCTTTAAGGATGCAAGATAATATCATTACAATTTTTCATTTTGGTTCATGAAGCATTAGTAAACAATTTCGATTGAAAACATTTGAAACCTGCATTAGCAGAAACAAATAATAAAAACGCTGCAGAAGTATTGTTCATTGTAAGCTGATGCACTTACTAATTCTAACAAATTCAACGTTAAAGTGCAACCGGAGAAAACACTTTCGACATGGTTCAAATTCTACATCCATCTATGCCATTGAAATCTACATCGTAGGCCGTCAATACAGCATAACCCAGAATATTCCTTTAGGAGAAGTGCCAGACGAGAGCAGGTATGATCTGACTGCATTTAAACAGTTCCGAGAACACAGCGCTGCTTTTACTCCTATTTCATCCCATCTCTTCTTATACCCCAAACAGTAAGAACCAATTCCCCTCCCCTGGCTTCTGTTGACACAATACAACCACACCTGGGATGAAGTCAGCAGACATAGAAAGACCAGAGCCCCTTCATACCCAAAATGTTCCTCCATTTATACACAGACGATCAATTAATAAAAAATCCCAAATCTGAAAAACTGCAAAATATTATGTCAAATCTTTGTCAATGTGGGGCTTCAGCAAATAGGAGTATCCTCATACAATAAACATTACACATCTCGCTATATCTCTAAAGGTCTCTGTGTATAGGAGAACAATTGCTATAAAGTAAGAGGAAAGCAGAACAGTTCAGGATTTTAAAACTGACAATGTACTGTATGAAAGAAGAACACAAAAAAACCTTGGTCTTTTGTGATAAGTTGTGGTAACACGCCCCCCACGCGGTGTCTAAACAGAGTTGTGTTATGCCAAGATGTGTTTTCCATCACAAAAGAGAGAAAGCGAGAGAGAAGGTTGGACATCCTCCCTGCTACAACAGACACCTGCCAGCACCCTCAGGCATACACACCATCACAAAACATGACTGCTAACTTTCTGTCAAGCTTGTGATAATAGTCATATTACAAGAAAGGGACGGCAGAGGAAAATGTTCACGTTAGCTTGGCATCTTCGCTAGACGCCATGTAGATGGGCATGAAGACAGTTTCTTACATAACTAGTTCTTCTGCCCAACTGATTCATTCCTCGCTTGTACTAAATCATAGCGTGATATATGAACCATAAACTAAAACTGTGGAATTAATATTATTTATTATGTGTACGGCTAATCGTTTATATATGCTCGGGCTGTACAAATAATCAAAATTGATTTTTAATTAAATTTTCGCTTCTGACTGATGATTTTTTAGCCACATTCATTTTTTCATTTATTTGTATAATTTATACATGATTTAAATTAACATTCAAGTCTTATTTAACTATTTCACATACTTGTTATTAGGTTGAATATTATTATTTATGAATAACTTTTAAATTCAATGCAATGGTGAATAATCGTAATCTCAACATTTGGAAAATCACGGTGATTATCCTTTCATTATCAAACAGCCCTACATGCATCTTAAAGTATACAAAACTTTTTATTCTAATGTAATCTATAATTCTAATTCCATTGTTTTACTGTAGGGCAGTTACAGCGTTACGGACGTGACAAAAAAATGCTCTAAGAATAAACTGAAACAACTGTTTATATTCTACAAAACCCTTGTTGAAAGTGTAATAATATTAGTCTATGCACAAGTTTTCTATTTTAAAAAAGGTAAATAATCTGCGTTATGGACGTGTCAAAAAAGGTCACATTTGGGTAGACCACGAACTTCTT
>CM065671.1:4929476-4936040 GCA_033220385.1 Triplophysa yarkandensis | reverse complement strand
AGATGTGTTTGTGTGTGATTTTACTCTTCTGTGGAGTTCAGTGTAAAGCAGGTGAGACTCAACACAACTGTCATTGGTAAACTGAAATAATTTTATAACACTTGTCTCTCTCTCTCTCTCTCTCTCTCTCTCTCTCTCTCTCTCTCTCTCTCTCTCTCTCTCCTCTCTCTCTCTCTCTCTCTCTCTCTCTCTCTCTCTCTCTCTCTCTCTCTCTCTCTCTCTCTCTCTCTCTCTCTCTCTCTCTCTCTCTCTCTCTTTCTCTTTGTGTATGTGTGTGTGTAGACTGTTGTGTGCACCTGAGACATTTCTCATATAGCACCATATAACTTGTATACTTATAAAACATCTGTAGATATTCTACTTCATCTGAAGCTCTTCTGTAATATTGAATTTCCATCATTGTGTGTTTAACTTACATATTTCTTTTTCTTTTGTTCTTTTTCGTTCCCTATTTTACTTGTTTCTGAAACCAAAAGAATATTTTGTGTGTGCAAGCACACCTGGCAATAGGTCTTGTTCTGATTCTGATGGGTTTTTGTTTCTATAGGCTGCATTTATGATGTACCAAATCTCATCAGTTGTTCTCCTGGAGGATCTGTTCTTCTGTCCTGTGTGGACGCACACTCACAGGATGAAGACATCCAGTTTTGGTACTCACGTTCTGATGTCGATAATCCTGAATATCAACTGTTTTCAGACAACTGCAGTACAGGACAGTGTTTTACAAACAAACTTCACATTTATAAAAACCTCTCACTGTCCATCACTGGTCTGACTCTAGAGGATGCAGGAAAATACTGGTGTAAAAACACAAAGTCAGACAACAACATGTATATTGCTTTAACTATTGAAGGTAAAGTGAGATTATTCAGTTTTAATAGCAGTACATGAAGATTGTTAAATGTGAACAGTTATGTAAATATTATTCAGTATGAAAATGTCTTTACATACATACATACATACATACATACATACATACATACATACACACACACATATATATATATAGAGAGAGAGAGAGAGAGAGAGAGAGAGAGAGAGAGAGAGAGAGATTTAACTACATACAATGTCACTTTTATTTTGATTATACAGAAAGTATTCACAGTCCTAATTTTTCACATTTTGATATATTGCTGCTCGTTTTATACCACTTTAAATGCTTTATTCTATCATTACTTGTAATCAGATTTGTTACAACTTCTAAGACTGGCTAAAAATCTTCATGGAGTATGAATGTAGATTTCTGTTAGAAAAAATAAGCACACACAATCAATATAACAAAATGTGAAAGATAAAGTGATATAAATACTTCCACATGCCACTGTAGATCAAATTAAAGTTTTTAAGGTATTCTGCTCTATATTTTATTTCTGCAGGCTGTTCTATATCAGTGAATGAAACATCATCTGTGGAGATCAGCAGATATTCTGGAGAATCTGTGAAGTTGTCATGTTCTGTTCAGTGCAGCGCTCGTCATAAACCAGATCAATGGAAATGGACATTACCAAACAACAGAGAAATGACCTCTACACACCTCAACAGTCCTCATGGAGATAGAGTTCAGATGTCTAATACCTCTTTAAATTTCTCTCTGCTGATCTCCGATCTGACAGAGAAGGATGAAGGAATTTACTCATGCTGGATTAACAAGAATCAACACATGAACTTCACTCTTTCAGTTAAAGGTTGAGAACATGTTCTCTCTTAAATCAGTTGCTGTTGAATATAATATTCACCAAGCATCTCATAAATAATCCATGCTGGTGGTTGTGTCTGCTCTGTCGTTAATCAGGCTGTGTGGTGTCAGAATCTGATGATATCCTAATATCACATCCAGGAGATTCTGTGCTGCTCTCTTGTTCCTGTAAAGGATGATCAAACCAAACCAAAAAGCTTTGAATGGCGGCGTGCAGATTTAAATAAGAGCATTTTGTCTGATAAAGAGAGGGAAAAAGACAGATACAAAACATTTGTTAATGATTCTAAAGCTAATTTGTCTTTACTGATCTCAGACCTGTCTGAGGATGACCAGGGATTATACAAGTGTACAGTGAATGGAAATCAATCCAAAGTGATACATCTCACTGATATGGGTAAGAGCTATCCATTTTACTGTTAACTTCTGTAATACATTACTCAATACAAATGTGTGTGTATGTGTGTTTGTGCGTGCGTGCGTGCGTGTGTGTGTGAACCTGCGTGGGCTCTCAGCATCTAAAGGTCTGATCATGAGTTCTCTGATTGGTCTGGTGATGCTGGTTATACTGGTAGCAGCTGTTGGTGTATTTATCTACTTGAGATGTATGACAGGTATAACCTCACAACACATCTCTAACAAACTCTTCACTTTGTGTGTGTATGTAAATATTTGACATCATTGTAATCTGCAGCAAAGAAACACAGCAGCAGTAAGAGCAAGACAACTGATCATGGGGTAAATAATACATACACAAGAGATTTACAACTCATAAGGAATAAATCTAATGTAAAGGACTGTTTATGTGGTCTGAATGTTTGTTGATAGGATGATGTGACATACTCAACTGTGAAACAGGTCAAAGGTATAAAAACAGCCAAAGACCAACACCAGGTAAACACAAAAACATAACTACACTGTGGGTTACATACCTCATAGTTATTAAACTTAATTCTGATTTATATGATCAAATTAATATTTAACATTACTTTTTAAACAAGATTCAGTTGCATATGTTTATTTTTACTCATATAAGCTCTGTATGTCTTTTGTGTATAGAATGATGTGACGTACACAGCAGTTATATTTAACAAGAATCTCCAAACTACTAAAAGTGAGGTGTGTATTCATGTGAACACTGCTATAATATATAACAGCAGTCGAAACAGTAGAAACAATTAACTCACATGTTTCATCCTTTTTTCCTGTATATTTATTTGTAGATGAAAATATTATTTCTCTTAAAAGAAAACACTCATTTAAAAATATTGAGGAGAAGGGAGCCAATAAGATTCGATGAATAGATTGTGAACCTGGGAATTGTGAATTCTGTTTTAAAAGCAGTTTACATTGTAATCTCAATGAGATGAACGATGAAAATAACAAGATCATGGTTTTTTCCATACTAATCAAAGGGTAGTTTGTAACTTTGAAGACCTTAAATAAATATTTTATTTATTTATATAAGATTTATTTTAGATGTAATTAATCACAACACAATTTCCCCAGTTTCAATTGAGCTACATAGTTTTGATATGAGTTAACTTAGATTATTACATATTTCCATCCTTTAATTTCAGAGTTGTAAAGGATCTATTATCATTCTAACGTGTGTTTGCGTGTTTTTTTTTTGTAGGATGATGTTCTCTACTCATCTGTAGACCACATCAAATTTCAAAGACTAAAAGACCTTCACATGAGTACATAAGTGTGCTAACAATAACACACACATCATTCAGATCTATTCTGCACTGTATGAATATGAATGTAAGAAATATATGAGCAGGGATCTTTAATCACATGAATAACCTGACTGGAGAAGTTTGAGTTTAAAAGTTTATTTCTACAGTGCTTTTTACAGTTCACCTCCTTAAAACAATCTAATAAAATAAACGTAGTTTTAGATGATCTTCTCTTATATTAAATAGTTTAATTATGACTTGTTGGACTAGAAACTGTCACAGCAGTAGGTTATACAGGCACAGATATACAGTATTGTATTTTTTCAAATGTAATTTAAAACACTTCAAAATCTGAAATGACTAATAAAACTGCTTTAGCTCATCGTCATTCTGTTTACATCATTAACATATAAAACAAGAACATACATTTCATACAGACTGTGTCAATTGTAAACCAATTTAACGTGTCCCTGAGTTTTCTTTTCTAATAAATGCTACATTCTAAAATAAATATAAATATGTTACATGACATCATGTGTTTGTCAAATGTTCTCTACATGAGTCTGATGCTTTATTCCATGCGCTGTCATGCTGTTAGTTCAGGAAAAATATACAGACTGAAGGTATTTGCGCACACATGTAGGCACGCACACACACACACACATGCACGTACGCACTCATATACACACACACACACTCGTGAATGAACTTGAGTTTTGAGTTTCCTAAGCTTTTAACAGTTATAAAGCACAATCACATCACTGGCTCCTTCTTATATTATATGCTTTTGAAAACACATCCAGGTCACATTTCATAAAATTATTTTAAGGATTAATAATGACACATTTTTATGTTTTTAACAAGTACATTTTCATAAAATGGACATAGTCTGCTTAATTTCACAGTCAATGTCTAACGTACAAATTTTGTAATACAGTGATTCTTCTCTCAGAACACAACTGTAAAACAAATACTGGTAAGGTGTATAAATATTGTATATGTATAAACATAGATATGATTTCTACGACCTGAATCAGACATCAGTCATGAGACTAAATGTGACCAGGAAGTGTTTTTGATGTGTTCAATTCGCTTCAGACATATTGCTGTGGTTTCTGGGATGTCGAGGCAGAGCTGCATGTTTTGGGTTTTTCTGAGTCTCCATGATATGAGCTTGATGTTTCTGAATAAAATACAATAAAACCATTAAAAAACTGCACAATTGTCACTGGTAGTTTGCATGATGGACACACAAAAACACGTTCTGTTTTACTTCTTTCGATAAATCTTTAAATGGAAAGTGTTTGAGTGTTTGAGTAATTCATGTCCACTTTTCTTTAAATAACAATTATGTTTATTCACAAACATAATAAAATAAAGCACATGAATCATTTTATCCTGCTGTATTAATATGTATAGAAACATATTACAAACATGGGCTCTTACTCTGTAGATGAGACAGCGCATGCTCTAAACCCTTCATAGCTGTCATCTGATTACTTTTCAATCTGGCCAAACCAAATTCCTACAGACAAGAGACAACATGAGAATAAACCCCCACAGAAAACCATGATATCATCATCCTCATCATCATCATGTTTATTACCTGTATGGGTCTGGAGAGTCCAAACACTCCTGATGAGATCCAAGCCTCTCTGATCAACTGGGTCCAAACAGGTCTGTTCTGATCACTGAAAAACACACAACGCTCCACCACACGCTAAAAACAATACAGACAATTACAATCTAGCATAGATTTTTCTTTTAAACTTACATCCTAAAAATGATATCAAAATCTTTTTATGGAATTGAGCGAAACAGATTCTGCAGGATAAATAGGAACTGAGAAAGTTTTTGGCCTGTAAAGCATATATATACTGTATACATTATATATATATATATATATATATATATATATATATATATATATATATATATATCGGGAATTTCCAACCCTTTCCCTTTTGAGCTACCATCCTTCAGACTGCAGCTTCTGCTTCTGCACACCTGTCTGAATTATAAAGAAACCCTCAACACCATGATTAGCTACCAAAGATGTATTTGATTGGTAATGGAGCTAAAGTCTTCAGTACGGAAGCTCGCCAGGTGCAGTGTTATATACCCCTGATATAGATGCAGTACGTGCTTGTATGGTATAAATGTTGTACCATTAATTTAGCATGATTGACATTCCATGTCAGTGTGGTGAAGCGTCTGTTGTTGAGGTCAATGACAGAATCTTCTATGATGTAAACAGAACGCGATAGGTTCGCTGGGAAGATGCATTCTGCCCATCTAGGGAGCCGATTGGTCTTTGTGAGCAGCCGGCGGGAGAGAAGACAGTTATCGGACGTCACCTCGCGGTAAACAACATCCTCGGTGAGAACATGAGTGCTGAGAAAATCACAAAGAGGGAGAAGACATGTCAAAGCAAAGTTCAGAGAATCATCAGGACACAAGTCATGTTAAAGGGATCAAGGATATGACAGGCAAATGATGTCTCAATCCAAAACAAACGAGCAGTCCGGTTATGAAGACATGACATGTTTTAGAACATCGATATCAGTGGATGATCCAGTACCTGTAGGGGTTTGGGTATCTCTGCCAGAATGCGGCCAACACAAGTTCCCATGAGCTCTTGATGTCTGTCTCACATATAAAATGTTTCCCCATCACAAAACCCCTGAGAAACAGAAAAACACGTTTATGGATCAGCGTGTGTTGACCAATAACATGTGATCAGAGCTTTAAATCATTGCTTTCTTCCCAAACATTCCATCACATCTAAATGTGAGGTTTCAGGAAACTATAAAGAATGACTTGGCTTGTGACACAAAAACCGAAATGTGCCAAAAAGATGTAAGATCTGTGTAGAATGAACCCCATGTTCCATTATGTTTGATCATACCAGAACCACCATCCCATAATTTACAACCCAAATTCCCTCATTTCCATGCCACTCTCAGGCATCACTCTTTCTGTTTACTTCTTTTTATATTCCACATACAGAATGAAGTTTTTAATGCCTACATTTATGTGTAGTGTTATTTTTAATGTCTGCATAATTCCACAAATCCACCACAGTAGCTCCAGGCGGAAACGATGGTTACCATGGTGATTGCGTATAAGAGTCCTGAAGCGGAAGTGGATTTATTGAATGAAAACGCACGGGCTGAAAGCAGAACA
>CM065671.1:4849476-4924476 GCA_033220385.1 Triplophysa yarkandensis | reverse complement strand
CGGGTGATGTGTTCAGGTGGTCACACACACATACACAAATGACACCCTTTCACAATATCATCACTGTGCCAATGATTTTATGTTTTATGTGTTCATTCATAGTTATTCAATTATCTTGCTGGAGATTGCGACCAGAAATGACCCAGTGCCAGTGAGTATGTGTGTGTGTGTTTGTTTGTGTATGTATGTGTGTGCGTGTGTGCGTGTGTATCTATAATACTTTACTCCATATCCTTGTATCTGTGTGTCAGGTTGAAGACAGTTCACTAGAGTGCGCCTGGTGTCCTCCTCTGCCCGAGCTGATTTCAGGAAAAGCAGACAGCACCTGTCCCTGTCCTGCTGAATACGCTGAGGTTTCAAAACACATCAAATACATCCAAACAAAGAACATAAAGTAAATTCTGTTAACTAATCTCTGTTTCTCCGACAGCTGATCCGTAGGTGTCGTGCTCACAACCCCATCCAACGCCCAACCTTTGAGCAGATACGCAAGTTCGTCCACAAAATCAACCCACATAAAGTCAGTCCTGTGGACATGATGATGGAGCTGGTCAGTCACATACACGTGCACAAGCACACACTCAAACACGCACACATACACATTCTGCATTATGCATTAACTACCTTTATGTGTGAATGTGTAGATGGAGAAGTACAGTAAACATCTGGAGGTTTTGGTTGGAGAGAGGACCCAGGATCTGATGCTGGAGAAACAAAAGACGGATAGACTTCTCTACAGTAAACAATACTGAACTGATGTTATACTGAAGAATGGATAGACAGAATGTTACATTTTTATTCTGTTTATCTGTGTTTATCTGTGCTTTGTGTTTTTCAGGTATGTTGCCCAAGCAGGTGGCAGATGACCTGAGACAGGGAAAACCTTTACAAGCTCAGAGTTACATTAGTGCCACCGTCTTCTTCAGGTGAAAACACTGCTTTCCCTTCTAAAATAAAACCACTTATTTCATCTGTGTCTGATATATGATCTTTTCTGTTCCTCAGTGATATTGTGGGTTTTACACAGCTGTCCAGCTCCAGCACACCCTATCAGGTTGTTGACTTTCTCAATAAACTCTATACGACTTTTGATGACATCATCGACAACTATGACGTCTATAAAGTTGAAACGATCGGGGATGCCTGTCAGTGCTTTAATAACATGAACGTATGTTTGTTAGTGTCTGTATACAGAAAGCCGAATCAGGTTTGATTCTGTCTGAATGTGTGTTGTAGATATGGTGGTGTCAGGAGTACCCAGAGAAAACGGGATTCTTCACGCATCAGAGATCGCCAGCATGGCTCTTGATCTGGTGGCCGTCTGCAAGACCTTCAGAATCCCCCACAGACCACAAACACAACTGCAGATCCGCGCTGGAATACACTCAGGTCAACATCACAATAAATATCACGAAATATAGTTTTGAGTTTAATTTACACCATCCGGTAGTCATGTATGTCAGCACCCTAATGGCAAGAGCTATACAAAAATGTATTTTAATACTTATGTAAAGGTCAGGTATATGTAAGTTTAAATAGGCTTGTTGTGTACTTTTTAGTGTACTTATAATGCTTGGAACTTAATTGGCCCACTTTCTAATTTAAAGAAGTAGACTTTCCTATTTTTAAGTGAGTTTACTAATAGCACGATTTAATAAGCTTCCTTTTAAGGGTACCTTCATAGACCAAAGTCAAGGACGTAATGCACAAACGGTAAACACACAAAATGTAACAAAATAGCTGGTTTAAATAGAGCTCTTCTGGCCTCCATCAGGTCCTGTAGTGGCAGGAGTGGTGGGAACGAAGATGCCCCGTTACTGTTTGTTTGGAGATACGGTCAACACGGCGTCTCGCATGGAGTCCAACAGTGAAGGTAAAGATAAATACATGGTTTATGATGACAAGAGCGATGCCGCTCACGGCTAAAGATGATTCTCTGTCGTCTCTCCAGCATTGAAGATTCAGTGCAGCTGCAGCACATTTTACCTGCTGGAGGAGATCGGTGGATACACACTCACCTGTAGAGGTCTGTTACAGGTTAAGGTGAGAGAATTCTCCATCACAGCAGCTCGGAACGTTTAGAGTGAGGTGATACAGTGGTGTTACAGTGGTGTTCACTCTCATATGCTTTGACAGGGCAAAGGTGATATGGTGACCTACTGGCTGGAAGGGAAATGTGCGGCAGCTCTCAGTAAAAATGCAAAGAAACCAGCGATGCTTCCGGAGTCTGAGAAACCAGCAATGCTTCTGGAGAGTGAAGGAGAGGACTACACGAGCCTTCCAGGAGTCCTGAGTCCATCTAACAGCACTGACCTCCTGTGTGACCCCAACTAACACCAGACGAAGTCTTAACAGAAGATTTTTGTGTTCAACGTGTGTATTAGTTGTAATATCAGTATAATCTTTAGATGAATACAGTCTTTAACTATAGTGATGCTGTAGTGTATTCAGGCTGATGCAGTGTTGTTCCATTACATGTGTAGAAGCATATGTGAAACTTAAATCAGTATTAATTCTTCTTTTCTCAATCAGTGTCATTGTTAAAAGTCTCAGCTCAACACTAATAGTGATGTAGTGATAGGAAAAACAAGTGTTGACATGATATATTCATATAGAATAATGAAAAATAATCATATTTATTTATGTAATTAGATGAGAGATGCTGCTTTCTTACTCTGGACATTCTATTTAATGTTATAGCGAGTAGAACAACCTCACTGTTCTATTAAAACAATAAAAAAGGTAGAAAGTCAAGTGAATATTTCTTTATTGACATGGCGAATGCATGGAAGAAGGGAATGCTGTATTATGTGAAAGAGAAATAAATCCTCAGGTGTTCATGAGAGTGAACAGCTCTTCAGCTAATGAATATCTATTCTGAAGAGAGAGCGAATGATGTGAAGATGGCAGCTGATGCACAAAAATCCATATTTTTCTCTTGAAAGTGTTTTTAACGTTATAACAGACTGAATGAAACTTCATGTCCATTGTACAGCTTAACGCTTGATGCTGTCATGTGATTGGACAAACAGTGTTTTCACAAGTGATGATTTCATCTAACAGCACTAAAGTGTGTCACTGCTCATTTTGAACACAGTTGATTCTTTAAATAAAAAAAACTTTAATGGAGCTAAAAATGATCACAAAAACACATTGACTGTGAGTTTGCCAGTGTTAACTTCTTGTTTGCAGAAATACAGTGGTGTTGAGCACACACACATTTGTGTTCAGATGCATTGCACACACACACACACAGTTGGTAAAAGAGGGGACACATGTGTTTGTGTTGAGATGAATAATCAGGTGCTGAGGGTCTCAGGCCGAGCTCTAATGAAATGCGTGAGCACCACATGAGCATAAAGAGCCATTCATTCATTCAATCATTTCATTAACATAAGAGAAAGATCTGGAGGACACATGAAAGTCTCCCACATCATCTGCTGTTTCAAAAGCAGACAATGTGTGGTCACAGTTTATCTAGATTTACATCAAATCTATATATATCATACAGCAGTAAGCTCTCATTCAGAAGAACATTTTAACCTTTCTTAAGAAAATATTAGAAAGGACTACAGAAGCACCTCCAAACCCTTGAAATTAAAGATGTTTTAATATGATCTTCAGTAACCAAACACAGTTTGATGCAGAACAAAAACAAATGAAGAATAAACATCAATCATTCAATTATTTTCTTTATATATTGCTTTGAGATTATGTGCATTTCTCTGGTGTTATTTTTAAAGGGTGATCTGGTCATGGAATGCCTATGTTATACATCTGATTGTTTGCTTTTCCCCCCCAACTCACATTTTAACTGTTTATTTCCACAACACAACTGTCCAGCTATGATTCATGTATAAGATCTGAGGGTTTATCCTGTGTGTTTGTCTCATAATGTGATGTTTCTGGCGACATCTTGTGGCTGTAACTCATCACATCACACAAAAACACAATCTGGCTACATCAATCTCTTTATAACACAAAGTTTAAACATAATAACAATTATTGGCCATTCTGTAAACAACTAGACACACAGAGTAAGTCCACAGATGGGAATAGTAAATAACAACAGTGTGATTTTTTGAACAAGTGTTTGGATCTTGAATTCCTTGGAAGTGTTTCTTAAAGACGACATTGTTGGTATTTTATGAATTTATGTGAAATGTCTTCTCCAGATCCCATTGAGCAGCAGCTCGTGTGCTGTAGATGACAAAACCCCATGACAAGAGAACAACAGCCAGAAGAACCTTAAAAACACAACACACATTACATCATTTCAATACTGTATGTCACTGCGATGTGTGTTTTTAAATTTACCTAAAAATGCTGAATAAATACAGAACATGTAAACAGTATATTTATATTAAATAAGTTAATGTACCCTTCATAACAGTGTTTATTTTAAAAGATTTATATAAATGAGATTGTGATACTCACAGCTGAGAATATTCTGTCCAAACACCGTCGACTCACGTGCATCATTATATATATTAATATTTTATTTAAATAATATGTTTAATGTGAGATCTGGCAGCCGGTTAGCACATAGCATCTGTCCGGAAACATACCGCGATCGCCATGACAACACCCGGAAGTGAACGTCGTAGCAACTGTGTGGCTACATATTAAAAGTCAAATGTTTTTATTTTACAATTATTATTTTTTTAACTCGTTTATATTAGAGTCGTGATTATTTCTCTTTTTAAGGTGTTTTTGAAACTCTATTCAAACCAAATATCAATTAAAAATTACATTGGGTTCTCATAATTTACGTGCTAAAAATGTTTATTTTCATTACAATATCGCTTTTAAGAAATGTATTGCTAATAAATACGATTAAATTGGATCTGGTGTATATTTTTGTCGTTTGTGTTTTTCGGTGTGTTTATGGGATGTTGCGTCCGCGTGAGCCGCGCATGCGTGTGACGCCACCGGAAGCGCCGCTCTGCTTATCTTCCTGAACAGCAGAGAATAAACTGCTTGGTTTCGTTCGTTTTAAATGCTTTATTTGTGTTTATTTGTGTGTGTTAATAATCACAAACACGTGTAGATGATGTGAGTGTGTTTATGAGTGTGTTCGGCAGGATTACAGCGAGTTGCGGGTCTGATATGTGGAGGGGATTTTCAGGTGAGAATGAGTCTTGTATAAAGTCATTTGTTCTTTTATTTTGCATTATATTTCTCCCTGTTTCTCCATTTATGTCATTTATTTCCCAATCTCTGTGTGATGATGGTGAAGGTTGTGTGGTTTTGTTCATCTGTTCAGTGCATGTCAGTATGTGATGACGTCGTTAATGTCATTTTGTCAGTGATTTTAACAGTTTTAATACACACACACACACACACACACACACACACACACACAGACAGACAGACAGATACACAGACAGACAGACACACACACACACACATATGTGTATATATATATATATATGTGTGTATGTATGTATGTACATATTTTGACAGCATTATGACAATATCATGCTACAATGATGCTTTCTTCTTACAATAACATGATAGTTGTGTATCATCGTGATATTTACATCATGTAACCTTAAAACCAGAGAACACTATAAGAGCACAACATCATCACAACAACATCACAACATTAAATAACATCATCACAACATCATCACAATATTAAATACCATCATCATAACATCATCACAACATCATCACAACATTAAATAATATCATCATAACATCATCACAACATCATCACAACAACATCACAACATCATCACAACATCATCAAAACATCATCACAACATCATCAAAACATCATCACAACAACATCACAACATCATCACAACATCATCACAACAACATCACAACATCATCACAACAACATCACAACATCATCACAACAACATAACAACATCATCACAACATTAAATAACATCATCATAACATCACACAACAACATCATCACAACATTAAATAACATCATCATAACATCATCACAACATCATCATCACAACAACATCATCACAACAACATCACAACATCATCACAACATTAAATAACATCATCATAACATCATCACAACATCATCACAACAATATCACAACATCATCCCAACAACATCACAACAACATCACAATATCATCACAACATCATCACAACATCATCACAACATTAAATTACATCATCATAACATCACACAACATCATCACAACATGATCACAACATTAAATAACATCATCACAACACCATCACAACACCATCACAACACCATCACAACACCATCACAACACCATCACAACACCATCACAACACCATCACAACACCATCACAACAACATCATCACAACATCATCACAACAACATCACAACATCATCACAACATTAAATAACATCATCATAACATCACACAACAACATCACAACATCATCATAATATCACACAATCCTAACCTTTTGACCAGTAGAGCATAAATCAGGTCTTTTATTTAGTGTAAATCTATGAAACTTATTTTGACATTCATGTTGTCAGGGCAGGATCAAATCATAAATAATTAAAGAATACAACACCCCTGTTCACAGTAAGACATAGAATTGTAAGTGATCATAACAACATTTATTGTAGTCAGTTACTTACAGCTAATAACCTAAAGATAGTTAGGTAAAGATGCAGGTGGGATGAGAAATTAAATTTCAGGATTATAATATATAATCATATACCTGAAGGATGTCCAAGTCACTTTTATTGTTTTTTAAGCAGTTTTAAATTTATTTGAAACATTTAGGGCATCATAAAAGAAGATCAGTGATTAAGGTCTTAAATCTCTTGTGTCATAGGAAATGGCGCCCACTAAGACGAAGTTGCGCGTTAAGAAGAAAGACGGCGGAGGAAAATCTTCTCAGCGTTTACTGGCAAATGCTTCACCAGACTCCAAGTGTCCCATATGTCTGGACAGCTTTAAAAATGTGGCGTCACTGGACCGCTGCCTGCACCAGTTCTGTTTCCGCTGCATCCACGAGTGGTCAAAGAACAAAGCTGAGTGTCCGCTCTGCAAGCAGCCCTTCCACTCCATATTCCACTCCGTCAAAGGAGAAAACAACTTCAAAGAGTTTGTACTACGGCCTCCTGAGAATGGAGCACCTGCCACAGACAATCCCCCAGATCGTGTGCTCCGCCCCCGAGTACTCAGAGGCAGAGCGAGGCGGAGCCACAGGTTGGAACAACCCGCCCCCTCAGCTTCCTCTCCACTGGATGATGACGTGATGTTTGATGGTTTCACAGATGCCACAGCGCTTTCCGAGCAGCAGATGGTTCTGCGCCTGACTGCTCGTCGCAGTGGACGGGGTGAGGGGAGGAGCCTCAGGCGTCTGCGGGACCAGGATGTGGTCGCCTTTCGACGAGCCCTCTACAGGACTGGAGTGCGCGTGCGAAACACAAGGGATGGCGGGAGGCAGAGAGACATTTCAGCGGCGTTCCTGCGGCAGAACCCTCCGTGTCTGCGGCGGCTTTTGCCGTGGTTACAGCGCGAGTTGACTGTGTTGTATGGTTCGCACGGCTCGTTGGTGAACATTGTTCAGCACATTATCATGTCCCGCATCACTAACTACAATATGGAGGACTCAGCCATCCGGGATGAGCTCCGTCCCTTTCTCCTGGCACGCACCGACCACTTCCTCCACGAGCTAGTAAGTTTTGCCCGCTCAACTCTCAGCATGGATGCGTATGATCAGCAGGCCATCTATGACTGCCCCGCCCCCAGCTATGAGGAGGGCAGTAGCTCTGATTCCTCAGTCATCGCCATCTCTGAGGTGAGTACCGTCTGCCTCTGGTCTTGTTTGTGTGAGTCTCCAAAGTTTTGATCTCACTGTGTTTTTCTTCACAGGATGATAATAACTGTGAGGATAACGTGATAGAGAATCCCTCTGTTCTCCAAGAGCATCATCCATCCACTCCCACTGCAACTGCCACAGAATCTGTGTGGGATGATGAGACACCCGGTCCCTCCTATACCACTATCCTCTCCTCCTCGAGCCAATCACAGGACATGGGACCGGAGGCAAGCGGCAGCACAGACTTACCCCTAGCGCCGGCCACCCCTGCTGCAAGCGCATCAGACGGTCCGGTAGCAAATGAAGACGAGGAAGAGTGTCTGATTGTGGGGTATGTGAAGCCCATGGCAGAGCGGACTCCGGAGCTGGTTCAGCTCTCCTCGGATTCATCTGAAGAGGAGCAGGAGGCCAACATCTTGGATACAAATGCTACGGTAACGAAAACAGAGGAGTCCAAGCCTCTGTCACAGTCCCATGTGAACCTAGTTAGCTCCATCCCCTCCCCAGGCCCTGCCCCCTCATCCAGTCCCCAGCTCACATGCTTAAACTCTGAAACGCAGCCATCACGCAGCAGAGAGAGAACATCACAGAACTGTTCCCCGTCCTCTCGGGATCATCCCCTACATCTGCAGAGATCAAGAGATTCTTCACGATCTTTCGTTCAGTTCAGGAGACGCAAGGATCGCTTGCATAAACACTCGGACACCAAGGAGAACAGCATGGCATGGTCAGACCACAGTCAGATCTGGAGCAGTAGTGATCCCTCCCCCTCCAGACACGACACCAGCAGCGACAGGAGTCCTGCGCGTTCTCATCGAGTTAAAGAGAGATTCTCACAATCTTCTTGGAATGAAGATCGAGGCAGGAGAAAGAAAAGGAGGAGCAGATCTCCTGACTCCGATTCGTTCGTTCGTGCCGGTCGTCCTGGTGGTCGCACTCGTGAGTCCCGCTTGAGTCGTAAGCGCAGGAAATGCTCTGTCAGTAGCAGCAGCAGCAGTCCAGACTCACGTTCAGAAAGATCTCGTCTGGACAAACCCAGTGGAAAACGCAAGTATAAAACACGTCACCTCGAGCGAGCCGCCCAACGCCAGCATGGAGAGGGATCGACATGTGCAGAAAAAACACCAGGACACAAAGAGCAGAAGCGCAGCCGTGAACAGCGAAGTCCCAGCGTGGAGATTATCTTTGAGCGTAAAGCGCCTGAGACACAAGTGAACCAGCGCAAGAAACGGAGACAACGGAAGAGAAAGAGGGAGCAGCATTCACCCACAGTGATCACTATTGACAGTGACAGTGATCGAACCATTGACTGTCTGGATCGTGTGCTGGATGTTACTGTTCATAATGACGTCAGGAACGATTCTTTCTCCTCAAATCCTGCTGTGTCTCCCGTCTGCGTGCTCAATCTGGACGACTGTGAGGTGGATGTAATGAACCACAGCATTTCTGATGCTCCCGACAGCCGTTACAATACAAACACAGATTCTGTTCCAGATTCCACCCTGCCTGTGACGACAACCCCACCGTTGGTGTCTGACACACGACTGCTGGAGTCTATACTGCAGGATCTGGGGGAATTTCTGCCGGGGGTTAAAGAAGAAGAGGGGTCAAAACAGAAGAGTCCTTTCAAACAGACTGACCAACAGAACAACACTTTTTACCCTCAACAAGACCAATTGAACATGACAGAAGAGTCTGAGAGAGAGCAGGACAAAACTCACTAATGGTGCTGAGACTGACATGAGTTCAGAAAAATAATCTGTCATTTACATTCTTATAATTCTCTTTATGATATTTAAAATTACAGTCATCCTCTGTCTCAGATCTGGTGCTGCAGGAACACACTCACCCTCATGCTGCCAAACATTTCCAAGACAAATACCAACACATAATTTCTTTACCAACACATGAACTGCTTTTGTGCAATCCTTTACATTTAAAGGTCTTTAAAGTTTATTGGCTGTCATTGTTTTATTGTTCACCAGCTGGAAAAAAACACTCTGAAAGTGTAAAGTTATAGTGTTTTTCTTAAACTTTAAATTTGTAACTTTATAAAGTTTGAATGCATCTATGTTAGTGTGACAAGGAAGAATGAATCTTGCATATGTTTGTGTAGCATGAGGGTTATATCTCAACATGTCCCTTCTGAAGTTCTTGAAAAACAGTGTGTTTGACAAACTCAGGGAACTCGTCACCTCTGTCATGAATCTGTTACACTGTATGTGTGCGTTTGTGTGTGTGTGTGTGTAGGTGCGTGCGTGCATGTGTGTGTGTTTATACACACTGGGAGGTATGGTCAGTGCTCGAGTTGAGGGGGCCGGGGGATAACAAGTTAACCCATAAGACTTGTGACAATATGAGCACTGGGTATAGTGAATGTTCACTGTACATACAAAGCCTTCTATAGCATACAGCTATAATAGCAGCAATCCACCAATAAAATCATGAAACATGTTCATGTAAAACGTTTGTGAGATTTTACTCTTTCGTTTCATTGACTACGAGAGAGATGTATACACCACTAAAGTCTAAATACAAACCATTAAATATTTCTGTGGAAATCCTTCTTTTATATTTCGAGAGTTGTTTATGAATTATTTATTGATTGACCTATCTTGCTGAATATTTTGTCTTTGTTTAGTGACATAGGTGCCATTCCAGTGTTATGGAAGTGTCATTTTGCGTTTAGGAGACAACCAACTTCTTTTGATTTATTTAAATTAGTTGAACAACTCAGAAAATATCCAAGGAATAGCTCTGAATGGAACATAAAATAATTGCAATATTTTAATATTCATGTGTCTGTCGATGAGCAAATCCTGAAAATAGCCCTTACTTTACTACGGAAAATCATGCACCAAAATAATCCTATAAAAAGTTAAGAGATAGTTCACATGAGTAATTGATGTGTAATGATTATAGTAAAAACCTTTGGTAAAAACAAGGTTGACATTTTTACAGAATTGCCCATATTTAACATAATTTAGGTTATTTTTTATGAAATTCTTTTTATACACAGATACGTTTAGTGAAAGTTAGGTTTTGGGTTCCAGGTAAAGGATAGTTAATAATGATTCCTGAGAAACAGTCTTGATCTCTGGTCTCCTGTTGGTTCTTGCAGACCTGTGAGGGATCTTGTTTCTTTAAGATTCTGTTTCGTTTCTGGATGTTTACTTTCACTTTCGTTTCCTGATCATCTGCTGACCAGACTCAGTTTTCATCAGATTGTCAGTGAGGCAACACAGAGATGTACGAGCTGGAGAAAAAAAATTTAAAGCACTTTAGTGAATATTTCACAAAGACTTTACGACCATCGCTGATCAAACTCTTCATGACGGAATACCTGGATTCAGGTGAGCATATCTCAACACACCCTTCATGACAAAACATCTGAATCTGAAGGTTAACTTGACCTATCAATGCTGTGTTTGGTTTCTATTGTACATCAAAATACATTTGACATTTTTCTTATTTATTTACACTTTATATGTTTTAAAAACACAGAATACATATGTAAACACCTTTGGATTATATTACTTGTTTATGTTTTGTTGTGGGACAATTCCCATTGGGTGTTCTTAGAAGATCCAGTGGGAAATCTGTTTGTGTGCTAGGTTCCTTGAGAAACCTGTTGTTCAAAGGTGTGCTTATATATTGTATTACACAAAGAAATGATCTCAGAGTGAACCTCAGGTGACTTCAGAACTCAAACACTGTATGTGAGTGAATGCTCAATGAATGAATGTAACAGTATTTATGTTCGCACAGTGACGGTGGAGAGGATTCTATCTGAAGAAAAGACATCCGTGACTGAAGCTGTGAAGCTGTTGTTTGACAGCATGTATAATCTAGACAAAGAGGGCTGGTTTCAGGCCTTCATTGACAACCTGCATGCCTCAGGTGACTTCACACGATAAACTCGATGAATTGATGGTGCAGGACTCTAGAGTGAATGTATATCCACACAATTTTTATTTTATTTATTATAATTGAAGAATAAATATCTCTCTTGTGTAGGGTACACTGGTCTGTATGAAGCTGTGAAGGAGTGGGACTTCCATATGTTAGAGGAACTTCAGGAACACAGAAAACTTCTAGAGAAGATTGAACCGTCCATCACCAAACACATAAAACCAAGCGAGGTGCTCACACACATGACGGACACGCTCAAAAGTGAAGAGTGTGAGGAGATCAGAGCGGTGAGATAGACATCGACATCTCACAAAAACATACTTTATACCAGCACGTGTTAATATGTGTGTGTGTGTCTCAGGTGGAGGTTCAGCGTGGACCTATAGCCGCTAGTGAGATGATGGTGAGGTGTCTCCTACGTTCAGACAAATCCAACTGGTTTAAAATGCTGAAGATGGCGCTGGAGCAGTGTGAATTAACCCAAGCTTTACATCTTCTGGAACCAAGTACTGCTGCTACATTTTCTTGTCTCCTCATCTATATAAATCCTTCCATCAAATTTATCTGTTCATTAATAATAATTCAGTTATATAGTTTTTCAAAAATGAATGATGATCTGACTGATGTTTGTCCTGTAGACGACAATGGGAAGGTTCAGAATGAACAGGATGAGGGCATGGACACCTCAGAAACTATCTCCACAGTGTTTCAGTTTGAGGAAGACAGTGAGAGTGATAGCACTCTGCTGAAGAGTGCAGACACCATCAATGTTCCAGAGACATCAGGTACAGAGTCAGACATGACAAACTGTTATGTGCCATCCCCCCTTACCCACTTTGACCGTTGACCTGCCTACAGGGGTCCAGGGAGGTGAGAGAAAACTTAGAAAATATCAGGAGGAGTTGAGCGCAGCAGCCATCAATGGACAGAACACCATCATCTGTGCTCCTACAGGTACATCAAACATCATAATAACATATCGTTATCATTACCAGTTGGGTGACATATCCTTTCTGTTTCCTTAAGGATGTGGGAAAACAGTTGTGGCTTTAGCAATCTGTGAGAAACACCTGAAACAGTTTCCTGGCAAGGCAAAGATCGTCTTTTTGGCAACAAAAGTTGACGTCTATGATCAACAATACAAACTTTTTAAGGAGCACTTCTTCTCCAAGGACCCCAGCATCAGGTATTTCTCTCTTTCTGTGATTCTGACTGTATGATACATGTGTGGTGATGTGTATTTGTGTTCTGTAGTGTTATAGGGATGTGTGGGGATATGGAAGGTATGTCTGTGGACTTGTCCATCAATAATCATGACATTGTGGTGATGACGGCTCAGATTCTTGTAAATGCTCTTAACAATGGAGAAGTGACTCTTGAGCTCTTAACGCTGATCCTGCTAGACGAGTGTCACAACACCACTGGAAAACATCCATACAACAACATCATGACCCGTTATCTAGACACTAAACTCACCAGAACTACTTGCTCTCTGCCACAGGTATTACACACTTCTTCTCAAATCTGTAATTTTCCATGCTGTCCTGTTCCCTCCACAATGTTCTCTGCCACTCTTTTTCCATTTTCGCTGTTCTCTTCCACGCTTTTCTCTGGAACTTTGTTCTCTTTCAAGCCGTTCTCTACCACGCCGTTTTCATTTTCTCTGTTCTCTTCCAGGCTGTTCTCTCCCCACTGGTTTATTCTACACTGTTCTTTTCTACGCTGTTCTCTTTCCCGCCGTTTTCTTTCACGCTGTTCTTTTTCCCACTGCCTCTTCCACGCCAATCTCTTCCTCACTGTTCCCTTCCGAGTTGTTCTCTTCTGAGCTGATCTTCTCCGCTGTTCTCTTCCCCTCTCCACTTTTCCCCGCTGTTCTCTTCCACTCTCCACTTTTCCCCGCTGATCTCTTCCACTCTCCACTTTTCCCCGCTGTTCTCTTCCACTCTCCACTTTTCCCCGCTGTTCTCTTCCACTCTCCACTTTTCCCCGCTGTTCTCTTCCACTCTCCACTTTTCCCCGCTGTTCTCTTCCCTGCTAATCTTTCCCTCCTGTTCTGTTCCTGTCTCGCTTTTCCCCACATCCCTGCTAATCTCTTCCCCGCTGTTTTCTCTTCCAAGTAATCTCTTCCACGCGGTTCTCTTCTCCACTGTTCTCATCCTCACTATTCTCTTCCACACTGTTCCATTCCACTCTGTTCTCTTTTTGTCCACTTTGTTATCTTCTTATTTGTCTCCGAATGTTAGATTGTGGGACTGACGGCATCAGTTGGCATTGGAAATTTTAAGAGTCAACCGGAGGCTGAAAGCAATATCGTACAATTGTGTGCCAACCTGGACACCAGGGCCATTACCACAGTCACCAAACATCTGGATGAGCTCAGATCCTATGTGCATAAACCTGAAAAACGTTAGTATTTACATCTTTTAACGCACACACATACTTGTCTATATGACCTGGTTAATAACACTGTGTGTTTCAGAGTTTTTTGATGTTCCTCAGCGCACATCGGATCCCTTCATCACGATTATCAAACAAATCATGAGTACAATTGAGGAGATGGCACAAAACACCTTCGACATCGGTACACACCCTTCACATCTATACAGACATTCTGACACTAACACATAAACACTTACACACTTGTGTTTGTGTCACAGGCAGCCTGTCAAACCTTCAGACCCGGGAATATGGCTCTCAGGTGTATGAGCAGTGGATCGTGTCTGTTCAGAAGAGATGCAGGGTTTTACAGATCCAGAAGAATCCAGAAGAGGAAAGCAGAATCTGCCGAGCCCTCTTCAACTACACTGAACACCTGCGGGTGACTCACACAATCATAAACTCAACATGAACATGTCTTCATTCACTTGATTTTCTTCTTGATGTAATAAATCTGTGTATGTAAAGCTGTCTGTACATCAGGTCACATGTATGAACCATGAAATTATGATGAGTTTCTCATCCGCGTTTCTCTTCAGAAATATAATGATGCCCTGATTATCACTGAGGACGCCCGGACAAAAGATGCCCTGGATTATCTGGATGGGTTTTTTGAACAGGTCCGAAATGCCGGCTTTGATGAAACCGAGAGGAAGCTCACCGAGTTCTTTGACAGTAAAGAATTGAAATCCTTAATTTGCATAAACAACAATACATCTTATGACATGTCTGGACTTCCAGAACTCAAAACTGCTTTGGTTCTCATTAGGGATGTAAAACTTAAATGTAAGATGTTCTCAGATCAGTCTCACCTACACAGGTCAGAGGTCACGGTTGCTGGATTTGGCCACCAATGGACCACAGAACCCCAAACTAGAAGAGCTGAAGTTTATTCTGGAGGAGGAATATCACAACAACCCCCAAACTCGAACAGTCCTGTTCGTCAGGACCCGAGCTCTCGCAGATGTGAGTCTAACCCCACACACACACACGCAAGCATACGCGCACACATAAAACATTTTTATCTGCAAAATCTCAAGTTGATCAAGTTGTTTTTTCAGGCCATGAAGAAATGGATTGAAGACACAGATTCACTAAGTTTCCTGAATCCTGGAGTTCTGATTGGAAAAGGACGCAAATCTAACAGCAACAACTCCGGTGAGAATTCACACACACAAATTCATGTAAATAGAGTGTATAACTCTTGTGTAATAAGTGTGTGTGTAGTGCAGTCTAATGTGAGGTTGTGTTGATATTGTACAGGAATGACTCTAAACAATATGAAGGGTGTTCTGGAGACTTTTAAGAACTCTGATACCAGTAAGATTCTCGTCGCCACATCTGTCGCTGATGAGGGCATCGATATACCACAATGCAATCTGGTAGTCATGTATGAGTATGTGGGTAATGTGGTGAAGATGGTCCAAGTTAGAGGTAACTAACAATTACTCAAAAACTACATAGATCCTTAAGATCTGTCCCATCGTGCCCATCTTTGTGTGTGTGTGTGTGTGTGTGTCATGTAGGTCGTGGTCGAGCCCAAGACAGTCGATGTTTCCTCATCTCCAGCTGTAAGGAGCGCATTGAGAAGGAGCGGATGAACATGTTAAAGGAGAAGATGGTGGAGGAAGCTGTCACACGTCTGCAGAGCCACTCGACTGATCTCAGCAACAAGGTTCTGCTCCAGTACATGTTCTCTCATCTGAGATGACCCTTAAATCTTAATACGTGTGTGTGTTTGCCTGTGTGTTCAGGTGGATGTGCTACAGAGAGATGATAAAGCCCGGAGAGATTTCATCAGATCCAGTCCCGACAAACCCAAAACACAGGCCAGCTATGATTTACTATGTGGCAAGTGTAAGACCTTTGCGTGTTTGAGTGATGACCTCAGAGTCTTACAGGTATCTCAGAGACACAGAAATCACATGTGCTCCTGGAGTTCTGGACCTGTGTTTGTGTCCTTATGTTATTCTTCGGTTTTCCTTACAGAAGACTCATCACATCTCTCTGGATCATTCTATCTTTGACCGCTGCACAGCAGAACCTCATAAAAAACCCAAATCCTTTGATGGGGTCTTTAAGAAAGAAAAGTTGCTGTGTGCCAAATGCAAATTTGACTGGGGAATCATTGCCTCTTACCTCAGTATACAGGTGACACATACATCAAACCTCTTATATCATTCTGGATTCTTATGTTAAGTGTTGATTTCATTGTTAAATGGTCGTTGTGTTTTTTCAGGATCTGCCAGTGCTAAAGATTGAGAGTTTCACCTTGCAGGACCGGGACACAAAGAAACAGTTCTGCTTTAGGAGATGGCGTGATGTGACGTTTGCCATACAAGAGTTTGACATGACAGAGATCACACCAGAATCATGGCCATTAAGAGAAGACTTGTAGTTGAAAAACAACATATAAAATAAGAGTTCATAAAGTAAGATAAACGTCATATTCCTTAGTGAAAAAATTATACTTTCAGATATTTATACATTACAAATACATTTATTTCATGCCAAGTATGCTGCAAATTCATCACATCTAATGTACTTTATAAAAATACACTGCCATTGTATGCTATATTAAATTAAGAAATATTAATATACTATGTTAAATAAAGAAATATTAAGAAATCTGCATTTTGGGACTCTAAATATAGTTCCATTATAATTTTATAGCATTAAGTCCTTTCAGTAATTATGATAGTACATTTAAACTATACCTAGAATGAAAGAAATGAGTAGAGTATGAGTAGGGCATTACATAAACATTAATTAAACTAAATGTTAAACATCTTCCATAGCTTGATTCATTTCATGTATTATTTCTACCCTAACCTTCTTATCTATGAAACTGTAAAAAAAATTCTAAGGTTGGTGATTCTTTTATTTCGTAGCACTGTGAGATGAATGAGTCATTCTGTTGGAAGGAATTTTAAGAGAGATCGATGTATATCCATTATGAATATTGGTTATTTTCATCCAAAAATAAAAAATAAATTGCATTCTCCATTTAGCCCAGCTACATTTGTTTGCATTATGACATTATTTACCTAATTACTATACGCACAAAGCACCCTCATAAGATAATTGACGGACAGCGTTTAACTGCCAAATGCATAAATGTTAATTTGGGTAATAATGAGAATTACTCAGATATCACAGTGTAAATATCTTTTAATATTTTAAAAAAATTATCTTTGTAATATTTGGGATGAAATGAGATCAGGATGTGATTTCAGGAGATTCATCCTCCAACTTTCGATTCACCCTAACAAACATGAATTTAGTTCTGACGCATTAAAATAATTATTTTCCGCTTATAAATTGATATTATAAGTGATATTTTTAATGATTAACATCAATTAGCATACAATACTGTTATGCAACGTTACAATACTGATCCCACAATTCGGTTGTTCATGATTCACGGTTAGTTTTTAACAAAATTAGTTGACAAAGTAGAGAAAAGTGGACTTTATTTTTTACCCAATAAAAAATTGTTGTAAAATAAAAATGTCTATTATATCAAAAAGAAAACCAAATTGCAATTTCATTTTCAAATTAGTTAAAAATAGTGACATGATTCACAGAAGCAGCTTTAAAGGATGCTGTTCCTTTAAGATCTGCTGCTGTAGTCAGGTCTGAGGTGCTAAATATAACATTCTACATCCCTTTAAAACTTTATTTAACTTGTTGAAGAGTTTGTTTGCGGAATTACTAGACATAATGTTCTTTCTAGCATAATCATGTGGTTATCCAAGCACAAAACGGAAGTTATTTGTCAGTTTCTAACGCAGTTTAAGATCTATGTTACAGATGTAACCCCTGTTCCCTGATGGAGGGTGTGAGGCATTGTCTTGAACCGACAGTATGGGGTTTGAACTCGAGAACCTATCTACTCTGAATTTGAAATGCCAATTAAATTGGCAAGTGAAATTTGCATGCTATTCCCTGCCCTGTGCATAAGGGTTTTAAAGGGAAGATAGCGTGCTCATTCATCACCATTCATCACATTTTGAGGAATGTCTCACGAACGCTGCAGCGGATACGTTACGAGATGGAAAATTTCCATTTGTTTTAGAAAAGCCATATTTAGTTCAGCTCAGCACCCTGCTGGGTAAATAGAAGAAAGGAGAAAATGCAGAAAACAAAAAGCCAAGGAAGCATGGCCGATCATAGTAAAAGAGATCCTTCTTGATTCTTAGTAGGGTTACAGGTCAAAAGAGAATATATCTATTTGAGGGTACTCTGGCTTGCATCACATGAGAGAAGAGGGGATAGGCGTGTGCTGCTGATATATCCTCTGTGACCCCTGGAGGGATAAAGGTCCATTAAACTAGGAGAAAGACCTGGGGTCAAGACTTTTGGAGCCAGATTTAATTGTCTTTGTCTTCTTACATCATGTTCTCATGTGGCAGCTGATTGGGTGTTTCCTATGAAACTAAGAAGGGTTTAATAGTCCCCTACTGAAAAGAGTTATTATGATACAACGAATATTTGGTTGGGTGTGTGTTCAAGTTATATTTAAAAGATACTAATTGTGTGTCTGAGGGGTCTCATGCACTACTAAGGACACAGCGTCTTGTTCCCTCGATCAGGGAACCAGGGTTACATTCCTAACCTAGACGTTCCTTTCTGTTAGTCTCTCGAGGTTGAGTGGAACCAACAGTAGGGGGTTCTTATGTGACATGCCACAGCGCTGCCCCGAGTCCTAATCTCCAGTAGAGCAACACAGATAGGCATAAGCATCCAGTGGGAAATGGTAAGATCAGAGCTTATAAAAGGTTAGAGGTCTTTCCATCGATCACATAGGAGGCAGCCTTCTAATCTCTACCAGGGAGATAGCCGCCGACCGTGAACAACCCTGGGCAAGGCTACCCCTCTAGGAAGGAATGCCACATGGAGGCCACATCCTGCCATAAGGAGGTAGATATGTGGAGACTACAACATGGTATCACCTATAGGGAGGAACTCATGGGAAGATAGTAAGTAAGCTACCCCTGCGAGGAGCACCCCTGGAGAAGAAGGTTACAAATTTGCCTGTCATGGGAATCATGAGTGATGAATACATCATGCGAGACCCTCCATGATTGGGAGTAAAGAACTAGCTAAACAAATGGGTTCGCCTGAGGAGGGGAACTCTCCGATACCCAGCTGTGTAGACAGAGTGCTCCATCCAGCCCATTAGAAGGGAGGTGCTTAGTGATGGATAGGGTGCTTGTACTCACCCAAGGGTGGAACAGGGAGGCTAAAGGTCACACTGACTCAGCTGAAAAGGGGAGAATGCGCTTTCACAGCTGTATGTCTAGTGATCCTACCTCTGTAAGACTCCTGCTGAAACCGGATCCACCCATAGGTTGAAGAACCTTGCAAAGGTGTTGGCCGTAGCTCAACCCGCAGCACTGTAGATTTCTGCAAGAGAGGCATCCCTAAGCCAGTGCCTATGAGGAGGCCATTACCCAGGTGGAGTGAGCTCTAACTGCAAGCAGACAGGCCAGGTTCTTGCATCGGTAAACCATTGTGATGGCACCCACAATCCAGTGCACCAGTCTCTGTTTGGAGACAGCATTCCATCTGTGCTGACCTCACTTACAGACAAAGAGCTGATAAAAACTTCTGAAGCTCTGCGTCATTCCAGGTAAAAAGATGCAGGGTCCGTACTGAAGTCATCAGTGTAGGGGTTGGGTCTTCCTCCCTGGTAGGGAACGCCTGCAAGTTCACAACCTGGTCTCAGAAGGGAGTGGTATGATTTCAGGATGATGTGAGAGTAGGCTGGTCTAAACTAAATGCACTCGTTGGGCATGGGAGAGTGCTTGCAGGTCCCCTAACCTCTTGACAGGGTTTCAGAAGGGCTGTCTTCATCGTAAGACGAGGAAGATCAGCCTCTCAATGGGCTCGAAGGGGGGCCAGGAAAGGCCAACAAGGACCACATAGAGGCCTTAAGAGGGTTTTGAGTGTGGTTGAGGGGGATTTAGCTGCCTCGTGCGCCTGAGGAACCTTTTGACCAGGTTGTTCTGGCCAAGGGATATCCCTTCCAACTCATAGTTAGCAGAGATAGCGGCTACATAGACCTCAGTCTAGATGGTGAAAGCTTACTTTCTAGTCTCTCTTGGAGAAATGACAGCATGGCACAGATCTCCGACGATCTGTGTTGTGTAAGGAACACCAAGATAGGAAGAGGCCCCACTTGATGACATACAGGCATCTAGTTGCTGCAGGACCTTTGCAATGAGGCTCATTGGGGGAAAGTATATTTCCACTTGTCCCGGGACCATATTTGTGCTAGGGTATCTGAAACCTTTTGAGGGCAAGCATGGCTGCCAATTACTCCAGGCAGTTGATATTTTACCCATTTTGGCCCATAAACTCTGAATGACCACCAGATCCCTTTTTTTCACACCAAATCTCGCAAGTGAGCCAAGATAAGCCAGTCATAGAGATAGTTGAGTATGTGCTGGCCCTGCTCTCTGAGGGGGGATAGTGTGGCTTCAGGGACTTTTTTAAAGACAGTGGTTGACAGGGCCAGACCAAAGGGCAAGACCTTATACTGACATGCTCAAACCTCGAAAGTAAAGCGTAGGAACGGTCTGTGTCGAGTGAGAATCAAGACATGGAATTACTCGTCCTTCCTGATAGACTTGAGGATGTGCTTCTGTGTTAGCATCTAGATTTGCAGTCAGTGCAGAAAGCATTTCGGAGAATGCAGGTCCAGAATAAAGGATGATGAACCCTGGAAAAAATTCGACAACACCATGGATAATGGGACAGATTCTTTTGCCAGAAGAGCTTCCACCTCTGCCAAAAGGAAGGGGGAAACGACTCCTTGTACTGAGGTTAAGAGGATTCCCGGGAACTCTAGTGGTTGTTTGGCGAACTAAATTGCATAGCCGAGACATATCGTTCTTTCTATCCACTATGCTGGACGGCAAAGCGTTTTCCATGTTGGCAGGTGCCGGGGACAGGGGGAACATAGGACCGATCTTCACAATCCTGGTGGAGGAAGGTTCCTTTGCTGTCAGAACGGCTGATTCTCCTAGGGGCGGACCCCAAAAAAGAAGGCGGTTCTGAGTATTTACCTGCCTGTGGGAGCTGCAGTTCAGATCACTGTGTCCTTGAGATTGTGGGGGTCTAAGTCTTGACACAAAGTTGAGTCGAGTCGACGGGTCAGACTGAAAAAACGTCAGACAACCGCATTCCTTCCTTTGGAGAGTGATAGTGGTAGTGTGTTATGCTCAGATAGGAAGATTGCTTTTTTTAAGAAGATTTCGGCAACAGGCCATGAAAAGGGCCCAGCGCGACGAGGGCAAGGGCAGGAACCGCCCAGGCTTGTCATGGTTGTCACCAATCATGGTTGTCCCCAGCCAGGACAAGTCTGCCACAACCCAGGGAACAGCAGTGCACCATTTCAAATCGCTCCTATATAGTTCATTTTGTGAAGAAGACTTTACACTATATCATGTATTATATTTCTTATAATCTCCACAGCTCTTACACTAGTCGCAAACCTTCCGGACAGTGTTTTGACCTGTTAGAAGCTTTATTCTTTTGTTTTTTTTTTACAGATTGCAAAGAGCTTTACACTTCTGTGACGGTTTATGTGCTAGATCATATTCGTTTTGCTCAGTGACCCCTGCTGCTCAAAACATTAATTGCGGTTTGTTTAACATTTTAGCCGTTTTGAATTGTCACATATTTTGACCGATTTTGAACAGCTTTCTGTTATCGTTACATACCAATAAAGCAGTGCATTTACTAATGTTTATAATTTATTCGTATATATTTTCAACACACTGCTTTGTGTATAAAACATTTATGCAGAGCTGAAAAGGACCATCTCATTGTGTGATAGAATAAATAAATATAATATTTATACATTTTTCAGTTGACTCTGAGCCCTGGAGAATATGTCTTTGTCCCTCACATGCATGTGTGTGTGCTTGTGTGTGTGTAATGTAAATCTCGGGCGAGAGTGAAGGCATCTCAGGACCCCTCCCTCCTCCTAGAACACAGGACTTCATGTCATTGTAATTCATGTTGCCTAGCAACATGGGAGCCGTCATAGAGGCCCAACAATAAAGAGATGACATGTACAGTGATGTGCCGAGCGCTTTAACGCTGAGATATGCCTTCGCCATCTTTTCCAGCTCATCTGCGCTCGGAGGGATCAGTATTAGAAACGCAATGAAAACCCTCAGCAAGTGACATCTTATCACATCATGACTCCTGCGAGAGCTGTCACACATTCAACAGAAAAAATCTCAAACATGACAAACAAAAGAGCCAGACGGCTGGTCACAGTTCAAAAAGGATCACATTTAATGAACGAGTCATCCTAACAAGTCTCTTTTTTTATCAAGACAGTGAGGTGTCACAACAGCAATAAACAAAGTTCATTTCTTTAAGTCTTTAGTTAAAAATGAAACACTTTTCTACCCATGCAACAGAAAGGTGCTTTAAAGGGACACTTGACCCAAAAATCTTAATTCTGCCATCATTTATTCACTCTTGTGTGGCCGTAAATCTGTATGATCCCAAAAGAAGATATTTTTAGAAATGTCCCCGTTATTTTGTGTTCTTACATTGGAAGTCAATATATTTGATTATTAATATTCCTAATTTTTTTTTGTGTTCTGCAGGGGAAAGAAAGTCTCAGTTTTCCTCAATAAATGAGAAAGGGATTCTCTCATATTTCAAGCCTTGCAAGAGAAACAGACTAAAATGTAGATGCAGTCTGTTCTTCACTTTCAAATCATTTCAATATAGTGTTTGAGTCAATTAGTCAACATTTCAGTTTTTATGTCATTTTGTGGATTAAAATCCTCCATCGCTCAATTTCAGTAACTGGAAAACAGGATTCAGGATAAACTTGAATAAAACCTCATCTTATGTTTAAGAGAAGAATTGATTTAATGATGACATAAGTGACATTTTTGGGTGAACTCTTCCCTTTAGACACGGACGAGGTCCTGATACAAGTCTCTGTTTCTCTATGTCTGTGTTGTGGTGACGTCCCGGCTGGTGAATGACCTCTGTGCCACAGTGAGTCCTGAGGGGAGGGGTAGTGCCCCTGATAGCGGGAGGATTTGAGGGTTTTGACCTGCACTTCTAATGTTCTTGATATTGTGTTGTGATTTGTGAGTTTTTCAGAAGAACCAGCGGAAGGTGTCGGCGGCTCCTGCTGATGGAGCTCTCTGAGTCAAGAGAACAGAAAAAAAATGAGTATTTTTATATTTCAAATTCTCTTCATCTTCAACCTTAATGGTTTACCAAGCTGCTAAGAGTGAAGCGCTATTGATATCTAATTTTCAGCATTCATGTTAACTATAGTGTAATATTTAAGCAATTTTTATCATTTATGTTGTGTAAACCTAAACCTAAACATGTTGTTGCAAGTTTGTATTTCTTCAGTCTAAAAAGCACTTTTGTTGTGTATTATTGTGGTACCAGGGGTTTGAGATTTTGCTGCTCATTGAATTAAAAACATTTAGCAGAATTTATTCTAGAATTGTGTTGAGATGGTCTGTTGTGATTGTAGTGAGCTAATATGACGTGAATAGATGAATCTGTCTTTGTATGATTACACAGAACTTACAACATGTTGCCTCATCTCTCAGTAGTGTGTGTGTGTGTGTGTGTGTGTGTGTGTGTGTGTGTGTTTCTCCAGCATACAGGAGGGCTTTGGGAAATGGTCAAAGCATCAGCTAACAAACACACACACGAGTGCTCTGTGGTTTATTATGGCTGTGTGTGCCAAGACTGGGCTTAAGTCCAAACCCCCCGCCACATCACTTCCACTTTAACAGCCCACTTCAATAGACCTCCCAGCATGTGTGTGGGTGTGTGTTTGTGTGTGTCAAACTCGCCTCTAGTGTGCTGCCTGGTTTCTTCTTGAGTTCCTCGCACTTCCTGAACTTGCAGATCTGATGACCCGTCTTTCTGTTTCGACAGGAGCTGCACACGCCGCAGTTAATGAGCCTCCTGCAGGGGGCGCACACACCACAACGCTTGCGTTTGCGCTTGGCTGCTCCGCTACCACTGGCGCTCGTGCTGCCACAACTTCCGCTGGCGTTCCCGTTGATAGCGGCGGGAGAGCCAGAGCAAGACGAGCCGCTGTGCTGGCAGTCTGCGGCCACATTAGCGATCTGGAATGCGCTGTCTGACATGGTTACCCCTGATGACCCCGCACCAGAGTGAAGTGTTGTCATGACAATGACCCCTGGTGGCAGAGAAAGACCCCCTAGCGGAGGCATTCCTCCAAACGTACCACCTCGATCTGCCTCTCCGGCACCGGCAGGTGGAACGGACGACGGGCACTTCAGCCGGTTCATGCACTCTGCCCCCGTTACGGGCAGACCACGACACTGCTCTGCAGTCAGCGGGGAGAGGAAGTTGTCGGCGCCCATAGGGAGGGCGGAGTCTTGTGGAATGTGTTTGCCAGACATGTGCACGGGCTCCGCCCTCGGCATGCCAGTCCGGTGTGTGTGAGGTCCGTTTACCGCTGTGGGTTTTCGCCCCCACAGCATAGCGTTGTCGCAGGGCCAGGGAGGCATGGCTGAAAGCCGGGCGGAGGGAAAGAGGGGCGCGGCAATGCGGGCGATTTTTGCGGTCTGGGGAAACGGGGCGGTGGCCGTGCTGTTCTTATAGAAGGTGGCGAAAGAGCGGTACCGCTCCATCTGAGCACTGTAGTCCAACACAGGGTTCACACATGAGTCAATCTGAAGGGGAAAGTCTCGCCCGGGTGTGTGGTTGTAGTTGTGGGTGTGGCCATGGGTGTGGCCGTGTGCATGAGGAGTCTCCATGCACACACTACTGCTCATGTTCGCCATCAGACCAAGACAAACCTACGCTAACACCCAACCATCCGCTGTGGAGGTCCTGGGGAAACACAAAACCCGGGTCAACAGACATTCAATTAAACAACAGATTACTTAAACTAAGAATAATCAAATCATGGTTTAATCATGATTCAATTTTAATTGTCAAAGAATTACACGTAATTATAAATAATTTATACATTTCTTAAACTCTTTGCTAAACGTCTTCATTATTTTATATTAAAACAGAAAATATTATATCACATCTACTGCTTCCTGTAATGTTTAACATCATTTTTGTTATATTATACTTTAAAATGGGATCACGTTCCAATCCACAAAGAAGAAAAAAAACATATATATGTAACGTTATTCAAAATTATGCTATGTTGGAACATCAAACAATTTATGGGCATTGCGTTTGTATATTAAGAGAAAAATAAATATGTTCTAATCCAAAATTTTGATTCTAAGTTGTTTATCTTAAAAAAATACAATAAATTCAATTATTAGTCTCGCACCTGATTTCAATAGAAATGTTATTAAATTAATATAATTTGACGGACCAGTTTGTGTAAAAAGAATTAATGTTTTTCATCTTTATTTTTATTGTAATTTTATTGTTTTAAATATATGCATGAACGTCAGTAATGCATCTGTCCCCAGACGTGTTCTTCCCTTCTGTGTAAATCTAAAAAAACAACATCACTACTAATAAAATAAACACTAGAAGAGAAAGTTACTGGTCAAATGTGCGTGTGTGTGCGCGAGAGGGGGATAGACTGCCCCCCCTAACACCCCTGCCGCCGTCGCCTCGAGCATCAATTACGGTAATTACTCTGCGCGTGCTGCGGCAGTGACGCGCGGATCAGAGGTCATTAAGGGCGCGAGACCGCCGGACGCTGCGGTGCAATTAAAGGCGACGGATTAATTCACTCGACCAGCGGGCGTCAGCACAGAGAGAGAGAGAGAGAGAGAGAGAGAGAGAGAGAGAGAGAGAGAGAGAGAGAGAGAGAGAGAGAGAGAGAGAGAGAGAGAGAGAGGAGGGGGGGTGGATGGATGAGGGGGGAGGCGGAGGACGGAAAATGGACGAGCTTTACCTTTAGACTCGCGACGTTTCACGATCCTTTAACGGAGAGCATCCCCGCGCGCTGCCTCAATAATCTCTTCTGTACGAGAGCAACGCGCGCGTCAAAAAACACCGACACGCGTCTCTTTTAACGATCACCGCAAGCAGCTGCGGCGCTAAATACCGAGACTAACGGGAATAATAAATAATATTGACGCCGCCAACGACGCACCGTCCTCAGGGGCGGGTATGGGTGACGGAAGGGTAGACGGCTCCTCCCGGTGTGTGTGTGTGTGTGTGTCGCGCTGCGTGTGGCTGACGGGGGTGTGAGGTGAGGAAGCGCCGTTGCGGACACCTCCCGATCATTGGCGGGAAATGATTGTGGAAGCGCGGGAGGCGCGAGGGGGATGACATACGGGCTCTCGCGCTGCGCGAGGGGTAATGCGTGTCAACTCCTCGCGCGCCCCTGACCCCCCCCCCCCCCACCGAAGTCTTGAGTGACGGGGATTAATCACGCGCCGCGTCTCGCGTGAGGCTTTTCTGGAGGAATTTTGCGGTTCATTACGGTTCATTTGCGGCTCGTTACCGTAATTACCCGCGGCACCGGGAGGCTAATTAAAACAGAACGGGTCCGAGGCGAGAAGGCGTTTCCCCTGTGTGCGTGTGTGTGTGTGTGTGTGTGTGTGTGTGTGTGTGTGTGTGTGTGTCCAGATATCTTTATTAGAGGGAAAGAAGGAAGAGCTTGACAGAAATAACATAAACACATTTTTTATAAATAAAACCACTATAACATGTTACATATTATTTACATAATTAGTGTAATTAACGTTATGGATGAAATATTAATTATCAGATAAAATTGGCGGTCGGAAATAGATACTGTTATGAAACACGTGGTTTTGACATGATTATAAATATAAGATTTTAATAAAACATATAATAATAATAATGATGTGATGGGTGTGTTTGTCATTGGAGAGAGATGTGTGATGTATATTCATTTGTCTCAGAACAATGAGAGCTCAGCTGCGCCCTCTGCTGCTCAGAGGCTTTAACTCAACATCTGTCATGTCATTGCCCTCACTGCACCGCTTTTCTCCACGAGGTGTCACTGTAAGATAACGATCACACGCGTGGATCTACTGAAGGTCATAAAGTCTGTAATTATTCTCTGATTCACAGTTTCTTCAAGAGTGTACAGCTGGTTTCTCATGTCTGTGTAATTTAATGTTGGGGAACTGTGAACATCAGACAGAGAGATGTGATTGTGAAGAATCTCTTTCTCTCTCTCTCTCTCTCTCTCTCTCTCTCTCTCTCTCTCTCTCTCTCTCTCTCTCTCTCTCTCTCTCTCTCTCTCTCTCTCTCTCTCTCTCTCTCTCTCTCTCTCTCTCTCTCTCTCTCTTTCTCCCCCTTTCTCTCTCCCTCTCTCTCTCTCTCTCTTCCTCTCTACATCCCTTTCTCTCTCTCTATTTCTCTCTCTCTCTTCCTCTCTACATCCCTTTCTCTCTCTCTCTATTTCTCCCGTTCTCTCTCCCTCTCTGTCTCTCCCCCCTTTCTTTCTCTCTCTCTTTCTCTCTCTCTCTATTTCCCTCTCTCTTTCTCTATATTCCCTTCTCACTCTCTCTCTCTTCCCTCATCTATCCCTCTCTGTCTCTCTTTTTCTCTCTCTCTTTCTCTCTCTTTTTTGTGAGAGACAAGTGATGCTGTTGTTTGTTGAAACACACATAAACATATTTAAATGACAGAAGTGCTGTAATTATGAGTACAGGAAATACACAGGTTCAATTAACACTAATTATAGCGTGCGTGTGTGTAAGAGGGACACACACACAGATATATTTTATATTAAACAAACTTCATACTCTGTATAAACACACTCAGTTATGAGTGGAAAAGTTTAAGTGTTGCCTGTAAACTCTTTCTGTTTCTTTATCACAGTAAAGCAGCAGCAGGAGTGAATGGCCTATGGCGATGCGCGCACACGTGCACAGAACACCTGGCGCGCGTTCACGCTGCCCAGACTCGAACTGCTGCACGGAAACAAACGAGACACTTCACGAGATGAAGATCTGATGATGATGACGATGATGATGATGATGATGATGATGGATCTGAAGTTGTTGTGTGTGATATGTGTGTGCGCTGCTAAAGTTTCACTCGCTCTCAGGTGAGACCGAACTATTATACAAGATTAATAACTACACACTCACATTATTAACATGATCTGAAAAGCACATTTAAAAGAGTTTACTGGCTGTGAAGCTTTACATGTCTTTTATTTTCTTGAAGGAGTTTGTTTAAACTCAGAGCTGTCATCAACTGACGTCATTTAGAAGATTAAGGTTTAAAACTACTGTTACTATGGTGATACAAGCACGTGAATCTTACATGTTATTGTTGTATGTTCTTAAAGATGTGTATGGAACTGTTTGGTCTGTATTCTTCATTCTTAAAGACAGACTCTGTAAAAAAATATATTTTATTTTTAGATTTAAAACGAGTTGCATATACTCTCCCTAAATGACAATATAAACACATTTTGAGTCAAGCTTTTAAGTCTGTGATGTTACCAGGATCATTTCAGACTGTAATAAAAATAAAGAATATAGAGTTTAATTCATGTTTTGGAGACATAACAATAACAGCATCAATATTATTGAAAATATGGACATATCTGTAAGTTAAGCCTAAAAATGTCATAAACTTAAGACATGTGAAATAAATGAGGGAGTCTGAAATGTGTAAATGAAAAAGAAAGCATCGCAGAATGTATAGATTAAAAACAGACCAAACTTTATTTGTGATTGTTGTGTCTGATGGTTTATGTGTTTTATTGTGTCCTCGACTATTTGTTAGTCGCTTTGGATAAAAGCGTCTGCTTAATGCCTAAATGTAAATGTAATCCCTGTTTTTTGTCACAGGTCTGTTGTTTCACTTGTGTCTGATGGTTTATGTGTAGGTTCGATCCTCCGCTTGTGTCAGATAGTTTGTGTCAGTATGGTTGGACACAGAAGTGTTGTTGGGGACGGATGAGAAACTCACAGGGACAGTGCACAGGTGAGGCAATATATTTTGCTGTTATTTATATATATATATATATATACATATATTATCAGGATGATACTGTGTCCTATAATGCGATGTTCAATCTGAATTCAGATATAATTGATTGTCTCACACACAACCTCATGTTTATGTTTTCTGTCTGGTTTGTGTAGCTGTGTGTGAATCGGGTTGTAAACATGGTGAGTGTGTTGGACCAAATCAGTGCAGATGTCATGCAGGATACACCGGCAAAACCTGCAACCAAGGTACAAATGTGTGTGTTAGAAGATTAAATATGTATCTGTTAACATTAATGTAAAATAGCCTCTCTAACACACACACACACACACACACACGTCTAAGTGTCTATGATAACATCATAAGGAATATGTTCTTTTGATTACATACAGCACACGTGTGTAAAAATTCTGACCCATCAGAGGCAGTGTTACTGAGGTTTGTGTTAGTGAGTGATGGAGATCTGGTTGTGTGTGTGTGTGCGTGTGTTTTCTTGCAGGGCAGAACTTGTCTGTAAAATCAGAGACACGGCTTAACACATTCCAGTCATACTTACAGAAACACATCAAATCTGACTGCACGCGCGCACACACACACACACACACACACACACACACACCACATGCGTACACATACACACAGACTCACATTTTGTCTGTGTCTCTTGTACAATAAGAAATGTGTTTTAGCGTAATATTTCTTTTTGTGTGTAGATGTGAATGAGTGTGCGTTCAGGCCATGTAAATACAGGTGTATGAATACTGTTGGCAGTTATAAGTGTTACTGTCTCAACGGTTACATGATGATGACTGATGGCACGTGCAGGAGTGAGTATTAGGCTGACGTATTAATGTTTTACTGGTATATAGTGTGAAATACTGAGATTTATGTGACTAACACTATGTGTGTGTAGATACCCGCACGTGTGCTATGGCGAACTGTCAATATGGTTGTGCAGTGATAAAAGGACAGGTCACGTGCCAGTGTCCGTCTCCAGGGCTCCGCCTCTCACATGACGGCCGGACGTGTGTCGGTACACACTTGACTCTCTTAACACATTTCACATGATCACTTATCTGTAACACACTTGTATCTATACTTTGTGTAGATGTTGATGAGTGTGTATTGGGTCAGGCCAGGTGTCAGAGGTTTCTCAAGTGTGTGAACACGTTCGGCAGCTACATCTGCAGATGTCACGATGGATTTGAGTTGCAACACTTCAATGGCAAATATCAATGCACTGGTAGGTGTGTCTGTGTGTGCGTGTGTGTGCGTGTGTGCGTGTGTGTGTGTGTGTGTGCGTGCGTGCGCGTGCGTGTGTGTGTGCGAGTGTACATGCGTGCATGTGTGTGTGCGCGTTTGCGTGTGTATATAACAATAAATTGTGTCACAGTCTCTAATGACGTGTGTTTCTTCAGATAAGAAGAATCTCTCTATTTGCTATGACAAGCCAGGCCACAAAAAATGCAAGTGTAAAGCGAGTGTTAATGGGAAGGGTTACCACTGTAAAAGTATGTGCCTCCATTCACAGTCTGACACTTTTAATGTTCACAGTTGGTTGTTGTTTACTGATGTGAGTTTGTATTTTTCAGCTCTTGTTAAAGTTAACATTAAGCCTGCAAAACCAATCCAAGTCCCTCATAGTCCAACCATCTCCAGAACAACAGGTGCCATGACAACCACCACTACAAAAACTACAACCAAAACAACCAGAGCTACAGTCGATTTCATTACTGCAGTCACCATTACAACTGCTGCTTCAACAACAACTGTGACATTTGATGTACCATCAACTACTTTCGCCATGACAACTTCTGCTCCAACAACAACTCTGACATCAGCTGTACCATCAACCACTGTCACCATGACAACTTCTGCTTCACCAACAACTGTGACATCAGCTGTACCATCAACCACTGTCCCCATGACATCTTCTGCTTTACCAACAACTGTGACATCAGCTGTACCATCAACCACTGTCGCCATGACATCTTCTGCTTCACCAACAACTGTGACATCAGCTGTACCATCAACCACTGTTGCCATGACAACTGCTTTTCCAAAATTTACTGTTACAACAGCTTTACCATCAACTACAGTGGCCATGACAACTTTTGGTTCACCAACAACTTTTACAACAACCAATGTGACACCATTTGCCATGAAAACACAAGCCTCTACAACAAAAACTTTCACAACACCTGTCACTGAAACCACACATCCACCACAAGAGACATCTCAGTCAACAACTATCACCATTGCAACAACAGCCCCACCTGTAGCAACCACATCCCTGACAACCGCAGGAAGTACAACCAGACAGGACAACCGCATTCACAGAGACACCCCAAAGCCCAGAGGAGACGTTCACAGTGAGATATACACAATTTCACATACTTATATTAGTAAACGAGTGTGATTGGACACATTTAATTATTCTGTGTCTGTGATGTTGTGTGTTTGTGCAGTTCCACGATATGAAGACAATATGTTCCACTGGGACTTTGATGTTGAGCTGGGAAACACAGCAGAATACACACACGATGATCCAAGTATAATGCTTACAAACTTCATTTTTACACAAAAATTTTAAAGCTTCAGTGGTAAACGTGTGTGTGTGTGTGTGTGTGCGTACGTGTGTATGTGTGTGTTTCAGGGGCAGGTGCCGGTGCCATAAGCTGCACATTTGATGAAGGTTTATGTGTTTGGATATCAGATTCGGGAGATCTTCACTGGAACATCACAGAGGATCCTGCGGGTAAAATTACACACATACACATTACAAACACACAATCGGAACAGAATGCATAACCAACACAACAGACAGCGTTTATATCTGTGTTTATTTTTTGACCCTCAGGTGGACGATACCTGACAGTTCCAGACTCTACAAACAGACGCAGCATCAGAGGGGCACGGCTTACAGTTCCACTGGCTCCGGCCATGAAGGCGTGGAGGAGCAGTAAACTCTGTCTGTCATTCAGACACCGCCTACATGGAGGTCACATTGGCACTTTGCAGGTGTTTGTCAGGAAGGGGCGGAGTCACAGTCCATCCATCTGGACCAGCACTAGAGGACACAGCTGGAAACACACCCAAATCACACTGTTGGAGCAGGGGTGTGATGAGGTAAACCTAAATTAACTTTTATTTGTTGTGTTTCTTTTATTAAATTTCATTCTTAAAACAAATGTTTTATGGGATCAAAGAAGATGATGACACAGAAAATAGTTTTTGACATGTTTTTGAGGGTTGTGTTCATGAGGTTTATTGGTGATTTGTTCTTTGTCAGATTGTATTGAAGGGTGAAAGAAGACGAGGAAAACACGGAGAAATTGCTGTGGATGATCTCAGTCTGAGGAGAGGAGAATGTCCTTTGGATTAACATACATTTCTATTGTATTTTAAACACGACTAGTTAAAAATTCTTTTTATAGACATATTGACAATTTTATAATGTTGTTGTGTAAAGAAAATCTCCATCAGTGTAAATGTGTTTTTCTTGTTGTGTGTTCTGATCTGCTGGTCAGTCTTCATTAAATAATGCTTTTTATAAGATACTGTATTCTTGTTCTCTTGTATTCTTGTACTCTCTCTCTCTCTCTCTCTCTCTCTCTCTCTCTCTCTCTCTCCTCTCTCTCTCTCTCTCTCTCTCTCTCTCTCTCTCTCTCCTCTCTCTCTCTCTCTCTCTCTCTCTCTCTCTCTCTCTCTCTCTCTCTCTCTCTCTCTCTCTCTCTCTCTCTCTCTCTCTCTCTCTCTCTCTCTCTCTCTCTGACTCTTTCTCTCTCTCTCTCTCTCTCTCTGACTCTTTCTCTCTCTCTCTCTCTCTCTCTCTCTCTCTCTCTCTCTCTCTCTCTCTCTCTCTCTCTCTCTCTCTCTCTTTCTCTTTCTCCCTCTCTCTTATGCTTTACATAGTATGTGGAAGAACGACAATGATTAATGTGTGTGTCTGTGAGTGTGTGTGTGTGTGTGTTTGTGCGTGACTTATGTGAGATCAATACGTACAAAAGGTTGCGGGCTCGAATCCCAGTGCCAGCAGACAATGAGTGAAGTGTCCTTGACCAAGACATCTTACCTCTGTTTACTCTGCAGTGATAGATGTCCACTACACAATATTTGTAAGTTTTTCTTGATAGAAGCATCAGCCAAGTGAATAAATGTAAATGTTAATAATCAATACTACAGACAGTGATTTCATGTAAACTCATTAAATTCTATTCAGTTTTGCTTTATGATGTGACTCTATTACCATAACCAAGTGTGCACATAACTCCTCCCTTCACATGATTACCCCTCCAAGTTCCCTGCCTCCTGTCTGGAGGAACACCAGAACACAATCTGACAGCTGTCTAGAGAGAGAGAGACAGAGAGAGAGAGAGAGAGAGAGAGAGAGAGAGAGAGAGAGAGAGAGAGAGAGAGAGATTGTGTACAGCTCAGGAGAATATGATATACCTCATGTGCACATGTACTGTGACATTTTACATAAAGAATGCTGACAGAGAGAAAGAGAGAGAGAGACAGACGTAAGATCCTTCTTTCCTCTCATCGCAGTGACAGGACACACAGGTAAATCTTCTTACTTTATGTTCGATCATTATGGTTATATATAATAATTGTTATTATGTGGATCTGTTTTGGATCATTGTATACTGCTGCAGTCATAAACTGATCTCACTTTTATAATAATATGTCTAGTGTTTATAGTTTAGTTATACACAACAGTGCAAATTGTTCCAAGCATTCATATTTAGGTGTTTATTATTTGCAGGTTAAAGTGTTTATGTGTGTATGAGTGTTTTTGACAGTAAAACTGGAGTGTACTTAAGTGTGTGTATTTATTTATAGTTGCACATGGTCTGTGTGTGTGTGGGGGGGTGGTAGTGGACAGCTGCTACACACACACACACACACACACACACACACACACACACACACTGTCTCCCTAGTGCCACAGAAGAATTTGTGCTCTAACCATTTCAGAATAGATTTTTTCTCTCTCTGTCTCTCAGGTGAAGATGTCTTCTGATAATCATCCTCATGAGTCCAGATCAGATTCTAATAACGAAGATCAGATGATGGAATATTTTACACAGCAACTGCTCTTCCTGAAGGAGAAAGCCGGTAAGACCATCATTCAATACACACACACACACACACACACACACACACACACACACACACACACACACACACACACACACACACACACACACACACACACACACACACACACTTGTTTTTGTTCTTTGTATATCTTCTCAGTTTGCTTGTTTGAATTTTTGTTGATTATGTGTTTGCTTACATTGCTGATCTTGTTATTTTGTGTATTGAGTTTGTGTGTATTGAGTAACTGATTGTTGTGTGTGTGTGTGTGTGTTTGTTTGTTTGTTTGTTTGTTTGTTTGTTTGTTTGTTTGTTTGTTTGTTTGTTGTCAGTACTGCATGCATCAGTAAGGGAAGAGAAGAAGCTGTTGGTTGAGAATGCCAAACTAAAGAAAGACATTGATGATCTGAAGAAAGTTCTGCAGGACACACAGAAGAGAAAAGCCTGTGAGTGTCAGACAGATGTTGTGTTAGGTTCATGTTAACATGAAAAACAGATTTTGTACACTACTGTGTGTTTTAGTAAAACTGCGTCAGGAGAGAGTTCTCAAAGCTTCGATCGAATCAAAAGCACAACAAGTGCAAGAAACAACACCAACAACACAAACACATCATGAAAGAAGATGCAGAAGAGACAGAAGAGGTGATGTCACACCTTCACCATCAATCTCATAAATACACATCATACCAATAACAAGATATAGACACTTTATTTTTGTAAACTTCTATATAGGTGTCAACTTGATGAAAATATTTGTATTTATCTTAAATGTGACTTTTAAAACAACTGAGATCATTGCTGTAAACACTTGAGTTAGTTTTAAGTTAAATGTGTATATTATATAAATAATATGTGGGTCTCAGGAGCGGCTGGGAACCCTTCACTCCTCAACAACCCACAATCTTTAAACCTTCTCATGCGAGAACACAAACCTGATGTATCCCAGCTGGATCTGCGGGTGGGACGGGTTCTGACGGTCCGGAATCATCCAGACTCAACATCACTTGTCATTCAGGAGGTGGAGTTGGGAGAACCCGCCCCTAGAACTGTGGTCAGCGCTCAGAGCGGTCACATGACCCCAGAACAGGTCAAAACAAAGCAACACAACATTACATAACTGAATTAAATATTTATTACAACACAAAAAAAGTTCAAATATATTAGGAAAAGTACATTTGTAAAACAAATGAAAAAAAGGGTTAACTAAATTTATTTTATTATTTCAATTATTTAAAAATATTTTCTGACCGATAAATGAAGAATTTTTACAGAATGTGTCTTTTTTACATTTGTGTAGGCACAGTCTTACTTCCCATATCATGATTAAACAATTGATTTTTAGTGGTATGTTTTTATTTGTAGTCAAACTGGGATTCAAAAGTTTTCTGTAGTTTAAAATCTTCAATCTGATCTTAGTCTGGTTTAATTCCCAGACTGGCAAGTGCTTTAATCATTAAAGTACACACACACACACACACACACACACACACACACACACACACACACACACACACACACACACACACACACACACACACACACACACACACACACACACACACACACACACACCAATACACAAAATCTTGTATAAATTTGTTTTTGTATGTTTTTGTGTGTAGTTGGTTGGATCTCTTGTAGTGTTATTGTGTAATGTGCGGACACTGAAAGTGAGAGGGGTTCAATCGCAGGCCCGCCTCGTCTGTGCTGTCAATCAAGAGAGGACAGAACCCTTAACCCCGCCCCCTGGAGCTCAGCCTGGTGACAGAATCACTTTCCAGAACTATCCCGGTAAGGTCAGGTCATTTCAAATGTCTCTGAAGGACACTGGCAGAGTTTTCAATGATTCTTGTGTAATATGACAGGCGTTCCTGAAAAAGAGTTGAATCCCAAACGCAGAATCTGGGAGCATTTACTCCCTGACCTGCACACTGATTCAAAGGGCGTGGCCACATATAAGGGAGTGGCCTTTGAGGTCTGTGGGAAGGGCCTCTGTCGGGCCTCCAGCATCAGAAACGGTGAAATCAAATAAAAGAACTCATCTAAACATCACAGTTATCCTGTCATCTTTCACCAACAAACACACATCAGCACATTTATATATCCTGCTGAAACACAATGGAATACTATTAAAAATATGTTGCATGTAACAGAAGAAATGCCCTAAGCTGTTTATAAGACGTGTATGTATGGAACAAAACTCAAATGACATCAGTCAGAAAAATTTTATTAATTCAACCTTTCCATGCTGTGAATAATCTTTAATTGTATTTCATATTTCTATAAGATGCTTAATAAGCATTTATAAACCTTTATTTTATAGGCTCAGTGCACACAGATAAGCAGATGTCGCCCTCTACTGGAAAACTACAGAACAAACATGTACAAATGTAAAATGTAATTAAATAACATTACAACACAATACACAGAAGTTCATCGTGTTATTTAATTATAATGAATTCAATAGAATTTAATTAATTTAATGTTATTTCGCAGTCTTTAGCTATTTTAAACCATCTTTTTGGTAGTTTGAAGTTTGCAGTCTATATATGGTCATTTCCGAAACGGGCGTGTCTATGACTCTTATATGGGCGTGTCTCTGATTCTTGTATGGGCGTGTCTCTGACTCGTATATGGGCGTGTCTGTGACTCTTATACGGGCGTGTCTCTGACTCGTATATGGGCGTGTCTGTGAGTCTTATATGGGCGTGTCTCTGAGCAGGTGTGGGCGGGGTTTGTTGTCATCACTGAACTTTTTGATGTCAGATCCGTTCAGCTCGTCTGGATTTCACAGCTACACCAGACAAACAGGTAAATCAGCTGCTGTACACGACACAGGTAACTTTATGCTGCTTTCTCTTTTAGGAAAGATGTTTTAAACTCTTTCTTTTGTGTTCTTGTGTGATTGTGTTTTGTTGTGTAACTTTATGGTAAATGGACCTTGAGCTGATAAAAGTTGTAAAACAGATTGTGTGTGTGTGTGTGTGTGTGTGTGTGTGTGTGTGTGTGTGTGTGTGTGTGTGTGTGTGTGTGTGTGTGTGTGTGTGTGTGTCTGTCTGTGTGTGTGTGTGTGTGTGTGTGTGTGTGTGTGTGTGTGTGTGTGTGTGTGTGTGTGTGTGTCTGTGTCTGTGTCTGTCTGTCTGTCTGTCTGTCTGTGTGTCTGTGTGTCTGTGTGTCTGTGTGTGTGTGTGTGTGTGTGTGTGTGTGACTTTGTTCCTGTGAGTGTGTGCCTTTATTTATACAGTGTTTTCCTGTAAGTCACACACATATACACACACAAATACACAGGTGTATTTTCAGCTCGTTATTGATTATTAAACCATTCTGATCCCCTCTTGAGCAGTCATGATGATGATGAGGATGAGGATGAGGATGAGGATGATGATGATGATGATGATGATGCATGTTCGCCACAGGTCGTTTATAAGATGAGTTCAGGGTAACACATTTACAGATGGACATCACGTAACAAACTCTTTGCGTTTACATTCATTATCATCAGGTAAAGATTCTCATGACTTGATGAGATGTTTCAGTCAGACATAAGTTAATGAAAGATGTTTTAGATGTTTTAGAATGTTTTGTTTTAGAATTGATGTTTTAGAATTTCAGTGACATTTTGTTTCCAGGACTTAACCTAAGGGTACATTTTTGTGTTAACATGCTGATAAACAAAAAGTTGAATGTGCAGTGACGTCTGTCTGACATCACAGGAAACTGTGTGTGTGTATGTGAAGTAAAGGTGATAGAGTGAAAGGTATGTCACAATCTGTGGGTGTGTATTACAGGTTTCAGGGTGTGTTCGTTTGTTCTCTTTCAAACACAATCAAACGCCCAGACTTGTGTACAGAGAGCTAAAACACACGCACACACTGAATACTTTACACTGCATACTGGATAATGAACACTGTACATTGGATACTGAATTATGCATTATATACACTGTAAAATACACTGCATACTAATAATGCATACTGTACACTGTACATAACACTGCATACTGAATAATGCATAGTATAAACAGTACAGTACACTGTAAACTGAATAATGCATAATATAAACAGTGCAGTACACTCTAAACTGAATAATGCATACTGTACACTGCATATGGGAGACTGCATACTGTACATTGTACATTGTACAGTACAATGGATACTAAATAATGCATACAATGGGGGATCAGTTGTTGTCTGGTATTTAGAGAGTTGGACCTGTAAACGGAAGGTCGCAGGTGTGAATCTCAGTGCCAGCAGACAATGAATGAAGTGTCCTTAAGGAAGGGACCATTTGCACTGCAGTGATAATTGGCTACTACATAATACTTGTAAGTCTGGCAAACCGTCCATACTGTTCACTTTACAGCACACTGGATACTGAAGAAAGCCTACTGTACACAAGGCAATGAATAATGCATGCTGTACACTGTACAATGTACAATGTACATGATCCTGAAAAATGCATACTGTGCACTGAAGTACTGTACACTTGATACTAAATAATGCAAACTGTACATTGAACAATACACTGCATACTGAATAATGCCTAAGGTGTACACTGAACAACATACTGGATACTAAGTAATGGATACCTTACATTGTACAATACACTGCATACTGTATAATGCATATTGTGTACACTGTATAACACAATGGATACTCAAAACTGCATACTGTACATTAGGAACTGAATAATGCATACTGTACACTCCAAACTGGATAATATATACAATACACTGTACAGTACACTGGATACTGAATAATGCATACTGGACACTGTACACAACACAGGATATTAAAAAATGCATACTAGACACTGTGCGTGCATTGCATACTGCATACTACACTGTTGTACATTTCCGACATATGTTTATTTTCCTGTGTATTATTCTCTGCAGGGTAATGGCTTTGTCTCAGCTCTTGGAAGAGCGAGAAGATGAGGGAGAGAGCGGGAGCTACCATATGATGGTAACAATTGAAGACCAGACACACTCCCATACCACAACCACAGGACGAACACGTCCCTATCAGGACGTGCCAAGTGATCACACGGATGATAGGGCCGACATCAGTGAGTCACGAAGGTTTGTGAACGGCTTCCGTAAAACCTTGCGCAAAAACCAGGACTATATCCGCATCTCCCTACCAAGGTCCAACATCATCCAGGCATCAGGCATCTCTCGTCTCCCAACCGAGTGGTGGAAGACCGGCGTGGCCTTCATCTGGGCGACTTTTAACCTTGTGTTGACGACTGTCATGATTACAGTTGTACACGAGAGAGTGCCAGATAAATCCATCAGTCCACCGTTACCCGATAAATTCTTTGATTACGTGCCTCGTGTGGATTGGGCTTTCTCAGTCACAGAAGTGAATGGAATGATTCTGGTGGGTCTGTGGTTCATCCAGTGGCTCTTTCTCAAACACAGGTGAGTTTGAAAATGCCTTGCATTCCTATTACGATGGAATTCAAACCTGTTCGGCTCTTCTGTGGAGCATGACGGCAGAATGTCATATGAGTTTCACACACAATCTGTGTCCAAGTTAAGATGTACACAATGATTCACTCTTCTGTTTGTTTCAGGGCAATTGTGGGCCGGAGGTTTTTCTTCCTGCAGGGAATGTTGTATTTGTATCGTATGATCACAATGTATGTTACAACTCTTCCTGTTCCCAGCATGCACATGGAGTGTGCACCAAAGGTGACTTTATAAGAATATTCAGAATGCCTTCACATGACCCTTCATCCGCAGTTACTGAATAATAACACTTAATTTATTGTTTCAAATCATATTCACACACTTCTCCTTATATCATATCTGTCTACGCAGTCAGCCTTCTTTTTTTATCTTTAACTGAATTTATTCATATTTTTTTATGTATGAAATGTCATTTCTCAAAGCATCACTGACAGAAGAAATCTTTTGATTACTTTATAAACAAAAAATGTCCTGAAAATAAAACACATAAGAGAACTTTATGACACATTCCACATACAAATGCAGTTTATAGAAAGGAAATATAATCAGCTTGTATCAAACAGTGTGATGCAGATACATTTTTATTGTTTAAAATGCATTTTTAAGATTTACTTTTAGAAGCATCATTTATTAAGATTTAAATGATTGATACATACGGGTGTTGATTCATGATGTGTGTTTGTATGTCAGCTGTATGGAGATTCCCATGGGAAAATTCAGCGTGTTGTGAAGTTATTGTCCGGAGGGGGTTTGTCCATCACGGGATCTCATCTCATGTGTGGAGACTTCCTGTACAGCGGACACACTGTCATGCTGACCCTCACCTTCCTCTTCATCCAGGAATGTGAGTCTGCACAAACATCTTCATCATCCGTCATCTAGCACTTGTGTTTTTATGAAGTTGTTGTCTGTTGTAGATTCACCTCGCTCTATATTATGGCGTTGTTATCACTGGATCTGTTGGTTGCTAAGTGCAGTGGGTGTGGTCTGCATACTGGTTGCACATGAGCACTACACTGTGGATGTTGTGGTGGCATATTACATCACTACCCGTTTATTCTACTGGTACCACACCATGGCCAACAACCAGGTAACACAACAAACCCACAAACTCAGTCTTCATCACACATCCAGAGATGACACATGACGTATAACACGTATCAAACTGATGCTGATGTGATGCTCCTATAGATCCTGAGAGCTTCTCCACACAACTATCTGAAGAGAACATGGTGGAACTTTGCCTTTACCTTCCTGGAGAAGAATGTTAAGACAACGGTTCCTTGCACGTTCTCGTGGCCCATGTCCGTTCCATCAATGTGCTTTAAGAACCCATGCAGGAGTTACTCAAAAGTTCAGAGCACACGAGATGAATGAGAATGATGGTGATGATATCATTGTTGCCAAACATCATCACTGTCCACATGAACATCATTATTACACTCATGATGGCACTTAGGATGCCTCCGGACACAACGGGTTACTCTCTTTTGTCAGTGTATTCGTTTTTTGTACCTTAAAGTGAGTTTAATGTGAAGGATGTTTTCATATAGTATTGTTTTTAAATTATTTTTGTTGCCTTGTGAAAAAAAATCTTGAATGAATGTTATGCAAATAAAATGCTGTTTTTTATAAGTTAAAGAACTTCAAAGAGTCTCATTCTATAAATGTCGCGTTAATGTAGACATTTACATTTTGAAACAAACATCATTGACATTTTGTTTCTTAAGGTTAAATTTAAATAAAACATCTTTTTCCCCTCCTCTAGCCTCTGACATTCAGAATGTCAGCAAAATTATTAACCAACAAATCAATACTAGTTTTAAATAAAATGGTTAAAGTATAACATATATATGAAGAGCTTCGCTTGAATAGTTTTCATTTAATTAATTTTGTACCTAGACACATAGATTTTGTTGATATTCAATTTATCCTATTAAAAAAGTCTTAGCATGGTAAACAATGATTGTTGAATGATACAGCAGTTTTATTGATTAAACATTGTTTATTTTTATCCAAACAATACAAATCCATCGAAAACCATTTTTTTTGGATGGATTGGTAGAGTTTTGATGTAAAAACGTTTAATTAACAATGGAATATACTATTATTTCTTTTAACTAAGATTGTTAACATGTTCAGACCGAGCCAAAGGACCATATTAACAGGATAATTTAAATATTTACCAAGTGTATCAGTCTCGTTTATAAAAAATTATGAAAACCTGGATTTATAGCTATTTTGAAAAAGGCACTTTGTTTACAGATATACTTCCACACGGTTGATGGTCTGAGATGTGTTTGACAACTTGCTACGTATGTTGTGTGATGTGTTTTCTCAAAGGTTCAGTGATTAGTTAAGTTAGTAAGAGGTTCGAGTAAAGTTCTTTGTGTTAGATGTTAATTCAGATTAAGATGAGTGCTGTGTGAACACATTAAGAGTTTTCACTATAAATCATTTATTTGCTGTTTAAAACACTAGTACACAGTTTAAACAGTTTATTTGTTTACAGGTTATATTTGCCAATGGCTGACCAGCTTGTCTGAAGGCGGATCCATTCAAAATAATCAGCCACTTTAGTGTAAACACCCGGATGATTGGCTTCACCACATTTTTCACCCCAACTCACAATACCCCAAACATATGACACACCAGAGGCATCTTTACACACCAGCGGCCCCCCCGAGTCACCCTGACACGAGTCCACGTTACCCTCCAGATCACCTGACAACACAAAACATCTTAAGTACATTTATTCTTCACCTTTTTACAATGTTCATGTTTACAAACACACAAACCTGCACACTCCATTCCAGGGAGAAAACGATCGTTATAATATTTCTGACAGTCACCGATGATCGTCACATTTGCCCATTTCAGAGTCGATACTGACAATCCCTCTACAAACAGATAGAGAGACAGACAGAGAGAGAAAGAGACAGATAGAGATAGAGAGAGAGAGAGAGAAAGAGAGAGAGAGAGAGAGAGAGAGAGAGAGAGAGAGAGAGAGAGTTCATAGAAAAATGTCATTCAAACCTATTTGAGTTACTTTCAACTGTAGAACATGATATTTTGAAGAATGTTGGTAATCAAACAACATTCTCTCCATTGACTGCCATTGTGTGAAAAAACACATTTCTCACAAAAACATTTTTGTGTTAAACTGAAGAAAGACACAAATACAGGTTCACAAACACACAGGAGAGAATAAATGATAACGGAATTTTAGGTTTTAATTAATTGTTTCTATTTTGTTTTTGTTTAACGTAGGGTCAGACCTCTGTTTTGCCCCCCGTAGAAGATGGCACAGCTGTGTCTGTGTTGTGTATGAGATTTTGTTAGTTTATGTTCAGACCCGCAGTTGGAGATAGAACATGTGTGTTAATGTGTTGTTTATGTGTTGATCAGTGTAGTTCCAGACCTCTGTTTCGGCCTAGCCAGAGATGGAACACGTGTGTTTGTGTTGTGTATGTGTTGTTTTGTATAGGGTCAGACCTCTGTTTCGGCCCAAGCGGGAGATGGAACATGTGTGTTTATGTTATGTATGTGTGGTGTAGTGCAGGTTCAGACCTCTGTTTCGGCCCCAGCCGGAGATAGTACATGTGTGGTTGTGTTGGAATTGTTCTGTTGACCAGGGCACACAGACGGGTCTGACAGCCGGATTATCGTGCATACACTTCTCCTCCAGGTTCAGCGGTTCCAGCTGGATCAGTGCGATGTCATTCTCATACGTCTTAGCATTATACTGATGATGAATGATGATTTTCTTCACTGGAATACTGTCTGTTGTTGACAGTGTACGATGTTTCTTCCACAAAGAGAATTTGATACGGAACGACCTCGGTTTGGGTCTGAACACACACACACACACACACACACACACACACACACACACACACAAACAAGAAAAAAAGAAACATTTCCATGTGTTGTTTTACACGTATATGACAATATTAATTTATGGAACTGTTGGACACACTTCTGTTCTTCAGACTGACAAAATATCATCTGACAGTTAGACACAAGTACGTTATACCCATGCTGTACCGCCAAATGATATTATTGTCATTAAGATGTTGTTTTATTCTAACTATTCTCTTTAACCCCAGTATTCCTTATGTTCTTCAGTGTGTGTGTTATGTGCAGGAATGATACGCTGCTCTCTGATTGGCTTTACCTGACGCAGTGGGCAGCGGTCAGAACCCAACATCGACCCAAATAAGCCCCCCCACAATGAATGGAGCCCTCGTCCTGTACAGCCACCTGCCACTGGATCTGAGTCTGCAGGGTCAAAGGTCACGGGACATCAGAAACACTGAGAGATGTGAATGTATGTGAGTGTTTTGTTGTAATTGTGTATCTGACCGGTAATGTATCTTCTCCTCCCACCAAACGTTTCTTTCTCGTGCCTTCTGTTCTGTAAACATAATCTGTGTTAGGAATTCCACACTGAATCTGACTCTCAGTATCCGTCCGGATTTTTAGGATCTCTGGACAAAGTGAAACAGTGTTTAACATAACATTACATACACAACATTGAACAGTGTTAAATATAAGGTGATGCATACAATGGTTTAAACAGGTTTTAATGTTCGATGAAAAAGAAAGAAGACAAAGCCTATCAATCAAATTAAAAGAAAATGAACACCTCTATATTCTTCACGACTCATTTGAGTTGTAGGACAAACAACTGATAAAAAAGTTTACATGAGATAGATTTGGGGTATGAATGAGAATAAAGTGTTCTTACCTGTTTTTGAATTAAAAAGCATATCGTCTGTTTTCTGTTGTTCTGTACACAATTATAAGTGTGTTATTTAACGCTGAGCAACTACACAGGTTTGATTTTTGACTGTGAAGTTTAAGCACAAACATAAATGTATTATTACGTTTTTTTGGGGACTGATCCTCCTGTTCGTCTTCTCCTCCCAGACAATCTCTGATTCCATCTCTCACCGCATGACGAGGAATACACACACCTGAACTACAGTGGAACGATGAATTCCCTCGACAATCTACACAACACAATAACACAACAGACATGAGTGTTTTTTGTGTTTTTTATAAAATTGTGTGGAACAGAAAGTAGATTGATGATGTCACTGGATAGCTTACTCTGACAGCACATCTCATCACTGTTGTCACCGCAGTCATCCACACCGTTACAGGTTTTTCCACGAGGAACACATTTTCCATTCACACACAGAAACTTTTTACATTTCCCTGAACACACAATAAGACACAAGTGAGTCTGGGAGGTTTCAGTCATCTCACCTGAAGAAGCACTTGAGCTCACCTTTATGCTCTTTATAACAGTTTGCCACGGCCACCTCTGAGTTCTTGTCCAGGGGTTTGGGGTTAAAGATAGAACATTCCGCCAATGAGAGTTCAGATCCAGAACACTGAACGCCAACACACTGAGACGGCCAAGTCAAGTTCTTCACCAGAGAATCATATCTGACCTTAGAGGCCACCTCCGCTCCACTGACACACACAAACACACATATCATCATCATATGATGATCGCATAAAGAGGATTGCAGAAAAATAACTTAATTTGTGTTTACTTTGGGTTTGTTTTTCTACAGAAGATGTTCGCAGCGGCCATATCCCAGAATGTCCCACAAACCAACATCTTCCCCATCTCGGTATTCATCACCAACACTTCATGAGATCCAGATACTTGTGGAACTACATTGACGATATCTTTCACTACACACAAACACACAATAAAGTAGTAAAGCACTTGTTGTTTTGGTGTTGTTCGTGTATGTGAGGATGTGAGATATGTTACAGACCGTTACAGGTGGATTTGAAGTGTGAGAATAATGCTGACTTGGATCGACAGGAGATGGCTCGAGCCTGACACATGGAGGTATAAGATGAACCGTCCAGTCCGCACACATTGCTCTGAAGCTTTGGACACTGGTAAGGGATCTTACACCTACATTTACCTGACACACATCTCATCCACGGAGGACAGAAGACTTTTGCGCATGAAATGCGAGTGTAGTTCTTCTCCAGACACTGAGCTGGGCCCAGGTACTCCTCTGAAGGATTGGAGTCAGTGTCGCTTGTGTTTGACTTTGGTTTAAGGGTCTCGTCTGAAGATTTTTTCTTTGGTAACTGTGGTAGGGGTCTCACTGGTGTTTGAGACATCCGCTCTTGATTTGGTGGGTTCTCCAGACTCTGAAACATGTCAAATATATTGATTCGAAACAAAGGTGAGCTGGATTTCATCACACATGTTTACAAGATAAAACATCACAATTCCGTAACAAAATGATGCAACGGATACCCCTCAACACTTCCCAGAAAAACATGTTTATAAATAATTATTCATTCAACAGAAATATGAGTGAATTGAGGATACCATTACAATGAGCATTGTGATCATTTATTCACTCTTTGTCATGTCAAACCTGTTTGAGTTTTTTTCACTTCAAAATACAAAGAAGACATTATAAAATTCTATTGAATGAAAGTTAAACTTATTTCTCGAAATGAAGTCTTCTGAGTTCCACTAAAGAAGGAGTTACATACAGGTTTACATGCACAGGAGGAGATTCAATAATGACAGAATTATGATAATTAAGCCAAACTCTAGAGATCAGAAATGAGGTGTTATTAAAATAATGACACTCACGACAGTCTTCAGGAGGAGAAAAGCTGAGAGAAGTTGAGCAATGAGCTTCATTCTGTACATCTGCTGATTTACGGTCTGAGAGAGAGAGATAAACTGCTGACCTCAGACCAGCAGTGACGACAAACAGCTGAAGGTCAAACATCTGTGTGTGTCAACATATTCCAGCTATGCTCTTCAAAGACACAAAAATAATAAACAAAACTACACAAAGTGTGTGGTATGAATTCCTTAACGACCCTGTAGATGGGATCTTAAATGTATTACTCTCTCTATATATCTCAATATTTTTTTTGATTTCTGATCTCTTTTAATATCTAGAGTGTTAGTCAGAAGGTATCGAACACTACTTCTGTATCGTCTTTTTTCATGATTGTACATTCTGGTGTCTTAAGTGGACATTTGTAAGTTCTTCATGGCATAAACTTTAATGTAAGTTAACATTTGATCCTCCATAAGTGTGTGGACAAACTGCAGAGTAAATACAACATCATTGAGGCTTTGAAATCATTAACTTGACTTGATGTTACTGACCTTACAAGTGAACGGAAGTCTAAGACTGAACTTTTAAAGTTATGAAGAATGAACTTCAGTACAGATGAGTTCTTTCTGAATGTTGAAATGATTTCTCAATTCTATCCTCTATATTATAATGTATGTAGTTTGATGAAAAGCACGAGAGATGATACCGTATAAACACACAAGATCATTTTCTTGTTTTTTTAGTTTTATTGTGGGGAATAAACATGTGAATAATATTTTTATTGTAAATGTTAAATGACCTGTTCTGTCTGAAATATTTTACATTTAAATATTTCTGATGGAATCATTTAATCCTTTACTGTCTTTAAAATGTTACAGAGCTTTTGCTCGTGTTAAGATTTTGTAGTGAATATATTAAACAAAACAACAAAAGTTAAATACAATTAGGAAAATATTAAATAAAGAGAAACTCAGAAGATTTCTGAAGCATTTCTCAAAACTTCATGAACATTTCCTTGCACTATATTAGAAAGAAAACAAAAACATGTATATGTCATAAAGGCGCAATACGCACTACCTACTGTTAGGTAGTTGATCAACCCTTAGAATCAATAAAGTAAATAAAGACTTTATAAAACAGTTTGATTATTAACTGCTCAATATTGCTTTCAGATGGGTTCAAATCTCTGTGATAGCAGACAATGACTGGAGTGCTGTTGAGCAAGGCACCTTACTCCTATTTGCTCTGCAGTGATAGAACTGTTTGCTCTGTACGCTAACTGTCGCTTTAAATCAAAGTCTGCCAAACAAATAAATGATAATATAAATGATTTTCTAGATTTGTTTACAGCATAAATAAATGTCAATATCTCATAAATTCAAGCATCTGGTTTGTATGAATCATTGAACTACAGAGAGTAAAAACTGCTTTTGAATCTAGACAACTGTAAACAAAATCTATAAAGGCATACGACAAAAATCTATAAAACACATGCATGCAAACAAACAAACGTAGCTTAAAGAAAAACATATTTGGTCGTTCAAAAGTAAAAGGTTACATTCATAAAGCAGAGGCTTGTGATTGGAGGTTTTCAGCCGTCTTCAGCCTTACTATATGAGGATTGTAACGGTGATGTTCAGGAATAAATGACTTTGGTTTGAAATGGTATTATTGTGATCATCTCATTGGGTCGCTACAGCAGATGCTTCAGTGTTCAAATGGTATCAGGGAGAGTTTGCTGGAGAACTCTTCAGACTGCTGAGAGCCGCATGAATGCGGAAATGAAGTCGAGACTCCATTGAATAGTCTTTATAATTTAACCTAACAAAAAAAAAACATTGACATGAGTTAAGGGAAGTTTAAACACATGTGTGTATGTGATGTGATATAAACTGACTTGGCATCTTCGATGAAGCGCGTGGCTTTAATGAAATCTCCCTGTTGTTTGTAGAGTAAGCCGAGCTCATAGAGAGTGAAGGGAACAAGATAATGATCATAGCGGATTCTCTTCTCACTGCAAAACACACAAACATGATGAAATCTACAGCTTAAGGTGTGTGTGTTATTGTGTGTGTTGTATGTGTCTGTTGTTACCTGCTCAACACCTGTGTGAAACAAAGCTCCGCCTGCATTAATCTGCCCAGATGTTTTAAACACAAACCCTTCAACATCTGCACCAGACACTGATCATCAGGATGAAATTCTGAAGGGTCTAGACACACACGCACATGCAATAAAACTTTACAATTGATCACTGTGGATTTAATAACTCACTTGAATAAGTAAATCTGTGTGTTTCATTTTAGTGTATGCAGTTGTATGTGTGTAGGTCTCACTGGGGTCATTGTTTAGTTGTTCTTCAGCTTTCTCAATGGTGATCAGTAAACTCTCAGTGGCGTCTGCACGCTTTCCAACAATAGTGAAGCCATTCCAGACATACATCATCTCCTATCAAGTATATACATTTTGATAAATGAAACAAACTTTTTTGTGCATGTGAGGTTACGTGTGTATCTGTGAGTGACGCACCAGCGCAGGAATGACCAGTTTAACAGGAGCAGGTGATGAATATCTTCTGGATTTTCTCACAGCAAACTTCTCAGTTGGGATCGACTTACCAGCCAATCGCTGCTTCAGCCCTTCCACCTGTCTACAACACACATATACACGCACACATGCAAGCGCACACACACAAATTTCAATATTTTATTCAGAATACAACATAGATGACATATCAAATGTTTAAACTGCGAACATGTATAATTTTAAGGGAATATGAGTTGGTTATAAATTTCATTAACACAATTTAAAAAAGTTGAGACAAGGCCATTTTTACAACTGTGTGGGATCCCATCTTATTTTTATAACAGTCTTTATTAACGTCTGAAGACTGAGGAGACAAGTTGCTCAAGTTTACGTATAGGAATGTTGTCCCATTCTTGTCTAATACAGGCTTCTAGTTGCTTAACTGTCTTTTATCTTTTTTGTCACATCTTCCTCTGATCTTGTGCCAAATGTTTCCTATGGTGCAGGCTGACCATTTCAGTACCCCGATCCTTCTTCTACACAGCCATGATGTTGTAATTGATGCAGTATGTTGTCTGGCATTGTCATGTTGGAAGGTGCAAGGTCTTCCCTGAGAGAGACAACATCTGGATGGGAGCATATGTTGTTCTAGAACTTGGATAAACCTTTCAGCATTGATGGTGCCTTTCCAGATGTGTAAGCTGCCCATGCCACACACACTAAAGCAACCCCATACCATCAGAGATGCAGGCTTCTGAACTGAGCACTGAAAACAACTTGGGTTGTCCTTGTCCTCTTTAGTCCTGATGAAATGGTGCCCAGTTTTCCAAAAATAACTTAAAATTTAGATTTGTCTGACCAGAACAGTTTTCCACTTTGCCACAATTCATTTTAAATGAGCTTTGGCCCAGAGAAAATGGCTGTGCTTCTGGATTATGTTTAGTTATGGCTTGTTTTTTGATCTATAGAGTCTTGACCGGATTTTGTTCACCGACAATGATTGCTAGATGTATTCCTGAGCCTGTGTTGGGATTTTCACTACAGTAGCATTCCTGTATGTTATGCAATTCAGTCAATGGGCCTGAATATCACAGGTATCCAGTATGATATTTTTCTCCTTAGCATTGGGGGCATTGGTCATCCTCTTCCCATCTACACTTCTGAGAGACACTGCCACTCTGAGAGGCTCTTTTTATACCCAATCATGTTGCAAATTGACCTATTTTATATGTTATCTATATACTATTGTGAATTAAATATAAGTTTATGAGATTTGTAAATTATTGCATTCCCTTTTTATTCACAATTTGTACAGTATCCCAACTTTTTGGAATCTGGGTTTGTAGTTTGTATTTTTTATAATTTGAAGAAACTGATAACTAGAAATGAAAACTAGAAAAACGGATGAAATTAACAGAAAAGATAATCTGATCCCAAAACTGGTCATGTTTGAGAACAATTCCTAGAGCTGATTGTATCTGCATTTTAGGAAAAAAAATTAAAGTCTTGACTTTCATCATCAGAAAAATTAAATCTCACCTGAATAACTCAACAATATTCTCTCCGGTCTTCTTTACATCTTCCTCTGACATCATGCTCAGAATAGCAGCTTTCTGATACACATAAATGGCCTATAACACAACAAGAAACCTGATGTAAACACCACAAATCTGTGTTAATGACAGCTGCGTGTGCGAGTTTGAGTGTTACTTTTGACCAGCGACTCTCTCGACATAGCAGGTCAGCGTACTGATACGCTTCAGTCCACTGCTGCTGGAATGAGTGACACCACATCAGCTCCCAATAACACAAATGATGAATCTGACGCCACTGCTGCTGTGATGAGATACACTCCTTAAACTTCAACACCGCCTGAAGAACACACAATACACCGACTGTTAGCTTTTATACACACACATACACACACATCATAAAAAGATAAAGAGAACACACACCTTCTCAAAGTTTCCTCTCAGTAAAGCGATGCGAGCCGTGTAGAAGAGAATAATGGAGCCCTACAAACATCAGAAAGCTTAAAGAACCATAATAACAACCTAATCCTCATATTGTTATCACTGTGTTTAATGTGTTTGTGTATCTGTGCAATCTCACCCGTGGAAATTTCTCTACATATGGCTCTAAGAGAGCTTCAGCTTCCATCAGATTCCCCTCACCTGTGCCTGAAACACAAACACATACGCGCACACTTACAGTTTGATACAGCACACCGTGAACAGTGCATGAGTTCAGTGTGTGTGTGTATGTGCGTTTTGTGTAGTTACCCAGTATGAGACAAACGTATGTGTAATAGAAGAGCAGTGTTAGGACACTCAGGATGGATCTGAGGCTGGGATTGACAGCTCCATCACGCAGCTGAGACAAGCCAAACTCCTGCAAGACAAAACAGTCCGGTCAGAGAGACGGAGAGAGAGAGACAGAGAGAGAGAGAGAGACAAAGTGAGTGTCTGTCTGTCTGTCTGTCTGTCTGTGTCTGTGTGTGTGTGTTACTCACTCTGTTCCCTGAGAAGCCGATAAACTCCAGCAGTCTCAGTATTCGTGCCGGGAGCAGTGACAGCATCTGTCAAGTATGGGATGATTTTAATCTCAATATGATTAATAAATGCACACTCAATTATCCATGTACTAGATAAATGTTGTGAATGTATTTTACTAACCACAAACAAATGTCATTTAATTTGATTCTGTGGAATTTGGGATTGAATGATTGTGCAACGATTTGTACAAATAGAAACATGTTTGCGAATACACATGTTCTGTTCTGCATTAATACATCAAAAATTGCTCCTGCAAAAATGAATCCGTGCATTTGTGGATCAGAAGACAAGCGTGCATTTATTGATTCCTTTTTCGAGTCGATCCTGTTCGGTGTATTTGGATTTTGAGACTATCCGCAGTTTCAGCACTGACGATCCACACGTGACTGAGAGGCAAAGCCGACAGTCACCACTAGATGGCAGTCGCAGAATTACCGTCAGAGTCAGAGAGTTTTTATTGTTTTCTTTACAAGCTCTAGACATACAAAGCAATCAAAATTACGTTTCCCTCTATCCCAGGGTGAAGACATGACATTTAGTTAAAACAGCACAAGAATTGAAGACTAAACATATAAATAGAGCTATATAGGAAGTAAAAAAAATTTATTCTAATACCGTACTGGCCTGATTGAGAAAGAGTGACCTTGTTCGCATTCTCCCGGATGACTTTTTGTTTTAAAACATAGATAATAACATTTAAAAATAATAATAATACCATTTTAAACCAACAAGCTGATTGGTTATGTAAAAAAATGTAAATACATAACATAACTGCATGACAAATCTTCGAGCTTAACTATGAACATGACTTGAATGGTGCGTTTTTTTTATTTTAATTTTTTTATTGCGAAAATCTCAAACGTAAACAAAGAATACAAAATCTACAAGTATACATCTTAATATTACCCTTGCCAGAGGAATAGACATCACATACATTCAAACAAATTGTAAGTTATACAAATATTCCTAGTTTTCACAGCCTTTTTGATCAATGAACTACTAATTAATTTTATATACGATAACATATCACAATAAAAATTTTAAAAGGATGGTTTTTGTTTTATGTGGATATAAAATTTAGCTTGCACAGTTAAAAACTTTATAATAAAATCATATCTTCTTTACTTTGTTTTCTAAGCAAATATATAAAACAAAAACTGGCCTTTAAACATTTTTATTATGATACGTTATCAATCTTCTCAATCAGGCGTCGTACGGTAATTCTGTGACTGCCATCTAGTGGTAACTGTCGGTTTTGCCTCTCAGTCGCGTGTGGATCGTCAGTGCTGAAACTGCGGAAAGTCTTAAAATCCAAATTAACCGAACAGGATCGACTCGAACAAGGAATCAATAAATGCACACTTGTTTTCTGATCCACAAATGCACGGATTCATTTTTGCAGGAGCAATTTTTGATGTATTAATGCAGAACAGAACATGTGTATTCGCAAACATGTTTCTATTTGAACAAATCGTTGCACAATCATTCAATCCCGAATTCCACAGATTCAAATTAAATGACATTTGTTGGTGGTTAGTAAAATACATTCACAACATTTATCTTGTACATGGATTATTGAGTGTGCATTTATTAATCATATTGAGACTAAAATCATCGCATAGTCAAGCATCATTACACATTTACTTTTAGAAATAAATTTTATAAATTGCAGCATTTCGACAATTTCCCTTCCACTGACCAGATTAAAGGAGCCAATCCCCAGTTTGACTCCACCTTCAAACTGTCTGAAGGCCTCGTCATCTCCGCCTACTCCCTGAGACAAGTTCAACACACTCTGGCACTCCCTGACAACACAGACACGCATAGACGTACCCACACACAGACACATGTGAGCTGAAGAGTGATTGACAGGTAAATAATACACATGATATTTATGGCTGTTCTCAAACCCCATTAAGAATTATGAAGAAATCATTTCACTCACTTGTAGATTTGATAACTTGTGCGTATTTTGATTCCACCTTTAATAAAACTGATCATATTTTCATCCTGAAACAGACGCACACACTCTGCAGTTATGGTGTTTTTAATATGTAGCTGAAAATAATGTGATTTACATGGATGTGTGTGTGCGTGTTTTTATCAGAGCTCTTCTTATTTGAAAGAGGAAGAGTTGTATCCAAAAATGTATCCATATATCTATATAAAACTACTCAAATAGTTCTCCAAATAAAAAATTGGTCAGCTTTTGGCTGTCCCATAATTTTTTTTAACAGTAAAAAAACCTTAATGCTTCCTTCTAATGAAAGAAAATAATATACACAATAAAAGATAAACACTGAAAAGTGTGCGTGTGTACTTACCTGTACAAATGTTAGTGTAGCCTTCTGAAGCAGACATTCAGCATAGCAGATCTCAGCATGCATCTCCTCTAAATAGTTACACAAACACACAACAAAACAAATGTTATAATGACTTTTTCAGCAGACATCATATCTCTCTCTCTCTCTCCCCCTCTTTTTCTTTCTCTCCCTCCTTTTTTCTCTCTCTCTCTCACCCTGTTTCAGATTGTCAGATGATTGTTTGGTCATCAGGCTGGATATGGACTCCACCATAGAGTTCCGCTTCCTGAACCTGCAGATAGACAACAACACGAAACTCATTCTGTGTCTAACACGTGTTCAGGCGATGAGTGTGTGTACTTTTGTGTAAGTGCGTGTGTGTGTCTGTGTGACCTCTGGCAGGTCTGTAAAGCTTCTTTGATGGTGTTCATGCCGGTCTGTATGTCTTTCTGGTCAAACGTCATTGCAGCCTGCATCACTAAAATACTGCTGTAACCCAACGCATGATACATGCTGTTCTTGGACCTACACAAAAGAGAAAACACAACAGGAGAGAGAAAGAGAGAGAGAGAGAGAGAGAGAGAGAGAGAGAGAGAGAGAGAGAGAGAGAGAGAGAGAGAGAGAGAGAGAGAGAGAGATGATGTGTGCTGACAAAAAGCATCATTAAAGTTGCTATATTTGTGTGTATATTAAGAGGAGATGTACCAGGGTTTGAGAAGGTCCAGAGCTTCAGAGAACTTGTTGTTTAGGAAAAGGTTGAGGGCTATAGTACACTCATCTAAAGATGAGTGCAAGTCCATATTAGCTGCCCTGTCCACACAAATTTATGTCAGATATAACACAAACAGTGTGTGAGCAAGACGTGAGATGAAACTGATAGAGTTGAATCCTATAGATATACTCACACTGGAATACGATCATAAGCATCTTCAAAACAATCCTAAAACAAATCACAAACAAATTCATTAATGTGTGTGTGTGTGTGTGTGTGTGTGTGTGTGTGTGTGTGTGTGTGTGTGTGTGTGTGTGTGTGTGTGTGTGTGTGTGTGTGTGTGTGTGTGTGCGTGTGTGTGTGTGTGTGTGTATACATTTGTGCATTACAAGGTAAACATTATTTTCTGAAAATCAAACTCACGACATTTGTGGTAACAGGAAAACGAGCTACAGGAACATGTGACACACAAACGCAATATATTTGTGTTACATGAAAATTTTCTGTGAAATTCAATTTCAGTCACTTTATAACAGCCGTGTTTCTGTTTAACAGGATAAAGTGAGATTGCATCTGTCTGAAGAAAATTAATTTTTCACGAGATTACCTGTAGTTACAGATAAAATCTTTCATGAAGTCATCAGACTCCCACGGCCGATATTTGAAAGAATGTCTTTAACAATGCTCTTTTGATTTCCATTAAAAATAAACCCACTAAGACAAATCTGTAAAGTACCATGAATGACTTTTCTTCTCAATTTTACACGGATACCTTCCGTTTGCTGACCTCAGAACAGAACATTCATTTTGAAAACGTATAATTTACTGTATATTGTATAGTATTGAGTGTGCATCTGTTATACATATGACAATAAAAGACTTTGTGAGTGTATTTGACACAGTGTGTAGTGTCTGTGAAGTTTCCGGAGTGGATTGTCTCTGTGAGTGCATAATGTTCCAGTTCTTTGATAGCTGTCCTTAGAAAGGTCAAATATAATCTATAATGTCTCATATGATGTGAGATTATCAAGATCAAAACTCATCTGTTTCAAACTGATTTACATTTACTTACAGTCACACTGCAGGTCATACAAGAGAATTTCATGCCATCACATGAACAATATCACAAACACACACATAACAACAGTCTGTCTGTCTCTATGTATGCGCACACACACACAAACACACAACACAAACACATGACTCAAAACCTTGTGATGTGACTTTATAACACTTATTCTTTTTGATTTTTATTTATAATCTACATTCTGGATTTTGTGGGAGCATAAACTTCACAACTGAGTACATGTCAGATTATAATTAAGTGGATTACACCATAACAGTACAGATCACTGGCCTTCACACACACTCAGTAATACATTTGTTTCCCAACAATATTGGCACACACACACACACACACACACACACACACACACACACACACACACACACACACACACACACACACACACACACACACACACACACACACACCTGCAGTGGAAAATCACAAGGTTGGTGTGTGTAACTGAATCTGGACAAACAAACGGCACACACATAGACACACAGACACACAGACACACACACACATACGAGCGTGTATCAATAAATGAACAGCACACATATAATATTCGCATTTGTGTGTGTGTGTGTGTGTGTGTGTGTTATACCACAGCAGCACCTGGTTGCCATGTTTGACATGTTACACACATAACATGAAATCCCTCTTTTAGCATTTAATGGCATTATGTAAATATTATGGTTATGCTGATAGCTTTGGTTTGTCAACTGACCAAAGTACAGTGCACGACCATATATTTGGGTATTTTAACCATGTTTTATATCGCCTTTAAAATAAATATTTTGCATTTAAATCTTACAAACACTGGATCAAACATAACACTGGGATTATAAAAATATTTTATATTTTATTGTGGCAAAAAAAAAAGAAAAAAAAGATTAAGCAGAGAATTATGAAATGTTGTTTTAATATAATGTTTGTATTTATTATGTTGACCCGGGTCACGTGCTGTCAGCTCAACCAATAGAAGTGAACATACGTCATAAGTTAAAAATATCGCCATAGCTCTAAAACCATATTTATACTTACTTCAATTTTCTTTTGTTATATAAAATGATGAAGTGATTAATAAATACATAAAAAATTTGTATATTTATTGTATCGCTCTACCATAAAATAATTACGGGGGAAAAACTTTTACGGCGAAGTGCTTCAGGTGTGTGACGTCATCACCGTTTTGTAATTCAACACACACACACACACACACACACACACACACACACACACACACACACACACACACACACACACACACACACACCTGCGGCAAGAGTCAATATTTATTTTGCGTGATTTTAACTCAATTCAGCGGTTTTATGTCACAGACTTCCGCCTGATTGAGACTCAGTCCAGTTCTAGATCCTCACTGCGCTCCCGCAACGTCATCAGCGGTGTCCAGTGACGCGTCAGACGCTCGCGCTTCATTTCCCGCAGGAAACGGCTCATCGCGCGCGGCTCCGGCATTTTATATCGCGATTGTTGAGCAGCAAGATTTCCGTGTAAAATATTAAAATAACTGCGGGTCAAACTCTCACCTCTTCCGCTTCAGCACCGTCTGCTCCAGAACCGGGCCGAGACATCGCGCGTGTTATTCCCTGAGACCGGCGCCGCTCACACATCTGGACCCGTCCAGCGGTTCTTCACGGACACCCGAGTGTCGTCGAATGTGTGACGTGTGACATCTCCGGTCACGCCCACTGACTGCTGCCATGGCGACGCGTCGTTTCCAAAGAGAAGCACGAGCGTGTTATAAATCTGTGTTATAACTTATATAAATACGCTAAACTGTATATAATCAAACATGTACGCGATGTTTCATTCGTTTATAATGCGGTTGAATACTCACTCACCATGGCGGATGTTTATTTTATATAATCAGATCATTTTCACGTTGCTATGTAACTTTCATGGACCGGCTCGATACGATATTTCATTTAAGCCACACCTTCTTCATATCGCTATTTGTTCATTGGTGGGATCTCTTCCAGCGTACACGTCACGTCATTAATATTCATGAGCGGTATAAGTTTATACTGCAAACTGCTAATCTGTAGTGTCCAACAGTTCTGTCTTCACTGAGTAGTTAATGAAAATAACTGTTAAACCATAGTAACCATTATTAGTCACCACAGCTTTACTATGGTATTTGTAGTAAAAAGGTGGTTAGGCAAGTATTGCTCATTCTGCCAAAAGGCATGGTTACAACACTTGCTATAAATAAAACCATGGATCATTTTCCCAAGGGACATTTGCATCACAATCATTAGTCAAATATTCACTGTATACAGTTCAGCTTAAATAAAATAACATGCCTGTAGTTACTCTCAAACAGAACACATATCTTCTGCAGAAAATGATTTGTGTGAAGTACCTCTTCAAGAAAGATAAAAGATGTTAAACGGTCATATGACACATACACACACTGAATAGAGACATCAGATGATATTAAAAATGGTTTAATATGTTCATTTCACTTGATCATAATAAAGAGATTTTAATGCTTGTGTGACACACAGAATCTGTTGTTTTAGTACAACTTCAAAGTCTGCCCGTGCAATGATGTTCCTAGAATATAATGACATTAAAGTATAAATCACATGAAGCTGTAGTGTCATGAGTGTAGAAACAGCCACAGACGGTGAAATAAAATACACCTGTTCACCCAAGAAGCTTTAGAAACTGTATAAATACTGTAATGTATCTGTGAATGATGGGTAGTGATCATTTAAAAAATAATTTGTGTTTATTCTGTTCGGTAATGTTCACAAGATTGAGACAAGTGAGAGGCAGAAGAAACACAAATGAGGTTTAATACTTAAATACTGCTCAGAACAGACATTGTCATCTGCTCACGGTGACCTCAGCAGAAACACACAGGAATAAAATCTGATCTGAAACCAGCAGTATGAAGTTTTCTGATTTTAAAAGGGACCAAAGGAGCTCTATAAACACTGATGATGAGAGAAACCAATAAATCTCTCTGGACCGGACTTGTGGGTTAAACTGGTTCATTACGGGATAATAAATAACTGCAGATCAGATCCAACTCTCTCCAACAGATGAGAAGAAAACCAACAGACAACAGTGATGGTTCATTTCATCAGCTTCTGTCTTCATCAGATGTCCTGTAAACAGATCACAGATCAGATCATATAAAACTCAGTTACACTTATACTGTATTCTGAGATTGTAAAAGTCAATCACAGAATGCAATGTTACAGAACATACCAAACTGCCAATGTGTGTATCTTGTATTCTTCACAATTATAAGACAAAGCCATAAAAAAAATATTTACTGCAAAAGATTACATCCACTGAGTTCAGACAACAAATAATCTTCCAATAAATACAATAAAAAGTTTCTGTAACGGCAACATCTGTTGAGTAGCTGACTAACCGTCTGTCATTCTCTCTCTCGGTTCTCTCTCTCTCCTCCTGCAGTGAGTGAATGTACTCTTGACTCAGTGTGTCATCTGCGTCTCCGATGAGGTAGATGTTTTTAAAGCGATGGTACAGCATAGAGGATTTAAACATGATGGCCTCACTCCCTCTAAACCACCGCATCTGAAAACACACAGTGTTGCCCATGATTTGAAGTTAAATCATATTTGAGAATATTTGTATTTATTTCCAGACTTAAAAGAGTTTTGATGTTGAATGTGATGTAAAGTCTGAAATTTGAACATTATATATGTGTATGTGTACCTTTCGTAGAGTGTCGATGAGCTCGCTGTGGTTCTGCATGTTGCGAGATGAAACAGGAACTTGACTGAGTTCATCCAGAGCCAATAAACATCTACTGACATCCTGTAAAACAATTGAGCGTCAAATCTGAGAATGAGGGTCACATATCATCAGTTTAATGTTGTTCATAGGGGACAATCATACAGGTTTATCCAGCGTCATTGAGATTCTGATGTCCCCATGCAGACGGTAGAGTAAAGAATCTGTGATAGACAGAGGCCCTGTTTAAACACACAAACACACAGTTAGTGATGTACACACACACTCGCACGCACGTACGCACTCACGCGCACTTGCACACTTTGTTTCTTACCTGTACTGTCGTCGCCTCTGCAGTTAATATTCTGTGGTCTGTCAACGTCAACATTTTATATCAATATTTAGTATTAACACACTTAGATATTCAAAGAAGCAATGTAAAATTACAGTGACATGCTTGTGTTTGTTATGAAATAAATGAACTTAAAGAGTGAATTCTCTCACCCTGTCTTCTGTTCTGTTTCTCTGTTCTGCTCTGTGTTTTCTCTCGGCTCTTCTGTTGGTGTCAGCGGCCCGTGGTTCTCATCTCTCACTCCACGACTCCTTTCAACTGGTTTATGCACATCTTCATGTTGTGTTTCTTGTGTTGTGGATGTTTGTTTTTTCCCACGTGTGGATGTCACCAAACCCTGCAGAGATCTCAACACACTCTGTCTCTTCTCTGCCGGAATCTTACTCTTCTACATCAGAGAGAAAGACAGATGTTATCGTGCATGTCTGTATCTGCTCTTTTTAGAGCTTCATCATCCTTTCTCACCTCTTCGTCTCTAGGTTTCTTTTGTTCTTTTATTATCCCCTGCTTCTCAAAGATGCTCAGAATCTCACTCTTAAAGTCTTTAGATTTCTCCTCCGGCTCTATCTTCTTATCCATCTTCTCTGACTGTTCAGGGACAGAAGTGTATTCTGCATGTCGTTTCCGTTTTGATTCTGTGACTCCAGACAGAGATGGCTTTGTTCAGCATGTAATGAGTATCAGCACAGAAGAAAAGCAATTTTACAGTAAGAGCAGGAAATTCATGTTTACTGTGCAAAGATCACCTGCTGGGCTCGAGGGGCTGGACACACATCTTTCACTCTTCTCAGAACGTTCTGTTTCTGGGCGTCTACGTTTTAGACTAGAGGAACTCATAGATTGGTCAACGACAGCGGGTTTGGTGACGTCTGATCTGGAGCGTGTGAACCTTGAGCACTGAAAGACACAAAACATTATCACATGAAAAATATTTTCAGACTGAACATACTACAAAAAAATCTAAATACATGAATCTGTATATGTTGTTGAAATAAATTAACCTTATTTTGATGATCAGCATCTGTGTGTTTCTTTGCTGAAGAATCAATCTTTAGTGTTCGTTTCCTGCGGGTTGAAAGTACTGTTCCTGCTGCGGCTCGTCTTGTTAGCATGATTCTTTTGGACTGTAATGATCTCAGTTCTGTTTTGATGGTCTTCAGGGAGCTAGTGCCCCTTCTGGTCGGACATGTTTTTGTCATTTGTCTGAAGTGTGATGTTGTGTGTCCTGGAAATATTTTAGAGTCTGCGTTCTTGTTATTCACAGGAATTTCGCTCTTGTTTGGGGTTGATGTGCTTGATTCATTTTCTGCTGCTGAATTTTTCACAGATTTTGATTCTTTCTCTGATGCAGAATCTTTTTCTGATTTTAATTCATTCTCTGGTGCTGAAACTTTACATGATCTTGATTCTTTTTCTGGTGCTGAAACTTTCATTGATCTTGATTCTTTTTCCGGTGCTGAATCTTTTAATGATTGTGATTCTTTTTCCGGTACTGAAACTTTCAATGATCTTGATTCTTTTTCCGCTGCTGAAACTTTTACTGTTTTTGTTTCTTTTTCAGGTGCTGAATCTTTCACTGTTCTTGATTCTTTTTCCGAAGTTGAATCTTTCTGTGATTTTGATTCTTTCTCAGTTGCAGAATCTTTTAATGCATTTGATTCTTTCTCTGGTGCTGAATGTTTCTGTGATGTTGATTCTTTCTCTGGTCCTGAATCTTTCTGTGATGTTGATTCTTTCTCTGGTCCTGAATCTTTCTGTGATTTAGATTCTTTCTCTGGTGCTGAATCTTTCTGTGATTTTGATTCTTTCTCTGGTCCTGAATTATTCTGTGATTTAGATTCTTTCTCTGGTCCTGAATCTTTCTGTGATTTAGATTCTTTCTCTGGTGCTGAATCTTTCTGTGATTTTGATTCTTTCTCTGGTCCTGAATTATTCTGTGATTTTGATTCTTTCTCTGGTGCTGAATGTTTCTGTGTTTTTGATTCTTTCACTGTTCTTAATTCTTTTTCTGAAATTGAATCTTTCGGTGATTTTGATTCTTTCCCAGGTGCTGAATCTTCTGATGATTTCATTTTATTCTCTGGTGCGGAATCTTTTGATGGTTTTGTTTTATTCTCTTTTGCTGAATCTTTCATTGACTTTGTTTTATTTTTTGGTGCTGAATCTTTCATTGACTTTGTTTTATTTTCTGGTGCTGAATCTTTCATTGATTTTGATTTTGATTCTTCCTCTGATGCTGAATCTGTCACCGATCTTGATTCTTTCTCTGACACCGGATCTTTATTTGAGACTGTCTTCGAGTTTTTATCGCTGTGATTTCCTGCTTTCTTCATCTTGGCTTTTGAATTGGGTTGACGCTCCAACAGTTGTTTCAATAGAGCCGCTTTCTGACAATTACACAAAACCCTTTAAAGTACAATCAAAGAACACCAAAACACAAAAACAACATGCTAATAATTGCAATGTCCCAAGCGAAATTGACCATTGACCGTGACATTGATTATAAACACTAACCTTCTGACCTCTGAGGCAAACGCCCGGGTCATTCTCAATCTCCCACATGCCCTTCTCAAACCCACCGCGTTTGATCGGCCGTCCATGTTTCTCTTTGTTAGGCCAGTAAGGGACGATGTCCTTGGGAAAAAGAAATGTCCTGGAAAAGGAAATAAATACAGAATGCAACATAAAGACATTTAACAGCTTTAGTCTTAGAGTACACAATAAATGTATTTAAATGTCCAAAATGTTTAGTTTGTACAGAATGGTTCACTTTTGGTTGTCTGTTGTTTTTGTCAAATCAATGATTCTCAGATTGTGGCAACTAGAACATGTGTCAGGGTCAGATTAAGCTTGTAATGTGGATTCACAAAGAAAAGTGTGTGTGTTTCACTTACGTTGAGTGTGTTCCATAAAAAAAGATGGGAATCTTATTTTTGGGGGCTTTTCCTTCACCAATCTGGGACAAAACAGCAAATAAACCATCAGATTTACATCATAAACTGAATATAAAGAATAATAAAAGTTGGATATAAACTCACCCGAGCAGGCCAGAAAGGATAACCCTTCATCTTTGCAAACACAACATCTCCAAACATAAAGCCACATGTCACCTGATCAGACTTCACCTGCATCTATACAATAATACAAACACACACAAAAACACAACACAACCATACGTACAACTCACGTTTACACACATTTCATGATTTTAAAATGTATCACAGAAAAACTGCTAATTATTATAAACGTTAGTAAAACAAGATATATGTCAGTTGTGTGTAGAGTAAACAGCTCTAGTCATGTTTTGCTAGCTCGAGCTAACGTCGACTGCAATTCAATACCATCATATAAACTCACCCTCATTGTTTTCTGTGTATCCACTCACTAAAATGACATCTTATTAACACTTTGCATTAAAAACAAAACAATAAATAAGCGGATTAAAAATAATATCACGTAATGAATGAAAGGATATGGAGAGCTGCAGCAGACAGTGCGTCCCTCCAGCAGTAAATGAATGGTTCGGTCCGGCCTCCCGCCCTCACTGAAGAGAAATAAACCATTCCGTTCAAGGGGTGTTCGGTTTGTGTACATTATTATAACAACACACAATATTTATTATTCTCCATACAGTTTTAACAAAATAAAGAATGCTTTTTTATTTCATATGTGCATCTGTAGGAAAATAAATAATTGACGTTCATTATAAAGACACGTTTTTTTTACGCCGGAAGTTAAACAGTTAACAAACGGCGACCGGAAGCGGCAAAGTGAGACATTTTTAAACACTGTTACACTGTGTTTTATTATTTGTATGAAGAAACAAACACTTTTGACACAATGTTATGCTAAGCATGAGTAATCTTTTTAACGTTGTTTTTGACCGATTTTATGGGATTGTGTTTGTTGCTATGGGGACGCTGAACATGGCGTCACATTCACACATGATTCACACCTCAAAACTTTATAATCGACATTTTGCTGAAGATTTACATTAAAGCAGCGCGAATAGACTGACATTAATGCACATTGGTGGTAAGTTGGTTGTGTAAATGTTGTGTGTTTGTGTTTGTCTAATAAATCAAGTGACGTCAATTTCTTCAGAGATGTTTCAGATTTGTGTACACACACAGATTAACTACAATAACAACAATAACAACATCATGTGTCTGAACACATTAACATACCATCATGTTTTATGTGTAGTCTGGACAAAAAAAGTACAGTTTGAATGTTCATCTTTATATTGTGATGAAACATTCTTCTATTTGTGCTTTTTGAATTCATCTATATTTTATTATTATATACATATTGAACAGCACCTACCTAATAAAGCACACTTTTAAATAACATGTTTTGGTCTTTTCTAGGTCTCAGACTTCTTACATTGACCTCATGCCTCAGTCATCTGCTTCCCGGCAGCGTCATGGCAACCGGGTCAAACGTAAGGACAGCGGTCAAACTGTTTCGGCTGCGCTGGAGGTGACCCCATCATCACAAGACTTACAGAATGAGATCAACAGGTAACCCTAGAACTGTGTGTTTGTCATGAGCGATGTGTGTTAGTGACATCCGTCATTTCTATTGTCAGACTCAAAAACGAGATCGATCGGTTGCAGAAAGACAGACGGGACAGTGAGAAAGAGACCAGTGATGGCTTTACTCTCACTGCAGAATTGAGATGGAAACTCAACCAGCTGGAAAAAGAGAAACTGCAGTTTACTTCTAGATACAACGAAGAGGTGTGTCGACAAAGCAGTACAGGTCCTGCTTCCTGTGAAATGTGGAGTAACTGTGTTTCACTGGATGCTATGTGTGCAGGTGTCACAGTATGAGGCTCAGGTCGCCCGTTTACGGGCACAGGTGGAGCGCGGAGAGGCCCAGCGGCAGACGCTGGAGTTTGATGTTGCCGTGGCGAGGAGGGATGCTGCAGTCGAGAGGAGACAATCTGAAGTGAAGATGAGAGAGATGAGAGAACACAACCTGAAGTCTGAAGGTTTGTTTTTTGTCATAGAACAGTAAAACTAAACAATCAATTATAAATTCATTGACGTCAGCGTGAGGAGGATTGTTTGTGTGGGGATAATTACATTGAGTTGTGTTCAGGTGTGATCTCAGAGCTGCATCAGACAGTGTGTGATCTTCAGAAATCTCTAGAGATAACACAGAAGGCACGTGAAGATGATCATCTGGACCTCCAAATGCAGCTGCAGGAGAGAGACCATCTGCTGCTGAACACAAATGCTGAAAAGAGCCGTCTGGAGACTCTCATTCAGGTGTGTGTACATGTCAGGCACAAGATCACCTGATGTTCCTGCGGCTCTGTTAGAAGGGCTATGTGTTTGTTTAAATAAAGATCTGTGGTATAATAGTATGTTCAAATGTCTTACTGTGCTAACAGGAACAGTCCGAAACTCTACATAAAATGAAAGAAGAAATGGAGAGAATAATGAGAGACAGAGAGAAAGAAAGAGAGAAACTGAGAAACACATCAGCAGAAGTGCAAAACAGAACCCAGAGACAAGAGAAGCTGACATCTGAACTTCAGGTGAAGTCATGAATCACAATTAAAACAGATTTCAGCAGCTCAGCTTTTTGGTCATGAATTTTTTGGGGGGTGCAGTAGTATGAAATGTGATTATGATGTTTTGTGCATGCATGTGTGTGTGCAGTCAGCGCTGGAGAAAGTGAAGGTTCTGGAGCAGAACTTTAAGTCAGAACGTGCAGCTCACCTGGAGACCAGATTTAACTCTGAGGACATGCAGGTAACATGTGATTGTTTGACAGTGTCTCACTGTATTGTTCATTGTAGTCACACCGCCGTGTGCGTTGTCCTATTTGAATAGGTGAGGATAAGAGATCTGGAGAACACTCTCGAGCTGGAGAAGAAGAATCACTATGATGCTGTGTCCTCTCTGGAGCTGTTAAATCAGAAGTTCAGTGAGATGGAGAGAGAATACACTCGTGAGAGAGGCCAGTCACAAAACAACAAACAGAAACTCACAGAGTAAGAACATGTTTTTCTCTCATCTGGTGTGTGTATATAACAGGATAAATAGATTTCATGATGATGTGCGCAGGTTAGAGAAAAAGCACACAAACATGAAAACTGATCTGATTGGTCAGTTGGAACAGAAAAGGGCGGAGTCACTGAAGCTGTCAGTCAAACTTCAGGAGAAAGAGGGAGAATGTACTGAAAGGCATCAACAAATCAAACAGGTCAAACCTCTCTCTCTCTCTCTCTCTCTCTCTCTCTCTCTCTCTCTCTCTCTCTCTCTCTCTCTCTCTCTCTCTCTCTCTCTCTCTCTCTCTCTCTCTCTCTCTCTCTCTCTCTCTCTCTCTGTCTCTGTCTCTCTGTCTCTCTGTCTCTCTGTCTCTCTGTCTCTCTGTCTCGCTTGTGCTTTTATGATGAAGATGGACTGAAGCTTGGTGTGTGTTACAGGTGCAGCAGTCATATGACAGTGTGTTGTGTGAAATTGTGGAGCTGTTGCATGAGTATCAGCAGCAGGGGGCAGCACAGACTCATCACACAGGTCAGACCACACACAATCTGATTAACAACATTAAATATCTGTGTATGCAAATATCTGTGTAAAAGCAAATATCTGTGTATGCTTGTGAAGGTGTATTTATTTGTGTGTGTTTTTGTAGGAGACGCAGATAAAGCCCAAGCATCTGTTATTTTGGACAACCTGAGGAGAACATTACACAACTACAATACACAGGTAGACACACAAACATATTACACAACTACAACACACACACACAGGTACACAGTTATTACTGCCAAGAAGAATGACAACACAATATTCTGGTTTGTTTGTTTTGTGTATAGTTGCAGGAGAGTTTGGTGGTGATGCAGAAGTTGAATCATGAGATGTTAGTGAAGGATGAAAGGATCACAGACCTACAGAAGAACATTCAGGTGTGTGTGATTCTCAACACAAGTCATGTTTTACACACTCCTTCTTTATTGCTCTTTAACCTGGCTTACTGTCTGTCTGACAGGAGTGTGAGGCGCACAGTATGTGTGTAAATGAAGAAGTGAAGCGGTTGCGTGTGTGCACTGCAGATGCTGCAACAGATGCAGACAGAGCTCAGAAAGATCTGCGCAGACTCGCAAGCCAGTTGCAGGATGAGAAAACGCAACACACACACACCCAAACACAGATGAAAACACTTCAACAACAACACCGGAGCGAATCACAGGTACATACACAAACCAATTAATTCACACACAAGAAGATTAATTCCACTCCTTAGGATTTGATTGGTTTATCAATACTAGGCATGTGATCATATGTGAAGTTATGTACAATTTTTGTGTTTGTTAGAATATCAGAAAAAAAACACATGTTCATGTGACTTCTGTCTCTGTCGTGTTTTTGTGTGTTTTAGGAAAAGTTGTCATTCATGCACATGCTGTATCAGCGTTTGGTTGCTGGATGTGTACTGGTGACACCTGCACATAGCATGCTGGGTAGTTTTTCATGGGCAGAGCTTAGTGCTATGGTACAGGAGCATGTGGACACACTGACTTCTGACCTCACCGCAGCCAATCAGAAGGTGAGATGGTTTATATAGGACATATCATGATGTGTGTATTCATCAGAGCTTAGACTGTGTACCTGTGTGCCTGTTAGGTGTCGTGTTTGGAGAGTTTGTGTGAAAGACAGTCTGCAGCATTGGAGAGGCTGGGTGATCAACTGAAACAACGAGGGGAGATGTCGAGACAACAGCGACAAGATCTCAACACACACCACACACTCGTCACCAGCCAGCTACAACACAAAATACAGGTATACGCACGCACACACACACACACACACACACACACACACACACACACACACACACACACACACACACACACACAAAATACAGGTTCACACACGAAAGCATTGATTTTGTTTCTCTACAGGATCTAAGCAAGCAGTTGGAGGAGGCTGAGGGGCGTATCCGCTGTCTGGAGCAAAGTCAGTCTGAGCAGGAACAGGAAGTGTCACGTCTGCAGGAGTTAGTGGGCGTATGTGGTCGTGAAGAGGCGTGTCTGTTAGCAGCGTGCGGTGTGTTGGTGGGTTGTGTGCGTGCTCTGCGCAGACAGGTCTTTATGTTGGTGTGGCAGAAGGCTGTGTTGCAGGAGCGAGTCTTTGAGGCAGAGATTGTCAGAGCCGATATCAACACGCTGCTGTATGCGCTTACCGATTCTGGGGTCAAAAGTCAGCCGAAGGCAGCACACAGGTTCCGGTGCTATGTGATCGCGGTTCTGGCGGCTGGACGTCTCCGTATGCTCGGACGGAGCTCGTCGGTCCTGTTTCGCATTGCTTTGGGTTATGGGAGACAGCCGGATGTGTGTGTGAGTGATGTGAAGGTCAGAGAGGAAGAAGATAGAGTGATGAAGACACTAAACTCATCTGAGCTGCTCATTCTCATACACACCTACATGGAAGGAATCCACGAAGAGCTGAGAGGAACAGGTAACAACCCAGATGCGCACACACACACACACACACACACACACACACACACACACACACACACACACACACAAACATAAAAACATCTAACATTATCTCCTTAAATACATTAACTGTGTGTGCGTGCGTGCTTTAGACTGTGCGATTTCAGCAGTTCAGAGCAGATGTAGGAAATTGTTTGAACGGCTGCTGTCAGATGTGGACTCTCAGTGTTGTGGGCCTTCTGGGAAGGGCTCGCTTGCTAGGCAACTGGGTCTTGGACTCCAGAGACTCACAAGTGACCAAAACACTTCACACAGCTACACTAACAGCAAGGTATGAAATACACACAATAACACAATAAGTTGAGTTTTCTTAACAAAGTTCGGGTGGAGCATGTGCCAATAATTTCGAAGCTACTCGTCATAAGCAATCACATTATCTATCCAATCACATAGGAGGAAGCACCTATAGACATAGACACGCCCTCCTACTTTTATTCCTTAGAGCATTTCCAGCATTTCTCCTCCAACCCTAACTCTACTCTGTTGGCCTGTTTCCTACCTCAGCCCAAAGCATGTGGGGGCAACTGGGTTCAAGTAAATAATGAGCATAGAGCCATTACCCCAAATAAAATGGGTGCTCTGCCTTGTAAAGAATACAGACTTCGGAGTCCTCTCCCTGGACAGCATGCCAAATACGTTTACCATTCCTACAGTTTTCTTTAATTATCTGCTGAGGCAAACTTGTTAATATGTGTAAGTATGCTGTATAAACTCAATGTGATATATTTGACAGGAATTTTGTGTGTGTCTTTTGTAGGTTCTGGTTGCGTCTCTACAGAAACACATACTGGAGTTTACACAGCGGCTGCATTCAGCTGAGGTTGAGCGCAGAAACCTTCGAATGCAACTGTCACGCATAAAACCCAAGGACACACACATGAGCCAAGACACGCACACTGTGAGTTCTGTGTGAAGTGATGAATTTGTGTATCTGTGAATATTAAGTGTTTCATTCACACAGTCATGGTGTGTGTGTGTTTCAGGCGTGTGTTCCTCTACAGCGGTTTGAGAGTGTGTGTAGTGAGCTCAATAGTGCCCTAGAGAGAGAACAGTGTGCTCAGCGTCTCTTGTGTGATCAGTCAACAAAACTTCAACAACTAAATGTCAGAATCCAGCAACACACAGAAGAACAACTGGAGAAGAATAAGAAGTTTGCACATGGTGTCCAGGTAAACACAAACCCACAGAATCAGATGTGATGACTGATGTGTGCAGTTCCTTGTTTTATAGGATTTTGTTTCGGAACAGAGCAGAAACTGAACACATGTAACAGATAAACTTTGATTGCCTGATTTCAGAGTCTATCAGACACTAAACGTCAGCTGAAGAAAAAAGATCAGTGTCTGAGATCACTGGAAAAACAATTCAACCTGGAGAAGAAACATCTGCAACAAACCATGAGGAGCGCTGAAGATGCACTGAATACAGCTGCAAAGTAACACGCACATTCACACACGCTCACACACAATAGAATTGTTATTATTTTGAACAAAAATCAATTTGTGATACATTCTTTCTTAACTTTAATTCTACATACTGTAATGAGTTTCATAAATTAAGAACACTTCTCATTTACTTTTTTGTATTTTCAGAAATAAAGAATCTTTGATGATCTACATGAAATCTGTGGAGGATTACTTGAAAGAGGTAATATGCGCTCACACACAGACACACACCTGTGCAGTGGTTTATGAGTAGCACTGTCTTGTGCGCAGAAATCATGATCTTTATATTTTCAGATGAGAGATGACATCATAGTGTGCAGGGGCATGTCATTACAGGATCGTATGACTCTACAGAAGCCCCTCCTCCTGCCCAACTACTCCAGCATAATCAGAAACCCACAGACCGATGCGTGTCAGGTAAATCACTCACGATGAACTGTATAATTTATACATTCTGATGATTTAATCATGTCATGAATGGTGTTGAGTAATCTATAAACATGTGATGCGTGTGTTATAGAGTTTGGTAAGATGTTTTCTGGAGCTCTTTCAGCTGATGGTCTGTAAGATGTCGTCTCAAGATCAAAAAGCTGAAGTTGGAACTGAAGGATGTGTGTGATGTCACACCTACATCAGATCTACTGTTTAAAACTGTCACATGTAAAGGAATTGTTTGACGATTGGTTTTGTTTATATGTAAATGGCACATTTATTGTTAATTTTTAGTTTAATATGAATAAATGATTTTGTTTAACGTGTTCTTGACTCTCTCTCTGTGTTTAATAATATTTGATACAACTGTCTGTTGATTGTACATGTTTAGACATCATTCATCTGTAGCAGATATCTGTAGTAGATAAGTAAATGATTTCAAACATTGCTGCTGTAAAGTTGTGTTCACATGAATAATTTGAGTGTGTTTAGTATCTGGAGACTGTGATAAAGAAATGCTGAAGCATTGGTTTGACTGATGTCAGCAGAATGAGACACTTCTGTCTGATCATCTCCAGAGACGCATAAAGCTTACGAACACACATCCGTGTGCATCTGCATCTGTATGTGTGTCGCTGTTAGGAGGTTTATGTGATAGGATATGTGTCATGTTTCTCAATAGCTTTCAGGAATCTCTATCTGTGTGACTGCAGCTTTAAACTCATATATCTGTTTTTAATTCCTTCTGTTCTGTCACATGAACATTAATTACTGTAAACATTGAAGTAATTTTTAATCCTGTCATCCGCACATCATGAAGCAGAGCACAGAAGCAGCTTAATTCCTCCAGAAAACACTTTGATTTCTTAACCCAGAAGTTAGATGAATATTGCTAATACAGTTAGTGAAACTGTCAGCAAGTTTGACTGAAGTTATTTAATATAATCATGGATTATTATATTATTAAAGATGAAATTAAACTGTAAATATTATTTTAAACATACATAACTTCATTCTGTTGTTCATTCTTTAGTTTTTATTTCTGCAAGCCTCTTAATCGACTGATATTGAGTATCATAAACTGCTCACAAACAAACGTGTTATGAAGATGTTTCTCTTTCATAGCTCAGGAGATTCTCAATTTTGTTTCAACTTCATCTGAAATGTTTCTCCTAAAATTGCTGAGAATGGAGAGTAGCCTGAATAGCTTGGAGGTTTACATCAATGTAAAATAAACTGGTGAAATTGATGTAAATTGTTTGAGTTAATTTTAAGATCTAAAGTATTGACTTTTTATTAAAAACTTTGCCAATATGAGCTCAGTTTGAGGCATTGTCATGATTGTGAGTAACTCTCTGCTATTTATATTTTTTTCTCACACCGGAGAATTTAAAAAAAAAAAGTTTTAATTATGACAAAGATCATCAAGTCAAACTTAGTTGTGAGTTTCTCTGTCTTTTTGTGTGTTTGTCCCCCTTTATATTGCCAATGTGCCAAGTTGGATGGAGCACAAAGAGTTGTGTTCTGAGAGTGATCGGCACACATCTCTGGTGTTCTGATCTCAATGTGGGACAGCTGAATGTGGCATCAGAGGAAAAGAGGAGTAAAGTAGGTTTATCTCCTCCTCCTCTCTTCCTCACGGGTAACAAGTTTTTTTTGGCTGGGTCACCTGAGCACCGATTGGCCGCGGCTGGCAGGTAACGCTATCTGCCGCACACTAGATGCAAATGAGGACAAAAACAGAGACGCTTTGATGCATGTCCCCAGTTACTTAAACACAACAACCTTCATTAATTTATCAGCTTCATCCCATCCGTATCTGGTAAACACACACACACACACACACCCACACACCATCATCATCTATTGAACACCAACACACAGATATTAACTATTAATTCTGATGTTTTAGACTTCAGACTCTTCTGTTGCCAAAGGCCTGATTTACACCTGCCCACACACAGGAGTTTTGTCTGTCTTAAGGGTTGGTTGGTGTAATACACATGACAATATTAAATTTTTTTTATTTCTGGCATTAATTTTAATGATCCGTTGCAGGATTCGTGAAAAATGTGTGAAACAACTTTCTGACACTTGTACAGATTCTGGATGTAAGGTTAAGACAGCAGAACTTTGGGGGTATTGTTGATTCTGTCATTTTTTTAATTTTGGATGAGACTAAATACTTGATCTAGATTGAGGAATTCATTATTTCATGATGGTATCTGGTCAGAGGATTTCTGTTGACAATTCCCCTTTGTGTAATTTTTCCTTCATGGAACCCACATTTTGATAAATGTCTCAGTGTTTTTGTTCGTACAACAGAGGTCAATGAGGTTCAATGTTGATTGATTCTTAACATTCTTGAAAACATCTTTTGTGTGCTTGTTTGTATCTTTTTCTTCACAGACATGTGAACTTCAACTGCTCATATTTATGCTCAGTAAAACTTCTGTGATCTAAACCCATCTGTTTCACACAGATATCATGAAGAACACACACACTGTAATGTGAAAACTCAGAAACACCACTGTCAGCACTTTATAAACTGCTTAGTGATTTCAAAAGTTTCCTTCTGTTGTAGCCCAGAGCCTTTCAGTGTGATTTCATGAGCTTTTGGTCATCTCCTTACACACAAATGCACACTCGCAGACACACAAACACAAACTTCTGAAAATATCTCTCTCTCTCTCTACAAGACAAAGGAAAGCTCTCATCCAATCAAATGTGTCCTCTCTACTGTTTCCATTAAGAGTGGGTGGAGTCAGAGAGAATATGACCGAGATCCCTGATCAACTCATCCACACGGGCCTGAAGATCCCATCAGAACTTTCTCTGGAAGATTTGAGAGTCAGTGGAGAGCAGGAGGTGATGGGCAGCTGGACACGCACACTTCAACAGGAGGTAAAGACTTTACATTTTTCTGTGTGAAATGAGTGTTACTGATATTTATGTGTTTAACAGACAGAAAGAGAGTCGTTCAACCTAATACATCATGAACACTTCTTCCTGAAGAAGGTATAACTTCATTCATAAGTATTGAATTTGTGTCTTTTTATATTTTCACATTTTAAATGTCCGTTTTTTTAAGGAATGACTAGTGGTTTTGACCCTCCAAAATCCTTAGATCATATATACTCTTGTTTTCGCTGAGATCAAAATGTAAGAATAGATTGATACGTCTGGCTTAAATAGAATCAAATCATCAACTACGATTAGCTGATTAGATTATAAGTTCATTTCATGAAAAAATGTTATCGAGATATAAAGTGATGGGATGTTTAATGTTGTTGTAGGCTTTTGGTTGCAGGCTGTGTCAATGTAAGAGGTTTCAGCCAGGACGACATAACATCAGGTCATGTGATCACTGCACTCATGGCTGGGTCACACATGGTATGAAGACACACATGATCGGTAGTGTGTATAATTTAAATGTTATTATTCTGATTGTGTGCGTGCATGTGTTTGTCTGTGTGTGTGCTTGCTAGCAGCTGTGAGTCAGTCTGTGGTGTGTCCGGGACAGGTGGAGATTGTTCAGAGTGATGTTGTCTTTGACATAAGCAGTCTGGTTCTTCATGGGACTGATGCTCTGCCGGTGCGCATGAAAATTCTTCTGGATCGTCTCTTCAGTGTTCTCACACACGCGCAGGTTCTGAAAATCATACACACATTCGGCTGGACACTGCGTGACTATATCAGAGGATACATGACACAGGTACACACACACACACACACACGCACGCACAAACGCACGTACACACACAAACACACACTGATATTTATGAGATGGTGGATGGTTCTGGATGGTGTGTTTATTCTGTAATGTATGATTTGATTGTTTTGTAGAGCTCGAGTGGGAATGTTCTGGATCACTGGAGGATCATGAGTCCAGAAGATGAGCTCATCACATTACAACAGTTTCTGCGTTTTGGTGAAACGAAATCAATCGTTGAGCTGATGATTAAGAAGCAGCAAGGTGCTGGTGAGACATCAGACATGTGCAAAGAGCTCCAGAGCAGAGACTTAGAGTATCTGTCAGATGTGTTTCTGAAACCCTTCATGGGTTCGTCTTCGTTTCAAGCTTCAGCTGCTCTTCATTTACCAACACAACATCTAAACAAACCGACTCATGACAAAAGCAGTCCAGTCAGAGGAGAATGTTCAGAGTTCCCTCTTGATGAAAAGCAAGTCAGCCATCACAAAAATCCAGGATCGCTGAAGGTAGATTCGTCCATCCCAGACTCCTCCTCAGCTGCAGGGGAACGGCGCCACAGATCGTCCTCTGGCAAGGGCCGCGTGAGCTGCAGTGCATGTGACAAAACTTTCTATGATAAAGGAACTTTAAAGATCCACTTCAACGCTGTGCACCTGAAGATCAAACATCGTTGTACGATTGAGGGATGCAACATGATGTTTAGTTCACTGCGCAGCCGGAACAGACACAGCGCAAACCCCAACCCTCGACTGCACACCCCTCAGCACACGAGCCACCCACCAAACCCAAGACTGCCCTTAATCCGCTCATCCGAACCGCGAATGCACGCATCAATCCCGCAGCCCAACACTCAGACCTGCGGCACATTCAAAGTGTTTGTCACTCAATCCATCCCAAAGTCCTCACCACCTGTCCTACCATCACACAGGACAGGCCCACGCGTTACCAGCATCACCGCTTGCAATGGGAACTGTAGAGGACAGCCCGTTGAAAACAATGTAAACGATGCGACAGTCATGATGTCTAAAAAGAAACCCCGTAAGTCCAGCACACCACTGAAGTTTAAGAGACAGGGTCGCCATGACAACTGCCCTAACGATGATGACAAACATGTGACGCTGTTGTCAACAGAAGCTGCCAACGGTTTCCATAGTAACACACATAACATCAGGTACAGTCCTTCAGAGGATGAACATCACACTCAACAAACACCTCAAGATAGTTACCATAGCGACGGTGGACCGGAGGAGAGGAATGTGCCGATCCTTCAGGTTAAAGAGGAAGTGGGACCACAGAGGTCATCGCCATAGAAACGTGTGACTGTTAATGACCATGATACAGATCTCTTAT